>MU226431.1:98183-122698 GCA_018584345.1 Thuja plicata
TATATATATATACATTATAAAAGTATTCTCCATTATAATTGATTGTGAAAATAAAATTGATCTCTATAAATAAAATTATACCAAATTATAGTTACAAATATATTATTATTCTCCACTTGTTGAAGATTGAAATTGCATCCTCCCTAGTCCTGCTTTGAAGGCGAGACTTGAGGACTCCAGGAAAACATGGAAACATGCCTAGGTGGTAGGATTTCCTATGGATAGAGTGAATCTCTAGATTCTAGACCAGTTCCTGTTTGATATTTCACCTATGAAGAAATTGAACCAAAAGTAAACTTTAGAAGGAAAAGGGATAGGATAATGCAGAAGGGAAATACTTAAGAAATATACTATACTAGGTGATACACCAAAGATGATGTAGCTGGTAATGAAGCTTTGATCACAATAGAGTTTCCTTTCTTAAAGAAGATAAGACCCAATAATAAAGACAAATTTGATGATTTAAACCACCTGCATATCAATATTGTTAATCAACTGATGAAGATCTGATGAAGACTGAGTGATAGCGAGCATCATGATTGTAGAAATGGTTAAATCAATTGTTGTTTTGTCGTTGATGTCAAAAAATTGATTAACTAATTTTTATTATGTTACCATATCTTTAGAGGAGAAGTTAAATGGGTGAAAATATAGATTAGAGCATGATTAAGTAATGATGATATAGTTTGTTGCTACTATATATTTGATGTTATCAAATTAGTACAATTGATTGATTAAGTTAGAAACTGCAAAGAGTTAAAGTTATGATTGAAAGAGATACTTTACCAAGATAGACAGAGTCAGTTGGTAGAATGTTATGTAAGTCAGTCACAGTTACCAAAGACCGAGTGAAAGACAAGCACCAAGCACCAAAGATGAGTTAGACACCAAGTAGTGAATGAAGACACTTACCGAGTTGCAAATAAATTATTACCAAGTACAAGATATTGACTGTAAATGATTATAAGATCGAATTTAATGTGAAGAAATGATGAGCTCGATGAGGATAAGAATTAAATGAAGTATTTAGAAGATCTACGAATGTGAAAATTCAATGAGAAGATCTACGGAAAAGATCAAGCGGTTAAACCAAATTATGTGAGTCCCAAGAAAAGTTCAAGTTCTGAGGTAAAAGTGAAGTGGTTTACCGAGTTGAGAATTATAAGAAGATAATCAAATGAAAGAGCGCAAATGATGGAAAATCTAATTAAGGAGATAAGAGGCAAAAGCATGTCTATATAAATAATGAGAAATTAATAGAGATTATGTTGCTGGTGAGTTGAACATAGAAGAAGAAGAAGCTAAAGAACAACATTTACCGAGCATAATAGAGAAACGGAGGTTGAAGAATCTAGAGTCTGAGAAAGAAATAAATGGAGTATGTGATGCCAGTATTCAATTGAGCATAAAGTATATGACACAAGAAAAGGTAGTTTCTATATTTATAGATAAAGGTTTATTGTTTCTTATTAGTATTTTTACGAAGAAATCTCTTAACCGAGTGTATTTAACCGTCCTATTTGTAAAATCTAGAAGTAGGTGACATTCAAAAAGAGTGTTTAAAGACCTCTAACAAGGCCACTTCTAACAAGGTGTAGATCTTAATAGATCTGAGGTAAATCCCCTAAGAGGGTCATATTTAGAAAATGTGTTTTTAATCTTTATTAGGATAATTTCTTAACTGAGTGTACTTCAGAAGGGTACAATTTTTATTGTGGGTCATAATTCCCACAGAGATTTTTTCCAAATTGGGTTTCCTCATTAAATCTCATGTCAAATGAGTTAAATATGGTATCAGCTGAGTTAAATCTGGTGTCAACTAAGTTAAATCTGGTGTCAACTATGTTAATATGATGTTAATGAGTTTGAATGATTGATTTACATATTTGAGATGTATCATTGTTTAAGTTATTAAGTTGTCTAGTGAATTGGTTATTACTGTATTCAGTATTACCTATTGAATTAGTGAGTTTAGTTTTAAGTTTTTAATTCTTATTCAACCCCCCCCCCCCCCTCATTGGACCAACAATTGGTATTAGAGCTAGCTACTCTTAATTGATAAGTTTAAAAAGACTTGAGTTAAGATCTAAAGAAGTATAAGAGGGAAGCACCACAACTGAATAGGGTCATTTATCTACATGGAAAAGTAGAATGAAGTTGCATGTGTTAGGAGTAGGAGAATATGGACTTCATTTTCTTGATAATGAATATGTTGCACCGACTACTACACCTTTGACTATCAGTGAGAAAATAAAGAAATAAGAACACACACAAGTTATGAATGAGATTGCTTCTACACTTACTGACCAAGAATATGATGAACTTGATGGATGTACTACTTTGAAAAAAATGTGGGATAAGCTTATTTTGACCTATGGTGGACATCAACATGTTTAGAAGGATAAAGAAGAAAGTTTGAGAGGTAAATTTGACTCTATAAGGATGAAAGAAGGTGAGAACATAATACAGTACAATACAAGACTTGAGGGGGTGGTGGGATCATAATAGGGGATGATGTTACAAGAAATATGTTGATAACCCTGCTACCGAGTTATGTTATTTGTGTATCTACTATACAAGAGCTAAGATCTATTCCCTAGAGGAATGTTTTGCTTGATGGTACTACTGGTAAGTTAATTGCATTTGAGTTGAATGATTTTGACAATAGTTTTCTTGATACATCTAAGATTGAATCTACATTTAAGTCTGCTTTAAAGATTGGAAAATCTAGGGAAGTTGCAGCTAGAGATGGATATTTAAGAAGTTCTAGTGAGAAATTTTATAGTTTTACTAAAGGTCTTGAAGAATTATTTACTGAATGTGATGAGAATGAAAGATAATTTGAAGCTTTGTTGATGAGAAGGATAAAAAGAGGCAAAGGAAAATATTGAGGTAAGTTACCCTTGAAATGTTTTAATTGTTATAAAATTTGCCATTTTGCATTTAACTTCCTTGAGAAAGATAAGGAGGAAAAGAAAGATAACATAGATAAGGACAAAAGAGGAAATATATTTAGGAGATTCAGAGACTACAAAAGCAAAGGTAAGAAATCTTGTCATATTTCTAATGAAGGACTACATGATGATGATTCATTTGACAGTGATGATGGAAAAGAAGTTGTTTATATTTCTATTAAAGATGATTCTGATGAAGAAGAACCAAGAGCCCTAATATCACAAGTAAGTAAGAATGAAACATATATTATAGATAGTGGTTTTTCACATCACATGACTGGTGACACACTTAATTTTATTTCCTTGGAAAATAATGATGGAGGATTTGTTATATTTGGTAATGATGCTCCATATCCCGTGAAAGGAAAAGGTTCTATTATTATAATCAATAACACAAGATGTGGTGATGTTTATTGAGTTGAAGGCTTAAAGTATAACATGTTGAGTGTTTCACAGTTAAATAATATAGGTCACCGACTAGAATTTCAACATGGAAAAGTGAAAGTATTTGATAAAGATATTATGATTGCTACTCGAGAATAATCTAAAGGTAATTTATTTTATCTTGATACTTCTATGAAGATTTTCCTGTTTGCTAAAGTTGAAGATGTTTGGTTATGCCACAAAAGGCTTTGTCATGTTAACTTTGACACTTAATCAAAGTGAGTAAGAAGAATAGATTGAGAGGACTACCAAGATTACAGAAAGTTGAGAATGTTATGTCTAGAGAATGTCAAATGGGTAAGATGACTAAATCTAGTTTTTCAAGAAAGACTTATGTTACACAAGGAATTTGGATTTAGTGCATACTGATTTATGTGGACCCATGAGAACTCAAAGTTTTTATGGGGACAAATATTTTATTTTATTTGTTGATCATTATTCTAGAATGATGTCTATAATGTTTTTAAAAGAAAAATATGATCCATTTCAAATGTTGAAATGGTATAAGGCCCGAGTTGATAAATAAATTGGAAGACAATTGAAATGTCTGAGATCTGATAGAGGAGGTGAGTTCACTTCTGATGAGTTTACATTTTTTTGTAATGAGAATGAAATTAAGAGACAGTTGTCAGCACTGAGGACACCACAACAAAATGATATTTCTGAGAGAAGAAACATATCTATTGTTGATTGTGCTATGACACTAATGATTGAAAAAGGAATTTCACAGAACTTTTGTAGAGAAGTTGTGAGTATTTTTGTTTACACATTGAACCGAGTACAAATGAAGAAAGGTACCAACAAGACACCTTATGAAATATGGTACGAACACAAAGGTAGTGTTAGTTACTTTTAAAATTTTGGAAGCAAATACTATATTCTAAAAGATTCTAGAGAAGGAAAGTTTGATTCAAAAGGAGAAGAATGAATATTTTTAAGATATTCTACGAGGAGTAAAGCTTACAAATGTTTGAACAAAGTTACCAACCAGATGGTGGAAAGTGCAAATGTAAGAATTGATGAGTTTGCAGAAAGGAATGATGAAGATAAAAAGAAGGAACTTGAGGATTATTAGAAGTCTTTATATGTACAACATGATGTTCCTGATACCTTACCAAGAGCGCCTACTAAGGAGGAAGATGAATAGGGATTTCTACAACCGAATGTTGATGTTGAAGGATCGAGACCTACCAAGTCTATTTTGGCAAAATATGTAAGGAGGCACCATTCCCCGAGAAAGATTATTGGAAATAAGGATAATGGAGTGATGAGAAGAAGCAACGTAAGAGACAATACATGTTTGGTATCTACATTTGAGCCAAAGAAAGTTAAAGAATCACTAGATAATGAAGATTGGAGGAAAGCAATGAAAGAAGAGTATGATCAAATTGAGAAGAATAAGAAATGGACATTAGTACCCAAGCCACAAGACAAAATCATTATTGGTAAGTAAATGAATTTTTAGAAACAAATTGAATGAGCATGGAGAAGTTATCAGAAATAAAACTAGATTGGTTTGCAAAGGTTATGCACAAGAAGAAGGCATTGACTATGGAGAGACTTTTTCACCTGTCGCTAGATTGGAAGGAGTTAGAATAATTATGGCTTATGCTTCTTACAAAGGATTCAAAGTATATTAAATGGCTTTACAGTCTGCATTTCGTAAGGGGATACTTGAAGAAGAAGTATCCATTGAAAACCATGAAGGATTCATTGAGAGTACTAACAAGAACAAGGTATGTAAGTTACAAACAAATTTATATGGTTTGAAAGAAGCACCCCGAGCATGGTATGAGAGATTGCAGTCTTATCTAATCAAAATTGGATTTCAGAGAAAAAGTGATAACAATAATGTTTACTTGAAATGTGACAATGACAACAAAGTTTTGATTGCTGAAATTTTTGTTGATGATATTATTTTCGGAGGCAATGACACTTTATGTAAAGGATTTGCTAATGAAATGAGAAAAGAGTTTGAAATTTCAATGATTAGAGATGCTCAAAACCTTTTGCATGGAAGATTCCAAGAATTTTGGAACACCTATGGTTACTGGATGTAAATTATCAAAAGAAGACAAAATACAAGAGGTGGACAATGCTCTTTACTGATCCATGATTGATAAATTGAAGTATGTTGTTCACAACATACCTAATATAACACACATTGTTGGGATTGTTGCAATATTTACTTCTAATCCAAAGGAAACACACATGTCTGCAGTGAAAATAATTTTTAGATATCTAAAAGGCACATAAAAATTTGGTTTATTGTACAAGAAAGTAGGTAATTTTGATCTCCAAGTCTACACTGATGTAGATTGGGATGGAAATGTTAATGAAAGGAAAAGTACTAGTGGAGGCACATTCTTTTTAGGTGAAATATTGGTTACATGGATGAGAAAGAAGAAAAGTTGTATTTAACAGTCTACTACAGAGGCAAGTTATGTTGTTGTTGCTATGAATTGTGCAAATATAGTATGGGTTAAACAATTACTTGAATGTAGGCAAGAAGAGATCACCGATCTGGTTACTATTTTTTGTAATAATAATAAGAGATCACCCAATTATGCATTCAAAGACCTAGAAGAATTCTATCAAGTATCAATACTTGAGAGAACAAGTTCAAGAGAAAAATGTGAGATTGGAATATGTCAATTCAAAGGAACATTTGGCTGATATCTTTACAAAGCCACTACCTAAAGATGATTTTGAGTACCTGAGAGGTAAAATAGGGGTTCTTCCCCTATCCAATATTTACTAAAGAGCATGAGGCATGCTGCATCAGTTCTATATTTCATTAGAATATCTATTATTGAATTGATGTTAGTATGACACACTTTAGGTGATTCCTAAAGTTCTAAAAATATTTTTGTATGCAATGTTTTATGAGTACATGTCAGGTATAATCCACTACTCGAACAAGTTTTCAGGAGTATGACTTTTTGGCATTGTTGTCAAAGAGGGAGAGAATGAATTGATGACATTTATCCTTAAGGGAGATATTGATTAATTGGGAGAGAGTGAATGAATTGTTACTATATACTCATGAAGGATAATTGAAATGTATTATGCAAGAAACAAAAGATTTATTCAAGAGGGAGATTCAATTCAAATATTACAGCGAAAATAGAAATATCAACTCAGAGGGAGTTCAATTACGTATTGGAAAGTTCCAATCACCAATTGCTATAACACTATTATAGTGGTTGCCATCAATGCCAAATAGGGATATTGTTAATCAATTGATGAAGATCTAATGAAGATGATGAAGACCAAGTGATATCGAGTATCATGATTGTAGAAATGGTTAGATCAGTTGTTGTTTTGTCATTGATGTCAAGCAATTGATTAATTGATTTTTATTATGTTACCATCTCTTAAGAGGAGAAGTTAAATGGATGAAAAATGCAGATCATAAAATGATGAAGTAATTATGATATAGTTGTTTTCTACTATATATTTTATGTTATCAAATCCATACAATTGATTGATTAAGTTAGAAACTGCAAAGAGCTTAAGTTATGACTAAAAGAGTTAATTTACCAGGCTAGACAGAGTCAGTCAATAGAATGTTATGTAAGTCGGTCACAGTTACTGAACACAAAGTGAAAGACAAGCACTGAGAACCAAAGATGAATTAGACACCTAGTAGTGAATGAAGACAATTACCAAGTTGCAAAGCAAGTATTACAGAGTACAAGCTATTCATTGTAATTGATGATAAAATTGAATTTAATGTGAAGCGATGATGAGCTAAATGAGGATAGAAATTAAATGAAGTTTGTTAGAAGATCTACGAATGTGAAAAATTCAATGAGAAGATCTAAGAAGAAGATCAAGAGGTTAAACTGAATTATGTGAGTTCCAAGAAAAGTTCAAGTTCTGGGGTAAAAGTGAAGTGTTTTACTGAGTTGAGAATTATGAAGAAGAGGATCGAACGACAGAGTGCAAATGATGGAAAATCTAAATAAGGAGATTAAGAGGAAAATGTATGTGTATATAAAGAATGAGAAATTAAAAAAGATTATGTTCTTGGTGAGTTGAACAAAGAACAAGAAGAATTTGAAGAACAACATTTAGCAAGTAGAACAGAGAATTAGATATTGAAGAATCTACAGTTTGAGAAAGAGATAAATGAAACACATATGATGCTAGTATTCAGTTGAGCATAAAGGATCTGACATAAGAAAAGATATTTTCTATATTTACAGATCAAAATTTACTATTGATTATTATTATTTATAACAGATAAATCTCATAACTGAGTGGATTTAACCATCATATTTGTAAAACCTAGAAGTAGGTGACATTCCAAAAGAGTGTTTAAAGACCTCTTACAAGGCCACTCCTAACAAGGTGAAGATCTTAAGAGATCTGAGGGAAATCCCCTAATAGGGTAAAATTTAGCAAATGCATTTGTAATCTTTAACAAGATAAGTTCTTAATCGAGCGTACTTCAGAAGGGTAAATTTTTTATTGTAGGTCACAATTCCCATAGAGGTTTTTCCCAAATTGGGTTTCCTCATTAAATATGGTGTCAACTATGTTAATCTGATGTTAATGAGTTTGAATAATTGACTTACATATTTGGGATGTATGGTTGTTTAAGTTATTAAGTTGTTTTGTGAATTGGTTATTACTTTATTCAGTATTGTCGAGTGAATTAGTGAGTTTAGTTTTAAGTGTTTAAGTCTAATTTACCCACCTTTCAATGGACCAACAAGTATTTCATAAGGAGGTCTCAAATATTCTTATCATTAATAGGTCAAAAGGATGAATAATCTTCACACTTAACCAAATTACGGAGAAACTTCTTGGGAAAATACATCTTATAACCTATGAAAATACCCACTTAAAGATGCATAACAAAGACATAAACATGCATGATTCAAATGGAAAATACATTAAAAGTAAATATTAGATCGAAGACTGCATACAATAATGTGAATTCAAAGGAGGTATTCAAACTATGATATTTATTCAAAAAATCTAATGGAGATGCTATCAAACCAGTTAAAATTGGCTCTATGACCTTCAAGAAAACTAGAGGTTCCAAATAATCACTCCTGGTATCCTTGCAAAATCTAGAAACCCCTAACTATAAATACTGAAGTAGCCTTTAAAGAAAAAAAAAACCAATTACAAAGAAAACACAAGATGAACTCTATATTAACTAGCAGATCAACTTGACTAGTTAAGATCTGAACTACAAAAGGGGTTAGAATTGGGGATCTTCATTACTATCCATGGCCCAAACTCATGTAAAAGAGTGTTTCCACCTTTGTATTTTGGTGATGACTGACCTATGTGGCCTCTGAACTAGAGTCGAGCTGTTATTGATTGCTTTAGAACTCAATGTCTTAACCCCTTGTGACCAACATGCAAAATGATGGTTTGATTTTAGCATAAATATGGTCAAAACCCTTATCAAACTTTTACATGCACGCAAAGACTAAAAAATTTTGTCGCTTTTAACAAAATTTGAAGTGACCATTATTTTTTTACTAACTTTACCATGTTTGAACTACTAGTCGGTCACCTTTTCCTTGACGTAGTAGTCTTCTCTCTAAGTTAGGAAGACTCTATGAATTCATCTTCTACCTCGACCCCACCTTAGGACCATGTGGTAACAATTGATTTGGTCCATGGGCCCCTTTATCTTTCTTACCACCGCTTTGACTCTTACCTCAACCTGGACATGTGACAACATCTCGCAATCCCCTGACTTTTATCCCCCAAGAAACCTTCTTGGTGGGATCACAAATGCCATTGGATATGTTTGTCCTTTAATATCCTCTTATGAAATTTCAAACTTCTCAACCGTCACCCTTCACTCTTTGACTATCCCATGGTCTCTCTCTCCTTAGTCTGTCAGACCGCGGGATCATGAGCTCATGACACCTGTCTTGTTGGCCGCACTCTCTCTCTCTCATTCTTTTGGACTACGTGAACATGTTTAATCACCTCCTAATCCCATGATCCTTATCATCAACCTGGTGTTAGATCATGGGATCACATCCTTCTACAATCTGTCTTGGTGGCGCACTTCACTTCTGTGATATCTCAAACACATGGAATCATCTTGTTATCCTGCTACATTTTTCCCATTCACTCTGTTAGATCATGGGATCACAACATGCTGCCACTTGTTATCTCTAGAACCACTTCATTGTTCATTGCTTCTCTACCATGCATCATCTTCTCTCTATCTCATGATCATCATCATCAATTTGTGTGTCAGATTGCGATATCACGAGCTTCTTCCACCTGGTTTCTCAGTCATCTCTCTCATTGGCATGGGACAACACATGTCAATACTTCATTATCCCATGGGGTTTCTCTTTCCTTGTTATTGGGATTGTGGGATATCGACAAACTATCACCTATCCTCTTTGCGTGACACAGTCTGGCTTTGTGGTACTCCTCTTAGGTTGGCCCCCCATCTCCATGTCATGCTATTTCCTAATCCTATGAACTTTCTCTCTCATCAGTTTGTCAGACCATGAGATCACAAAATGTTTCCACATGTCATCCTTCACTTTTCTCAAGCCCACAAAATACCTTTCTTTCTGCCATTTGTTTCTCATCTGACCACCTCAAGCAAGGTTGGTCTTCCAAAAGGCAATTTTCCTTTGGTTACCTATTAGTCGTATGCTTGAATATAAAAATGACTTATATGTTTCCCACACCGTGAATGTGGGATAATTATTTATAGCCTTTTCTCTGGTCTGCACAGATAGCATGCATTCTAATTAGTTTCCTTTTGATCTAGTCGGATAGACTTCTTCACTTGCCTTCTCAAATCATGCTGACAACTTCCTTAACCTAGATCTTTGACTCTCAATGGCATGCTAGGCTCGAACTCTTGCAAGAGCGTATTTGAATCCACATGCCAATAACAGACAGATTTTTTAACCCAAAAATTGCATATGGAGAGAAAATTTGGTAACATTTCTGGCGACCTCTCAGGGATCCTTGCCTGCTTAATAAAAAAGATGAGTTTCCTTTTTCCATCCATTGGGCATATGATTCGGTTACTTATAAAAACCATATTTATGTAAGGTAAAATGCTAACAAATACATCAATTAGGTCTTTAATTTGAAAATAATTTTATGGCTAATGGGATAAGCTTCCCTACCATCAATGATAGGTGTGTTCTTAGAATGAATATGAAATTGATCTCAGGATGAATATGCAATGAGCACTTATTGGAATTGGGAATTTTCCCTAACAACATGTATTTTGACAAAGACTTAGGAAAATATGGAAACTAAGACTCGTAAGGATAAAACTAATTAAATGTTCAACAACAATTATTGAAAGGTGAAAACTACTCTACCCTAATCTACTAAGAAGATGATGATTTGAACAAAATCATTAACTAGTTTTTTAAACTAACACTCTTTCGTTCCCAACTTACAACCCTTTACAAACTTGAAAACATCTAAAATCTAATAGAAACATGCCAAGCACCACGACATCTACTGAAAAATTACTAAAAATAAATAAATAATATGGCCTACCTCTTGATTCAGATTAGCAATGTCACTGTAAGGAGGTGTATAAGAAGCTTGAGGTTGATGTTCTTGTATTAAGGCCTCATGACTAGGTATAGACTTGACCTCTGATGTTCTAATTTCCTCTATCCTAGATAGATGTCTTATTAAACAACCTTGTGAGATAACAAGCTTTGAAGGATATTAATTTTTTCTACCTTTATGCTCTGTTGACACCTCAATTGGCTGGGTAATATTTGATGTTCTTAATATTTATTCAGGAGCTATGAGATTTAAGACCTCCTCCTAGTATAAAATTTGAGTTCCATCCTCAATATATGTTTCTTCAACTTCCATACCCAAAACAATTTTCCTTTACATCCCAAAACAAGTCGTTAACCTCTGAACCTGAAGAGAATGTTTCTTCAACATTCTAGAACTGCTCTTCTTCTATATTATTATAGCTCTGATCAAAGTCTGAAGAGACATCATAAACATCTACCTAAAGAAAAATATATGACTCATGAGTTTGTTGACAAGTATCTAATTGCATGAGGCGTGGTACAACAAGAAAGGTTGAGAAGAAATTGTCAATTATGGAGTCAAAAACCTTAATTTCTTTCATTTCCTCTATTGTCTCAAAAAGGACAAGCAAATTATTCAAACCCTATGGCTGTTCTATACCTGTCTCTCAAGTTTCTATGAGCAAATTTTCTCCACTTTCATCAATATAAGATGGGAGTTCAGAAAATAAATCAACAAGAACCTCCACACTATCAGCATGATCATCATAAATAATCTGTATATCTGAGCATACAACCTCCTTTACCTTTGGTAACAAGTTTTAAGTTTATGTCTGGGCCACTAGAACAAGTTTCTTAAAAGGAGTTACTTTCTTGAGTACATTCTCTTGTATTTGAGAAGGCTCTATACAATTTGGAAATGGAAGACCTTATGGATCTTCCTCAAAAAAGTCTTTTTGAGACTCATCATAACCTGCCATATAAACTTGCACAATTTGGGGATCCTCTTGAAATACCATAGTTTGAAGCTGATCATGAATAATAGCATCTTCCACAAAGTATATTGAGTTAAAAATAGGAATTCCCATTTCAAAAAATTGTTTAGCGAAGGTACCAGCTGAGAAAGCTTGCTGATTAGATATAGGCTCTTCTAACTGAGATAAATTAGATTAAATTTATGAATTCTAAAATGTAGCAAGAAAAACCTTAACTACCTCTTCCTTCACTGCCGTTAACTCTTCCTCATGCTTATGTTCTTGAGCCCTCAATTGTCCTGCAATCTTTGATTCATTTTTTTTTTTTTTCTTCTACCAATTTGTTTGCAATTTTTTTCCAAATTCCTTTCACTTTTCTTCCATCTCCTTCTTATGAAGTTGGGCTAGATAAGCCAAATCTTCCTTTTCATAAAATATAGGCCTAATAGGACCATTCTTCTAACTCTGGCTGGAACTCACACTCTTTTCTTAAATCATGAACCTTCTTAGTTAAACCTTGCAACATATTTTGCATATTATCTTTCATTTTTTCATATTGATATGGCTGATAGTTATCCCTTTGAACATTATTTTCATGATATGATGATTGGTATTTTGATTGTCCATAAAAATTTGACATCTCTATTCATATAAAGGTTGGAAATCAGAATATGAATTTAATATGATCATATTAGTACTTGATCTTATAAAACCAGCAGGTTAAGTTTGCAGATTCGCCAAGTATGCTAAATGATAACCTCTTTTAGTCTAGTAAATTGTTTCTAGCATTTCCAAAACCAAAATGTTTATAAAATATTCTAAATGTGGTCCCACCGGATGTTCCAAAACTATTGAAGAATGAAATTGCACACTCCTCAGTCTTTCTCTAAAGACTAGACTTGAGGATTCCAAGACAACATGGAAACACTCCTAGGTGGTGGGATTTCCTATGGATGGAGTGAATCTCCAGATTCTAGGTTGGTTCCTGCTTGATATTTCACCTATGAAGACCTTGAACCAAAAGTAAAATTTTGAAGAAAAAGGGATAGGGGAATGCAGAAGAGAAAAAATTAAGCAATCTAGTCTACTAGGTGATACACCAAAGATGATGTAAATGGTAATGTTGCTTTGATCACAATAGAGTTTCCTTTTCTTAAAGAAGATAAGTCTCAAGCATAACGACACAAATTTGATGATTTAAACCACCTGCATATCAATATTTCATAAGGAGGCCTCAAAGCTTCTTATCATTAATATGTCAAGAGGATGAATATTCTTCACACTTAACTAGATTATGGAGAAAATTCTTGGGAAAACACAACTTATAACCTATGCAGCGTTAACACTACCCACTTAAAAATACATCACAGGCATAAAATTACATGATTCAAAAGAAAAATACATTAAAAGTAAATATCATATCCAAGACTGCAGACAATAAAGTGAATTCAAAGGGTTTTAAGACTATGATATTTATTCAAAATATCTAATGGAGATGCTATCAAACTAGTTACAATTCACTCCGCAGCCTTCAAGAAAACCAATGGATCTGAATAATCACTCTTGCTATCCTTAAAAAATATGGAAACCCCTAACTCGAAACACTAAAATAGATTTTAAAGAAGAAAACACCAATTACAAAGCAAGCACTAGATGGACTCTATATTAACTAGATGATCAACTCGACTAGTTAAGATCTGAACTGCAGAAGGGGTTAGAACTGAGGATCTTCATTAGTATGTCTGGCCGAAAGCCATGCAAAAGAGTGTTTCAACCTCTTTATTTTGGTGATGACTGATCAATGTGGCCTTTGAATTGGAGTTGAGATGTTATTGACTACTTTAGAACTTAGTGTCTTAACCCCTTATGACCAAAATGCAAAAAGAGAGGGTTTGATTTTAGCAGAACTGTGGTTGAAAACCTGTTGAACTTTCACATGTACACAAAGACTGCCACCTTTTCTTACTTTTAACAAAAGTTAAAGTGACCTTTATTTTTTCCTAACTTTCCCATTTTTTGAACTACTAGTCGGCCACCTTTTCCATGATGTACTAATCTTTTGTATAAGTTAGGAAAATTGTATGCCTTTACCTTCTACCTTGACCCAACCTCAAGGCTATGTGGTAACACCTGATTCAGCTCATGGACCCCTTTATCTTTCTTACCACTTCTTTGACTCTTGCCTCAATTTGGACATATGATAACATCTCATGATCTCGCGAATTTTATCCCCTGATCAACTTTCTTGGTCAAATCATGAATTCTGTTTAATATTTCTATCCTTTAATCTCCTCTTAAGCACTTTCAAATTTCTTGAATGTCATGCGTCACTCTCTCATTATCCTATGGTCTCTCTCTCCTTGGTCTGTAAGACCGCAGGATCACGAGCTCATGAGACCTATCTCACTGTCCCTACTCTCTATCTCTCATTCTTCTGAACTACTTGGACATATGACATTACCTCACGATCACATGATCCTTCTCACACTACCTGGAGACCTGTCTTCTTTGGATGACTCAACCTAGCTTTGTGGTACTCCTCTTTGGTTGGCCTTGCATCTCCATGTGTCACTCTTTCATGATCCCATGAACTTGCTCACTCATCAGTCTGTTAGACTGCGAAATCACAAACTGCCGCCATCTCTTATCTTTAGCTTTGCCTTGGCCCACAAAATAACATTTCTCTTCACCAACTATTTCTCATGTTACCACCTCGCGCATAATTGGTCAGCAGTATGGCACTTTTCCTTTGGTTACCTATTAGTCGTGCACTCAGATATAAAAATAACTTATGTGCTTCTCGCCCTGCAAATGTGGAATAAGTCTTTATATTATTTTCTCCTCTTTGCATGCCCAGTGCACATTCTAATCAGTTTTCTTTGACTCTACTCAACCAAACCTCCTTGCATGCGTTCTCAGAGCATCGTGAGAGCTTCCTTAACCTAGATCTTCATATCTCAATGACATGTTGGGCTTGACCTCTTGTAGGAGCCCATTAAAATCCATATGCCAATAACAGACATAGTCTTTTAGCCAAAAATTTCATATGGAGGGAAAATTTGGTAATACCACCATTATTCAAAATAGTTGTAGACAAAAATATCTACTATAAATTAAAATCATAAAATTTATTTCTTGGGGAGAACACGTCATTGTACTATATAGTTGTAATTCTAGAGAAAGTAACTTACCAATGAACTAAAATATAAAAATAAGCTTTCCATGTAACGGACATTAAATCCTAAGCCACAAAAGAAAAATCAAAGGTAGAGCTAATGTTAGCCTACAAAAATGTTATGTTATGTCATCTTTGTTTCCCTTGTTCCTTTTATGACTGAGGAGGCCTATAAAACCTTCACTATATGATATTTGAAAGCAACATCTATTGAAAAAACTTACAATGCCAAAGCAATGAGATGTAGGAAAAGAGGTAGAATTTTGTTACTAGAATGACCTTGTAAGAAAAATACTAGGTCTAAAATTTTAATTTTATATTCAAGTCATCGACAAACAACATGTAGCGTAAAAGAAAAAAACAAAGTTCAATAATGACAGTAGGAAGTCTAATAATTTATAGACATAATTTCTAACCTCATTTGCAATGAAAATGTAATATATAAAAATGACAATATGATGTACTTTTCAAAATATTCATATGAACTAATCCAAGATAATTAGAAATATATTTATAATAACCGAAAAGATCTGCAAGACATAAAATGCAGTACAAGAACAAAATTGAGAACCAAATCAACCATTTAATTCAATGGAGAACTAGAGTATATATAGGCCTAGTATGCAACTAAGTCCAACCACAAAAGGAGGGTTGAAATGGAGTTGTGGAAAAAATGCCCAATAGACTAGGACGATGTTTCTAAATGAAATTGACACATCTCTAATAGACTCCTAAAAGATGACGATTTGTGTAGACACATGTCAAATGACTATGGACGAGAACCCAGTGGCAAAAGTAATAATCCAAAAGAGAGAAAAGAATTGAAGAATCCTATAAGGCCCCTTCAAAGGATGATGATGTTTCCGATGTAGACCACACAATAATAAGTGAATGTGACCCTTCCTAAAAATCTGCATGAATATGATAGCCATCTGTTGAATCATTTAAAGTTTGAAGACTTGAAGTAGTATCTGAATGAGAGCCCATATGGTGTATAGCACTAGAATCTATAATCTCTTGAGAAAATAAGACCTTTCCTTTCAATTTCTCTTTGTCCTTAGTAATATCCTAATTATAAGATTTTTCTTTTACAAAATTAGTTACCTCAATATTATTCCTTTAGAGTAGAAAAGTGAGGTGTTGAATCTATTTTTCATGCATTGATGTTCTTAATGACCAATTTTGTTACAAAAAGAACATTTAAGTCTCTAAGTAATTGAAATACTTTTTTGAGATGAGTTATCCTTTTTGAAGTTATCAATTTTGTCTTCTTTCTTCCCTTCTTTGTCCCTTTTAGTGTTATTTTTCTCTCCTTTAGCATTTTGATGCTTTTCATTTCTTACAATTAGATCTTGTGCCTTAGTAGATTTTAAAGTACTCATTTGAATTAACTTTTCTTATCCCCTTGTTAGATCAGAAATGAATTTATCAAGTGAGGGCATAAACCATGAGGCACCCAGGGCTCTTTTAGTGGAATCGAAAGTAGAGACAAACACAAAAATCAAAACCTAGCTTGGAAAGTAGAGAAACGATTAATTGATCCTCTTTCTTATCAATTCCACAATCTTTTAATTTTAACTTCAAAGATTTAAATTTAGTTAAGAAGTCATCCAAAGTTGAAAAAGTAGAAGGAATAAAACCTAGGAGTTTATTTTCCAACTCAGGACTTCTGAGTTCATCAATTATCCCAAATAGTTTTTTTAGAGCTTCCCAAACTTAGTTGGGTGTTTTAAAGTTCTCAACATGAAATACTAATTTAGGATATAGGTTTAAACATAGAAAGCCAAATGCTTGGTCACACTCATTATAATACTTTTCATTGTCCTTAGTTGCAATAGGTTCTTTTTATGTTTCAATTGTTACCCTACATAAGCCTGTATTATTTAGTACAAGAATTACTTTCAGCTTCCAATCATATGATAATTAAAAGGAGTTAGGGGTAGTATAGTCACATTAAGATCCATGATGCTAGACTTAGATAGTTTCTTCATAGATTACAAAAATGCAAAAAGAAGAGCACCGCGTGAGGAAGTGAGAAAAATAGGAACCACACAACACCCCCTTGATTATATTTCCCTACTTATTTTGGCATTTTATAGATGGAGTGCTTTGTAACCAAAACCACAAACTACAAATGCGAGCTTTTCAAACTGCAATCACAGGACCATAAAGAAAACCATCGGCTGCTACCAATGGCCTGGGGGCAGTTGATGTCTGCAAATGCCTTCACACTACTGACTACAATAATAAGTTGTAAGAAAATGGAATCGATGTGGACAATAGGAGAGGAATTTTCATTCAAAACCTCTCAAGGATATTGGGTTTCATATACCTTAGATCTTCTCTGATACCATATAGGAATCGACAAGATCTGCAAGAGATAAAATGAAGCACAAGAACAAAATTGAAAACCCAATCTACCATTTGATTCAATGGAGAAGTCGATTAAATGTACATATGGAATGCAACCAAGTCCAACCATGAAAGGAGGGATGAATTAGAGTGGTGGAAAAACCGCCAAATAGACTAGGATGATGTGTCGAAACAAAATTGATACATCTCTATTAGACTCCTAAAAGATGATGACTTGTGTAGACAAGTTTCAAATGACTATGGACGACTAATTAGGATTAAAAGCCTATGTGTAAATTAAATAATTACACTATCAATATTTATTCTAACAATCATTTTAATGGTTAAATTTATATTAGTCAAAATTTCAACAATTCTATTAACTTTTAAATTTAATTCTAATAATTCTATTATGCAAGCACAAATCATTAAAAAACAATTGAGAAAGAATGTATTTTTTATTTATTTTTTAAATTCAATAATTAGTAATGACATAACAATCATGCTTTTGTTGGAAAATCAGGCTTTGATCCTTGAGTCTATCCCTTCTTTACTGGATGATCCTGCTAACAAGTTTTTGAATGCTAACAAGTTTTTGACTGCCATTTCTTCCTCTGAGGAAGTCAAGAAAGCTATCTTCTTGTTTGAGAGAGACAAGTCCCCGGGTTCAGATGGATTCCCTGGATTCTTTTTTCATAATTTTTGGCATATTGTTGGAAATGACATATGTCATGCTATTAAAGAATTATTTGGTTCCAGAACCTTTCTTAAGGAGATTAATTCTACCTTAATTGCATTAATTCCTAAGTCCATTGGTGTTGATTATGTTGACTCTTTTCGACCAATCAGGCTATGTAATTTGGTGTACAAAATTTTATCTAAGGTTATTACCCTTAGGTTCCTAGCTATTCTTCCTCATATCATTTCACCCCAGCAGAGTGGCTTTGTTGCAAGGAGGAAAATCTTGGACTCCATTATGAAGGTTCATAAGGTCATTAACTCCACCCACTCTTCCTCTAATCATGGTTACCTACTGAAGCTCGACCTCTCGAAGGCCTATGACCGGGTGGACTGGGAATTTTTTATCAAGATTCTCCAATCCTCTGGTTTCAGTGAGAAATTGTTGCAGCCATTTTCCTAGATTATTAGCACCTCGATGGCTATTGTCATTGTTAATGGATCCTCTTCCTGATTATTTAAGCTAATTCTGGGGCTTCGTCAATGGGATCCTTTATCCCCTATTCTCTTTGTTATCTTGGTGGAAGGCCTTGGTCACTATTTTTCAAAAACTGGCCTCTGAAGGTTCCATTGAGGGCCTTATTCCCTCCTCTTCCTCGAGACCTTGTTCTAATGAGGAATTTTTCAATGATACGGTGATTATGGGGTCTTCTTCTATCCAGGAAGCCATAAGGATTAAAAAGGCCCTTACTATCTATTCTTTAGCCACATGACAAACTGTCAATTGGCATAAAAGCTCTTTGTCCTTTATTAATACTCCCGTGGATAGGAAAAATAGGATTGCTTGCATCTTGGGGTGTGATATTGGGTCGTTGTCTACTTCCTATATTGGCCTCCCTTTGGGTTTGAAACCCCCTGACTCTTTTTGGGCGGGTATTATGGAAAGATTTAATAGGAAATTAGCTGGTTGGAAGGGAGCTCTTCTTAGCCAAGCTTGTAAAATCCAACTTCTGAAGGCTTCTTTGCAGAGCCTCCCCATATATGCAATGAGTTTATTCAGGATCCCGAGAAAAATTTCCAAAGTGATAGAATCTATTCAGATAAATTTCCTCTGGTCTAGAGTGGAAGATAAAAAGAGACTGGCTCTGGTGGCATGGGACAAGGTTTGTACCCTGAATAAATGGGGAGGTCTGGGGATAAGGCCCCTTAAGGTCACTAACCAATCTCTTCTGGCTAAGAAAATCTGGCGCATCTATGGTGATAATAAAGAATGGAATGACATTATTAAAAGAAAATATCTCTCCACATTCCCCCACATGTTGGACTTTATGAAGTATAATGTGAAGGTGCAGGGTTCTTTCATTTGGAACAGTATCCACCAAGCTAAGGAAATGGCTTTCAAGGGAGCTAAGTGGCTTCTGGGTAATGGTAGGATAATTTTGTTCTGATATGATTGCTGGGAAAAAGATCTTCCTCTTAATTCCATTCCTACTTTTCAACCAATTATTGATATTTGTAAACTAATATTGGGTTTAAATGTCTCAGATTACTGTCAAAATCAAAACTGGGTTGACCTTTCTGAAGTTGATTTCTCACTTAAACCTCTCATGCTGGATTTGAATGTCTAGAAAGTGGACAATTCAAAGATAGATATGTTGATTTGGGGAAAGCTTCCATTGGGTCTCTATTCTATTGCTTTGGCATCTGAGATCTTGATTAAAACCCTAGATCCTCTTCCTTTCTAGAATCAGGTTTGGGATAAAAGGCTCATTCTAAAAATTAACGTCTTTTTTTGGATGGTTTTGCAGAACAAGATCCTGACCATTGACAATCTCCAAAAAAGAGAAATGGTTTTTCCGAAAAGATGTTTCCTATGTAAATAGGCAGAGGAGTCATTTTTCCACCTGGCTATTGATTGCAGTTTTTCTAGAGATGTTTGGTGCCTTACCCTGCAAAGCTGGAATATTCACTGGATGTTTACGAACAATCTAGAAATTTTTTTCAAGTGATGGAGAAATGTTGATGTTCTTGTTGTCAGTTCTTTATGGAATATTATAGCTCCTCACATCATGTGAAAACTTTGGTGAGAAATAAATGATAGAGACTTTTGTGCTAAAGTTTTACCTCCTGTGGTCATAGTGGAAAAGATTAAAAGAAGCATTGAAGAGATAATTGTAATATGTTTAGTGGTGGTATGCTGGATTTCAAAGCTGGAGTTTTGACTGGCACTATGGCCATGTCTCCTTCCAGGTGGGAGAATGCCATTTGGCTTTCCCCTCCAATTGGCTGGATTAAATCCAATTTTGATAGTGTCGCAAAGGGAAACCCAGGCCCTGTGGGTTGTGGTGGTCTTATCCGTGATGATGAGGCAAACTATCTTGCGATCATGGCCTTCCCTATTGGGGTCCAGACCAATCACGTGGCGGAAGTGATGGCCCTACTGTAAACTCTAAAGTTAATCAATGAAACTATTCCCTTGAATGTTTGGATCGAAGGTGATTCGATGAATATCTTAAATTGCATTAAAGGGACAACTAAGAACTCATTGTCAATCAAGGCAATTATTGATGAGGATTCTTTAATCATTAATTCCTTTTGCAATGTTATCATTTCGCATAACTTCAAGGAATTGAACTATACTGCAGATGAGATGGCTAACATTGCAATTAAGGCCAAGGGTATCATGACCTGGCAAGGAGTTAGTGATTTGATGGTTGAAGTGAGAGCTAAATTATCATATGATCTGACTCATAGCAAACAAGCAGATTTGGAAAATCTAAAAAAGCTCTTATGAATTTATGGATTTCATTAACAGCTAGCAACAGGATTACGGAAAGGTGTGTCTTTCCTAAAAAATTTTAAATGTAGACACACGTACTTTGGTTGTTTTCAAAATTTGATCTTGGAATTTTTTCTCTATCTCTAATTTCTTTTTCCATTATTAGTAAGTTTCAAGATACCATGTGGGGTGGGTTAAATAGAAAGGAGCTGAAAATTTGTAAGAAATGGAAAACCCAAATCGAGGTCTAGGATAAGCTTAACAAGGGAGGCCTCACTAACTATATGGAGTGCCTTCATGGCTCCAAAGACACTGTCACAAATGCTTTTTTAGAAGATGGAAGGACAGAACTGTGGTGATCGAAGGTATGACCATTATGATCACCACAGATTTGATTGCTAAGGTTATGGGCTTAAATACAAAAGGCATAAAATTTTACAGAGACAAAGATATCCCAGAAGGCTATTCAACACTTCCCTAAGGATAGAGTGGAAGCAGACAGCCAGGTGAAAGACTCTAGAGGGTGTTATGATGTTACTTCCATTAAATATTTCTGGTCTATAGTTCTTACAGTGATCATGGAGTATGTGTCTTTAGATGGGAGATACAAACGGACCCATTCATATCACTTTGTGCTATTATGTCATTTTCGACATAAGGTGAGAACTTCTTTCCCCTTCTACTTGTTGTAATCACTCCATCATAACATTACTGACCACAGGCATAATGATAGTAAGCCCATTCTGCATGAGGGCTTGATTCTCTTTATTTTTGAACATGTTAAAAAAGTTGCGGCCTCTAGTCCTCTTATTATTGCCTCGAGATACTCGGGCTCTACAAAAGATGGGAAATGACATAGGGTTGGAGATGACAAGGTGGAACCAATTGTTAAAAAGATGAAATTTGAGAGAAATAATGGAATGGACACAGACTTGGATGCTGAGAGTACTGATGGTTATGATGAGACCGACTACATTCCCCACTCCTAGCCTGATGACGAGAATAAAGAGTCTCTTTCTGTTTTGGTGAGTGCCTCTGCTGATGAAGAGGTTAAAACTATGGGAGCCCACAGTGTTAAGGAAAAAGGTAAAATGTATGAGGCTGTTGAGGAGGATGTGGGTGGTCAAAAAGTTCCTATTTTGGTCAATTACATGAGCTCAAAAGAGCATGACATCCACATCTCTTCGAAGCTCGAGGTTCTTATGGAGGTGCAGTCAGAACGGAAAGTAGAAGATACTCCAGGGCAAGACAATGTTGAAAAGGACCATATCCCTACTTCTTCTAAGAACATTCCTTTCTCTAGACTGGTGGATATGTAGGAGCGAAACATCTAGCTTCTCTAGGAGGACATGGACGATAAAATTGAGCCCCCATTTGGGGTTCTTCAAACTGCAAAAGCTATGTCCTTGTACTCATTTTGACTAATGAAATGGGTATTTAAGGAAATCAAAAGTCTTCATCTGAACTTTAGAGCTCTGTCTACTCATGGTGATCTTATTGATTTTGGGTTGGCAGGGGATGATGGCAATCAAAACAAGGAGGATGGGAAAAATCTGAAGTCTCTGCATGAGAGATTGGACACTCTGGAGAATACTGTGAAAAAAACATATGAAGGACAATAATTTCTTTATGGGTTATACTATGGAGTGTTTTAATTCCATTAAATCTGATATGGACTCCCCCACTGTGAAGATCAATGAAGATAAAGATGACAATGAAGATGATGGTCTAGGAAAGTGCATGCGCTCAACCAAGAAGAAGAAAATTCAAGACAAGATCTCGGAGCTGTCGGATTTCAATGCGGCCATCAAAGAGTTCTTTGAAGCAAAGAAGGAAGTGGAGGGCACACTTGTGGAGTTTTCCTAGTCCTGGTGTTCCCCTATTTTTTGGTGTGTCATCTTTTGGCTTTTGGCTACCGGAGAGTCTTGCTGGTTTCTGGCTTTCTTCTCTGGTTTTCTTTTTTGTTCAAGGTTAGCAGGCTGGGTCCCAGTCCTATTTTTTTTAGTGCATTTTATGTTGTCTATCTTTTTGCTTTTGATGTAAGGGGTTTCAGGTCCCTATAAAACCTATTTTTACCAGCAATCAAAAACAATCAAAAGCACTTCTATAGCATCTATTGAATTTATTGTTGCAATTTAATATCACATCATTCAATCCTTCTATCATTTGAACTAAAAGATTTATATACTTTTTTTAACAAAACATACACTATTATCTTTACCTATTGAAATTTAAAAATTGGAATTGTATCATAACTCGTTAAACCCATTTTTGAAATTTGTTAAGAACAAATTAATGATAATTTATGATTACTTAAAACATATCATGCCTTAATAAAACAATAATATAGACATAGTGAACAATCTTCATAAAATACTTGTAGTTTAACATGGCCATTAGAATTGGAAAGCATGGATGCAAATCATAAAGTAAATGAAATTAGCCATTGTAGATGATGCCATTTGTATATTTTTATAGACAAATTTTAGGAAGAGGATGAGATCGTGGTAGGGTTTTGTTACTTTATGCACAAGGATACTCTCCCCAAATACGGGGCTACTTCATGGAATAAAGAGAATTTTGTTTTATATTGGCTGCAACCTACTAGGCACTCTTCCAGTGGACTTGCTTATGAGTGGGGCATATAATTATAACAGCTACTACATTCAGTATTTAGAGAGAAGACCAGACAATTGCTAGCATTCATCAAATGCAATCACACACAAGAGCAAGATGTTCTTGTCACTGGTTACAAGTTGCTACATCCATCGTAGAACAAGATTATTTTTAATGGTTCAAATGATAGGTCAGTCTTCTCCAATAAAAGCATAGAACTTGACAATTAATGATGCTGATAAAGATCCTAGTTTTTAAAAGCTCGTGTCTAGGTTGAATTGGACCCTATTCCAGATAATAAAAGAATAAATTTTGGATGGGAATGAAATAAAATGTAATAAAACAATATGGACGACTTACAAAGAATATGGATGATTTACAAAAGAAAATTAAATTTTAAATATTCCTTATAGATTTTTCTTATCTAACTTGTCTAATTCTATCAAAGATCTGCAGTTTTGTCAGAATAGAATTCTTATGTAGAAAAAAATGTTGTTAAGAAGAGCTTATGGTCTTGCATACGCTTTACCAACACTTATTTGAAAGTACATTCCTTAATTAAAATACAATATAGCATATAACAAATAGAAAATCAAGGAAGATACAGTTTCAACATAATAAGCACAAGGGGACATTGCAAAAGCATTACATGGAAATTGAATTTGAACTTTCACAATTAAACTCAATTAGATGGTATATTTCTACAAACAACATCACAACTAATGCTATACCAAATGCAAGGCTATTTACATCACATAAAGTCAAAATTTTCTTTGTAAAATAAAGTTACATATTCTTCATTGTAACTTGTTTTCACATATATTAGGCCCCGTTTGTTTCATGGAATTGGAATTGAGTCAAAACCTTATTATCACAAAATCAGGGTTTGAAATCCCGGTTTTGCATCTTCGGGTTATAATTTGGACCGTTTGGTTGACCTGGAAGATGGATTAGTCAATCCATCTTCTGTGTTTGGTTGCCAATTTCAAAATTGGAATTGGAATTGACAAATTCCAACTTCCG
>MU226431.1:131564-143733 GCA_018584345.1 Thuja plicata
TATATATATATATATTTCATCATCTAGTCAACTCTAAAATACAATACAAAATAAAATAAATACTTATACAAAAAGTAAATACAGTGTCGGGGCTCTTGTACTATCAAAGTATAGGTAATTCACAATAACAATCCAACATAGCATGTTTGGATTTGACCTTACAATCCCTCAATCATCGTGAATGTCCAACTGCTCTGTTTCACTGTTCTAAGGTCTTTGCATGTCTTCAAAATACTCCAACTCTCTGTGATCAACACAAAAACAAAAGAAACCTTAACTGAAGGTCATACATATCCCATAGTGTCTTCCTCTAAGCTCACAAGTCATCAAACATCATATATGATCTTCATTATCCAAAACAATACTATTATATTCTGTACTTTTGCTTCTATACTTAGTCATTTTGATGATTGTATCTCCAAAAATATACTTGACTCCAAGCGATCATTATATCATATATTTTTCCATAAATGAAAACCCTCAAGTGTCTCATATCATACCAAAAACAGCACTCACCAACAATCTCTCCCTTCAGCATTGATTGCAACACTTAGCAAAAAATAACTAAGTGTCCCAACTGAATGTTCTCTCTTTTTCTTTCTTTTATGCTTTTCTCATTTTTCTTCTCTTCCCCCCCCTTTGACAACAATGGAAAAGGTGTACTCAAAATTTACAAAAATGTAGAATTAGTGCTTGCTCACCAGTTTAAGAACATCTTGAAAGGAATATTCCATGATCTTCACTTCTGCATTCCATGACTCTATCGACAAATGACTAACATGTATTAGTCCATCCAGTGCATAGGATGAATTCTTTGTTGTCTTTAACTTTGTGGGCATAGAATTTTTCAATGAATATGTATTCTTCTCCATATCAGAGAGATGAAATTCAAGAATTGATAGCTTGGGACTGATTAGACTCTTTAGCAAACCAAATCTTGTCATTACTATCCATTTCTCTATATCCAAGACATTCATCTTATCATAAATATTTGATACCTCTCTGCCCATCTCCATTACAGATTGTGAGGAGGTCTCAGAACTATCCATCATGCTATTCAATGTAGCCCTATTCTTCACAATAATTTCTTCAATATTATGAATGTATCTGATAGGGTTCATACAATAGTTGTATAACATCCTTCCATGTGTGACACAAATTTTGGATATTGATGTGGTTGATCTCAGAATGCACAAGTACCATGAAATAGACTAGCATACTTCCTTAAACTTCTTCTCTAGATATCTTTTCTTTGCCTTCTCTTCAGCGATCTTCACTAAAGACTCATAGTGACTATAAAAATTATCTTGTGCCATATTCAGCTTCTCTGTATCATCTTTTCCTTGAAAAATAGTAGGTACTATAAGTAGTTTATTCATAGTATCAACTGCTCTAGTGAGTACCTTATCCTTTTTGTCTCCTTTCTACTTAGATCTTTATTTTTTCTTCGTGAAAGCGATGAAGGATAGTCTCATTAATTCATCCTAATCCATACTATCAACATCTATTCTTATAGATTTATCCTTTCTTTCCAACAATAGAGCAGTGGATGTTTCAATTTCATGTTTTACCTCAAATCTTTCCTCTTCTTCTTTTATTGTATCTATCTCATCTCTCTGTTATGATTCTTCTTTTTTCTCTTCCTCTTGTTGTACCTCTTCTACATCTGCTACTGTATTATCAATATTTCCTTCAAATGGGTCTTTTTCATCAAGTGAAGTGTCAAGGGTCATAGGCACACTAGAAACATAGATATATGGTTCCTTGTCAATACTCACTTCACTTCTCTCAACATTTGTCTCAACTTCCTTAGAGCTCTCTCCAATTCATATAGGTGTAGGCATAGTAAATTTAGGAGGTGAAGTTTTCTCAGGAATATTTCTCATAAGTATCTGATCTAATTCCTTTTGAGTATCCTCTGTGACTTCATCATATCTTCTGCCCATAATTTTCATTAATCTTTCTTTGGTTCTCAACAAAGGTTTGAGTTCTTCAAGTATTACTTTCTCTCTCTTGTACATAGAAACTACTGGCAACATATCCTCAATAGCTTGACTGCTAATCGCCTCATCTTCTATAAGTGAATTTTTTTCCTAATCTCTAGTTTACAATACAATTCCTTAGGTATACTTCCTTCTATCTCTAATAGATTATTCTTGAAAAAAATTAGATGATTAATAACTATGTCCTCAATAACTAGTTTGTCGGATAACTCATGCCTGTCATAGTATTTTTCCAATGAGACAAGCTTCCCTTCTATAGGTGTTTGAAAACATTTATGCTACTTAAAGCTACCAATATTCCTTGAGACTGATGTTAGGAGTGGTTAGCTCCAAGCATGAAAGCTTTGCATGAAAGGTGGACCAACTATAGGGACAATACTACCCTCTGCACTTCTGGATCTGCAAAACCAAGGTGGGTACACCTAATCCAGACTAAACTCAATTCTTTACAATGCCTTTTACTTCTGGACTTGAACAATAGATGGATGGTAAGTAAGTACTAAATGTCAACCTAGCATTCATTGACTCTCCACTACCATGGGTGAAATAAGAAGCACAACGGTAAATGTAAAGAACTATGGTAATAAGTTTGATTAAATTTTGTAGGACAAAACATAGCCAAACCTCTTCAGATATATATTTCAATAGAAATACTAATCCTAGATCAGTGTCTTATTCATTGGGCTAGATCCTAAATACAATACTAAAGCTAAAACACCTTATTGGCAAAGATTCAAAGCCATAAACATAAGAACTCTCATATCACACACTACAAGATCCTTAAGTAGATATCCAGGTAGAATCAATGTAATATCCAAAGGATTTTAATTTGATCCAAAATCAAATACCTATGGAATACACATATGCATAAGTTGGACTTATATAGTAAGCCAGAAAACTTACAGCTCAATAGATAACACAAAGGAGAGACTCAGATCTAAAACATCTAATATTAAGTATGATGAAACTAGATCCTCAATAAGTATGACACGGAAATATGCAATATGACAATATGCAAAAGATGAAAGAACATTCAATCCTATCTTAATAAAATCTAAAATACATCTGCTATATCCTAGAATAGAAACATGTATGATCCTAATGCCTTCTACTTTCCCAATTCTCCAGCCCCCTATAAATGGTCTTGAATATTCATTTATAGGAACAAGAATGCTACAAGGTTTGGACAATTTAGGGTTAGGGTTTACAACCAATCACATCAAGAATTTAATTATTTTGTCAAGTTGAAGCCCTATATATTCTCTTTAATCTATGCAAATCTGATCTACAATCAATTTTCCCTAATCTATGGATGTGAGCACAGTGCCTTGAGATTGAAAAATTCACATACATGACTCTGAAAGTAACACACATAAATGTTGAAAAGACCAGGTGCTGTTATATGCATTTATCTCTTGATAATAAAACCCTTATATATCAAGTCAAGACATAAATGCATCTTCACATATCATATTTGTATCCCTCTAGTCTTCAACAACTATTTAGAATCGATCCATAAGATCAGATTACAACGTTTATAGCTCTGAGATCAAATATCTGAGTCCACCACCATGAAACCATTTGAGGCAAAGATTTAAATATTCAAATTATATTTATAACAGTCATAGGTGGTGCAGACAACAATTTGGACAGTCGAGATAAGGCTGTTGCATAACTTTAAAATATATCCATAGATCCTCTTAAGTTACTCAAGCTCATGATTAGACTGGGCACGCGACAACAAGGCATAATGCCTCAATGACTAGATTTTGATCATTTTATCTTTGAGGTTTTACACTATCCATCAGATTAAATCTGACTTGTCTAAATTTTAATGTATCTTTATCCTCGACCTTTAACATGTCTCTCACTAGATTCTAACCCTAACTTTATCTATATATTATGCGACTGTGAAATCTCTAATTTGCTGAAAATTTTCTTTAACTCTGGATATGTTGGGAGATTACGAGCATACAACTATTCAAGACATATCAATGATTCGTATCTGATCCTTGGAAAATTCACATTAACTTGATCCTGACCTAGGTTCATCTGGAGATCACGCGACTAAAGATAATCACCAAGTCGTGAGAACTTTCAACTTAACTCGAGTCACATTCTAAGATTAAGCGCAAAGCCACAAGATTAAGGCAAGTACTTAGCAAGATCAACAGTCTGCATTGAATCTCAAGAATTTCCATGACATTAGAAAAATATTATGAGATTACGTGCCATCCACATTATCAACACCGCATCCATGATTTAGACTTGATCTTGGCTGGCCCAATTTAAACTTTACATGACTTGATTACAACCTTAGTTCATTCTGAGATTGCACGACTGAAGGGAATCACCAAGTCGCAAGAGTTTTTCTTAACTTCAGAGTTTATCTAGAGATCTAGCACAAGCCCTTAGATTCATTTGTCCTTGGAAACACATGGCAGCATCATGTTGAACCTATGGAAACTTGACTCAACCTTTAACTTAAACTAACCTTAAGTCACTTGGAGATCACGCGACTAAAGAAACTTAAAGTCATGGAATGTTCTACTTTACCCTGAGTTAGGTCTGAGATAATGCGCACACCACATGATAAAATCAAGATCTATGCCTTGCGCTTAATCTTAGAATTATTTTCTACCTTCTTAATTCTTTATGAGATCACGCGCCAGCTCTAAGATCAAAATTGCATTGACAATTTAGATTCAATCTCAGACAACCCATCCTTGACTAACTTGACTTGGATTCTTAACTATAGTCTATCCTGAGATTCAGTGACTGAAGGAAAATCTAAGTCACTGGATGAAAATCAAATCCAGAGTTTATTACAAGATTAAACACCAAACCCAGATCTCTTTCTTTAATCAATGGTCCAGATCATATCCATGCAACTCGACTTGGCTCAGAACATAACCATGCTTGAACCAAGGTCTATCTATAGATTGTGTGACCGAAGGGATCTCAAAGTCACGAGATAAAAACTTAACCCTTGATTTTATTCTGAGATCACACGTAGTCCATTAGATCATGTTAGAAATAGAACTCAATCAACTGCCAGTGTTGAAGCTCAAGACATATTTGTACTTGAAAATTTCATTGCGAGATCTGGTGTGAACCGCACATCTTTGGAAAAATGGACAACCCTCATTTAATCTCAAAACATTTTACTTAACCCTGAGTCAATTATGAGATCATGCGAATAAAGAGAAAAGTAAACCTGCCTCTAACTCTGGGTCTATCTGGAGATCACATCACCAACTGAGTCTCTAAATTTCTGAAAGCAAAACTTAACTCATGCTTTACTTTAAGATGACGTGCCAGCCACAAGATTAGATATCCATCGATGGCCTACGCTAAGTCTCTGAATCTTTTTGTACTTTCTCATTTCTTTCTAAGATCACATGCCAACTGTTGGATGAAACCAAGAAAAGAACAAGATCTACGACCCTCGCTTAATCTCGAGACAAAAAAATTAACCCTTGAGCCATTCAGAGATTCATAAAGAAAAGAGGAAAGATAACCCTGCCAAGACCACAGTTAGATCATGAAATTTAGAGAAAATGCTATCTCTGAATCTCCAAATAAAATCCTTGAATGAAGTTACATTCCAAGACTTAGCACCAACTGCAAGCTCATGACTTGAAAAGACAAAGATCAATGACCCTCACTGAATCTCCAAATAAAAAAGATCATATCACCTTTGTCTAGCGATCATGTTCCAACCAAATGATCAAGACCAAGATAGAGAAAGATCTATGGTGCGCGTGAAATCTCCAAATAATCCTGAACTTTGACTTTTCTCCCGAGATTACATACCAGCCGTGAGATGAAAACTTAAAGAGAACTTGATCAACGGACTGTGCTTGATCATTGAATGAAAAAGAATATTTGGTCAAGGTTATGAGATTAAGAGATAGACTCAAAATTGATAAAGTGCACATGGGATTTGCTGGGACTTAAGTGGCTTGAAAAGTAACATGAAATCAGAATAAGTCTTGAGGGTTTAGGGTTTTAGACAAATTTTGACACAATCAAGACTTAGGGCTTTAGGGCAGAGGACATTAATAATTGTAGAGACATGGGGAGAGAGCTTGGAACCATGGAAAATTTTTCAAGGGCTAATAGTGGCTCCATCTAGAGATGCATGCCTCTTGTAGGCATGACAAGGATTCATGATTTTTGGGAGAAGTATACCACTAGACAAAGAAGGAAACTAACCTAAGATAGGAAAACACAAAAATAAAATTGTATAGTAAAAAAATGGAAGCACTTCCATTGTAGACGTGTTTAGCCTTTCGAGTAAGTGGTTTGGGGTCATGGAAAGCACCTTGAATGGGTTCCTAATCTTGGCATGGCTTCTCCCTTGTTCTATCCCTCTTTCCACTCCTATTTATCCTGATTTCTACATTCTGAACTATAGACTGGTAATCATTCTGGGCTTCACGGTCAAGGTTGACCTTTTAGGTCTATGTCAACCTCAACCCTAACCTAGGTCAGGGTCAACCTTGACCCTAACCTAGTTCAAGGTCGACCTTGACCTTGACCCGGGGTTCAGATCTTGAGGTCTCAAATTTTTTGGAGGTCGGCCTTTGCCAAAAGTATTTCCCACTTTCGAGTCGGCTGTTTCGGGTTCCGAAGCATTGATTCCTAAATTATACTTAATATAGGTCCTCTCCTAGGGGTAAAGGCTTTAATGGGAATTTAATCCTCCTATGTAGGCCTCCTTAGAAGATTGTGTCCTAATTTCATATAAAAGGGAAGCTTTCTCTCTCATTTTCTCTAAGGACCATCATCAAGCAAACAAAGTCTTCTAATCAAGCATTCTCAAGCTATCTTCAAGTGTGATTCAAGAAAGCAATCAAGAAATATTTGAATCAAGCATTCATCCATTCAAGTATCCATTTTCATGAAGGAGATCCATTGGAGGCCATTCAAGGATTGAAGCTACATAGTGCCCCTTTTGGTGATCTCTCCATCCACCTTCTTCCAAGGCTATTCCAAATTCAAGAACCCACTCAAGACTTGGTGTTGCAGATCTACAAGCAAGAGATTGAAGACATCCTACCTTTCTACATTCCACATTTTGAAGCATACTTGTGGATTCAAGGATTTTAATCCGCCAAAAGGACTCTTTCAAATAAGGTTAATTTATGCATTTACTTTGTCCATTTCTGCAATTTCAATTACATATATTTGAGGTTAATTCCTAAACCGGGGTTTGACCAAGGCAAACCCCTCGCCCACAATAAAAAATATCCTTTTTCTTGCAGGAACAAGTTTAGAACAGTTGATTTGAGACCAGATCTGGATACCCTTTTCAGATTTCTTTCAGATGGCGTGAACAGATTTTCTGTCAGACCTGTGCAGGTCAAGGTTGACATTTGTGGGTCAAGGTTGACCTTTTTCATAAGACAAGATCAGAATGGAAAAATATTTCTGGGTTTTGTTCGTCTTTGTGTTTCGGTTCAGGATCAACTCTCAGTTTTTCCAGAAATAGTCTATAGACCTCAGAAAATAGCATTCTTTCATCTGTAATATTTCAAGGTTAGTATATTTCTCCTATTTCTTCAATTACTATCATTTATCATATCTACATTTCCAATTAACAGAATTTAAGATTCCCTTCTTGTTATTCTCCTTTTCAAATAGTTGATTCATTTGTGCATTAACCCTTCTTTTGGGTTGATCAACTTGGATCTCCCATTTGTGCATTTGTGAATAAAAGAGGAACATCTTATCTTGTCCTTAATCACAATTGAAATATACAATCAATTTAATTCAAGTAAATATTAAGTAGGGTTAAGGAATTCAACATACTCTAAGCTAATCAAACCACAATTAACAATCAAAGTCTCCATCTCCTTAAACCCCATTTTATATGTTGCATTTTGGTGAACCCGTGATAGACAACTCTTTCTTTTTGGTGTTAGATTTACATTGTTTATGCTAGATCTTGCATTTCTTTTTCAAATTACATTTAAATTCAACAGATCAAAATTTTGTGTTAGTTCATTTGTATTATATTGCTGTATGAGCTTTACCACATCTAGTCCTACTTATAGTATCCCGGTTAGAAGAAGCCATAGACTTATGGGTTCCTTTGATCACGAGTCTTCCTCTACTTTCCTTAGGATCCAGGATGACAATTTGATAACTCATGATTCCAATCCTTCCATGGAGCATAACTCTTCTCACTCATCTCATGATAAAGATGACGCTTTAAGAGTTCCTCCTGAACAAGTGCAAAATCTTTCAACCGAACTTGATAAAATTAGAAATTGGCTTATCCAAGAAAACCATAATCAAGATTATATTCAAGCTATAGAGGCTCTTAAGAAAGTTCTCCGTGATATTGATCAAGGTATTAATTTCTTGTGTAGTATTACTCATCTTGTGAATTTGAATGTTAAGCCTTTAACTCAAGAAGTGCAAGAGTTAGGGGTCACACCTATTGTCACTAGTGTAGGACCTTCTTCTGTGCCTCTACCTAGTATTCCTACTTACACTCCTCCTTTAATAACAACTTCTCTCCCAAGCGCACCTATTCTTGTGAGTGCTCTGTCGGTATCTTTACCTACCTCACAACCCTCATACCATAGTGTGCCTTTTACTTATACTAATCCTCTTCCAACTGTGGTTCCTAATGTTCCACCAGTTGTGTCTTCTATTCTTGCTACTTCTTACACTTTTCCTAGTGTTCCTAATATTTCTATGCCACCTGTTTCCTCTAATGATTCTACAATTATTAGTTTGGCTCAAACTATGTCATCTTTACAACAACAACTTGCATCTTTAACTCAATCTAAATTTAGCATTCCTACATGCGATATGGGTATTCCTTTATCTCTGGATATCATTTGTGCTATTTTCCCTCAGCAAGCTGATATGCCTCGTCTTGAGAATTATAATGGCAAAGGAAATCCTATTACTCATGTTAAAACATTTCAAATCCTTTGTAGTGATTATGCTCATGACCATAGGATTTTAGCTAAATTTTTTGCTAGAACATTTTGAGATAAGGCTTTACAATGGTATTGTTCCTTACCTCCCTATTCCATTGATTCTTTTCCTAAACTTGCTAATTCCTTCATTCAACAATTTCAAAATAATATTGGACCGCAAGTGTCCTTATCTGATTTAATGCATTGTAAAAAAAATACTAAGGAAAAGTTGATAGATTTTATTGGTAGATTTAAGCATTTGCATGCTCATATTTCTTATACTATTCCTGATATTGATATTGAACATATGTTTATTTCAAACTTACAAAAAGATATTAGGGATAAAATTATGCTTACTGAATTTACCTCCTTTCAACAATTGTGTGCAGCACTTCACCATTATCAATTACAAGTGAGTTAGTTTGAGAGAAACACTCCAATGGCTCCTATTCCAGTTGATAAGGGTGGCAATGCTCCTAATCCTAATAAGTTTCAGAAACCTAACAACTATGTCAAGATTAATAAATAGATGAATGCGGTTGCTGATCAAGTTGCGACTATATCTAATAGTGCTCCTACATACACTACTTTCCGTATGAATCGTACATTTACTCCTCTCTCTGAAACATTGCATTCAATAATGAGTAGGTTGTTAAGTGCTAGTATGATTACTTTGCCTCCTATTCGACCTCTTCTAACTACCAAGATAGCTTCAAAATCCTTTGATTCTAAAGCTTTCTGCCAATACCATCGCTAGAGTGGCCATGACACTGAAAATTGTTACTCTCTAAAGCATAATATTCAAGACTTAATTGATTCTAAAGCTTTGTCTGTTGATAATTTTGATGGTAATGGGAATAAATTTGTTTCTCCTCCTAATCAAAACCTTCAAATCTATACCAATCCTTTACCTACACATGATACTAATACTATAGCTCAACCATCTTTGGTAGACATTGTTTTTGATTCAATGATGGATGATCTTAATAAAATTTTTAATCATGTGGAGAGTGTTGCGCCATCTAAAATTATTGTTCAAGACCCTTCACTTCCACTTCAACTTCCAATTCCACCTAAAACTCAAAAACAAAACTAAGGATAAGCGACCTAGGGAACTTTTAATTACCTTTGATGATTCTAAAACAATTAAAGCTCCCGATGGTCCCCTTTATATCTATGCTAGGATTGCTAAAATTCCTACTCATGATTGTCTAGTTGATCCCACATCTTTAATCAATGTCATTACTGAGGAAAATCTTTTTATGAAAGGCTTACAACCTGATTTTTATGATTCATCTGATGCATGGATCCAAACTTGTAATGGTTTTCTTTATCCTGCACTTGGTTCTATTAACTTACCTGTTGAACTTTGTGGTAAGGTTATAGATACTACCTTCATCATTATTCCTACTTCTGATCAATTGCAAATCAAATTTGGTTTACCTTGGATAACTTCTATGCATGCTATTTCTTCTCCCATTCATAAATGTCCTAAATTCATTCATAATGGCAAAGTCAAAACAATTAATCATAGTTTATTTCAACCTTCTAGGCCTAGAGATTGTGCTACTCTCCATTTTCTTTGGTCTTCATTACCTAACTCATGTCCTTCTTGCCCTGATCATCTCTTTTGCTCCTATCAAGCTTACAAACATCGCAAAATTTCTGAGTTAAGTATGCCTCAGATTGATTCCAACCATGGTCTTCTACCCACTCCTGCAATGCCTCCTTTATCCATTGCTGCTAATAAAATTTATCAAACTCCTACTCTTCCATTACAACCTATCAAGAATACTCCTATGGAACTTGTGAAGGAACCTATTGTTATTCCTCCTATTTCTCAACATGTGCCAAATAAAGTTAAACGTAACAACTTTGCTAATGAACGTTGTAAGAAGCGTAGAGCTAATGCTAGAGCCCGTGCTTCTATGATTCGAAACTCATTACCTACCTTCGATCAACCTATGCCTAATGCATTGGATGTTAATATTCATGATTTTAAGATGAATGATTATGATGATCCTATTCGCATCTTGGATCCCATTTCAATCAACCTTGGTGAGGAGGACACTCTCGATGATCCTATTGATCTTAGTGATGAATATGAGACCATTGATCTTGATAATGATTTACCTCATATGCTTTCAACTCAATTAAAAATTACACCTAGTAATGAACATTGTGATTCTCAAGAGGATCCTTGTTTGGAACTGGCTATCATTCCTACTATATTGGGTATAGGCCCTCTTGTGAGTTGCCTACCTACCCTAAATAACATAAACCAAGATGGGGAGGGTTGACAACATGCTTGATTGGCTCATCCTTTATGGTATCCCTTTGTGTGTTTGTATTTTGTAATGTGCTTCCCACGTAATTTATTTTTCTAAATGTTTGTTAGATTCTTTTATACGACCCTTGTTACTTTGTTGATGCAAGGCGATAATAGAATTGCAATTGTTGTTCAAATCCTCTATATGTATCGACATTCTTCTATATGTTGTTTCATGTTATGTTGTACTTGTGGTATTGGTTGTAACTATTTTCCTTGTATAATCCTCTTGGATCTATGACATGGTAGCACTAATTCTTTTTGGTCTCCATGTTGTGGTCCGAAAAGATTCCTCTTCGTAATTATTAAGTTTCTTTCCTCCTTTGTGATTGTAGTTATAATTTCTTTGGGGAATGATGTCAATTCATTTGCAATAATATTATTTTTCTATGTACATGTTATCTTATGATCATACTGACCCCACATTAGGTAGATCCCTCTTGTGTTCTTATGTATGTTTATGTCTTATTTCCCTTGATTTGTCTTCATTTAGGGGCATCTTGCAGTGGAAATGTAATCCGTAGAGTTGCTGATGTTTTTGTTAAAACCATTGCTCCTGTTAAAGTGTTAGCAATGAATTTAACATTGGGGCATACACTCTACTCACATTTTACACACACACACGTTCAAAATAGTTTTCAATATTTAAAACCTTTTCCCTTTATGGATTAAAAGAAACTAATCCTTAAAGCATGGTCACATTTTTACTTTTAAGGATCTCTTGATCCCTCAAATTTTCAGTTTACAATGATTTTATCCCTTTAAGAACGGATCTCCCTGATGGGTTGACTAGTGAGTAGCCACATTCACTAGGCAGTTCAATTCCATCTTTCTAGTTACGCCTTTTGTGTGGTTCACAATGAGACATAAGTTCTCATTGGGCGAGATAATCACAC
>MU226431.1:152942-166457 GCA_018584345.1 Thuja plicata
TATGCACTAGCTATACATTTTATCTATGACATATTTTGAAATCAAAGGAAAAAAAGATTATTTGCATATACTTTTTTGTTGCGAACAAGACCCTCGTTTTTCAACATTTTTCAGCAAGTAAAAAATGAACTTAAAATTTTTAAAAACTATGTGAATTCTTGTTCAAAAAAATTTAAAAAAATTGTAGGCATAAACTTCATCCACTTTTACACATTTCATTAGTTTACATCATCCCCAAATTTTAAACATAAATGCCATTTTTATGTCGTTAAAGTTTAAAAAATTGTGTTGTTGACCTTTTCCTTTATAAAAGTGTGACACAGCTTTGTACTTTTACCCTACAGCTGTCTTCCTCATGCAAAATTTTGAAATACAAGGAACATTTATGGTTGCGATGAATGATTCCATCATTGGCATTGCAAAAGAAGTCACTAGCGTAATATTATGAAAACCATTCTTTTCCATTCCTACAATTTAAAAAGATCATTATTTACAATATATATTGGCATTGACCTGGTTGTTCTTTGTAAATTACAGGATGTGTAAAGGAAGATTGTAATTTCCAAAAAGATTTTTCTTGACTATAAGCGACTCCAGAAGGTCATGTCAGTTTATTTCACCACATTTTATTTCTCAAAGCTCATTAGCGTAACACCATTTTCATGAATTCCTATAAATCTATTTTATATCTTACTCTTCTCTAGGTTGTTTACTAACCAAGACTCAATTATAAGTTACACTTTCCTTTCTTTCATTCTTTTCTCTATATGTGTTGAACTTCCTATCTCTTTACCTCAAATCCATAAAATTGAATTCACACAAAAAAATACATCCCTAGTGCATGTAACCTAAACTCCATTAAAAATTAAAGAGTTTCACATAAATATATTCATCTCTAAAAATTAGAAAAATTGAAGAAGACAATAAAACTTATGCACTTTTTCATTTAGGAAGCCACCTCACTATATCTTCTGAGCATTCTGCATGCTTCTACTTTCTCTCGGTGCTACAATAAACCAGTCAACAACTTAGAAAACTAGAGTTGCGTTACAACTGGACTCTATCCCATAAAAAAATAGGAGACATGAAATTTTGAATGTATTCTTTGTAAAGTGGACCAAGAATCCTATTGTAAACATTAGTAGCTCAAAACGTGTCAAAAGAAATAGCTACTTGTAGAGAATTCCATTGCAATGCAAAATCTTGTATTTTATGTTCTTCCATTACCATTGGCTTCAAGCCTTGTAGCTTCCATTCCCTTCAGACGAAGCTCATAGTCTTACCATCATTTTAAGGATAGAGAAAATAGGATAGAATGAGTAGAAAATCGACTGATTGAATATCAATCAAGCTTTCCAAAATGAGACACCAGTCTCAGTACGTCATATACTTATTCATAGATTAAGTTGTTCCTGAGTGTTTTTGTCTAGTCATAGACATCAACATAATGAACAGACCCCATGTAACATTGGCCTTCCCTACTCTAGGTCAAATTAAGCCCATGTTTTAGTTTTCCAAAATTGTACCTACAAGAAGCTTTCACATCACTTTTATTAATACTGAAAATGTACAAGAGAAAATGTTGGATTCTGGATTGGTCCAGTCCACGGATTCCATCAACTTTTGAACTATTCTAGATGCCCCACCCTAGCAGCACAGATGAACAAGCCAAATTGACAAGTTTTTTGAGGTCATCACAAATAATTTTCCCTTGAATTCTGTTTGTTATTTTTAGGATTAAATCTGGTGGAATTACATGAAAATCTCACTTATCAATATCTTATATTAATTTCACCAGACCATAGGTTTAACATAGGGGATTTAGTACCAAAGACATGATCATATATGTTAGATTTTGTGAAGTTAAGAAATGCACCCTTTCTATTAAAGTAGTTATGAAATAGATTCAAACTTTTCCCATTGCTTAGTGTTTGTGCACTCACTAAAGTTAATGAGTCTTATAATGCATGATAAATAAACATACTTAGTATGTGGATTCTCAAACATTTAATTTCATAAGTACATGAGTTTTGGTTGTTTACAATTGGTAGGAGGTCATCCCTAATTACTAAACAAAGAATATAAATTCCTTTAACAATTAATAAGCACTTTGTCTTCACACTGCTTTGTTAAACTTAGTACTAAAAGTGAATGTCATAAAAGCACTCAATAAAGATACTAACTTGTTTCCAATTTGCTAACTTTGTAGGTTTTTGGAAGCAGAACAATCAAGAATTTTGCAAATTTGAGTTGAATGGAAAAAGATCAAGAGAAAAATAGTAGAAAAAACAACTAATTCTATTTCAATCTTGAGAAAAAACATGTTATGCAGTTTATGCTTGTTGTTTTACTACAAAATAAATCATCTTACCGACTTTGTATTTCCAAAGAACCTGCAATTGATTTTGTACCTGTGTCTTGTTTATACTATAAAAAGAAAACATTTTATGTGTCTACTTAGTGTTATCATGAAATACTTAACTTCATTGCAATGTTTACATTAAAGAAAATTGCAACAGGCATTTCATGCTTAAGAATGCAGTAATCTATGATTGTATCTACCATCCTTGTGAATTGCAAAATGAAATACTCAATATTTATAGCTTTCAATGTAATACATTTAGTAACTACATTTGGCATGAAGAGAAACTCTATACTTATTCAATTTTAATCTTGCTCTATCCAATAGTTTCTCTGTGACCAAAATCTGCCTTCTAATTCTAACATAAGGCAATCTCAAAATGGATCCAGAGAAGGTGGAAGCCATAGTCAATTGGTCCACACCAAGGATTGCTAGTGAGGTAAAAATCTTTCATAGACTAGCCAATTTTTATAGAAATTTTATTAGGGCTTTTAGCAATTTTGGTGCCCCTATGATTGACACAATCAAAGGTGGAAGAAAGTGTCACTTTGCATGGACAAATGAAGCTGAAAACTATTTTGAGTACTTAAAGAGAAGGGTAGTAGAAGAACCCATATTGTTTTTGCCTGATTTCAAGAAAATATTCACAATAGAATGTGATTCCAACAATAGGGCCATAGGAGGAGTCCTAAGTCAAGAAGGGCAACTAGTAGCCTTCTTTAGTGAGAAATTGAATGAGGAAAAGCAAAGGTACTCAACATATGATTTGGAAATGTATGCAATGGTTCAGTCTTTAAGGAAATGGAGGCATTATTTGTTTCCTAAGGAGTTCATAGTTTATGCTGATAATCATGCTTTAATATTTTTGAATATACAAGACAAAATGAACACAAACATATCATGAGGGTGGAATACATCCTAGCATACAATTTCACCATTAAACACAAGAAGGGTCTAACCAATAAGGTTGCAGATGCCCTTAGTAGAAGTAATCTGACCATTCAAGAAGTCAGATTGGAAAGTGTTGGAATCAATTCCATGAAGGGGATGTAAGAATAGGATGAATACTTTTTAGAGGCATACCAAGTGTGTAGGGATAAGAGTGACAGATATCATAGTGATTTTGCAAACTACATGTTGCAGGAAGAATTAATTTTCAGAGGAAGTCAAATTTGTATTCCAAGGGGAACCATGAGAGAGAACATAATAAAGGAGAATAATTTTGGAGGATTAGGAGGCAGCTTTGGATTAGATAAAACTTTAGAGAAGGTAATAAGGTTCTATTTTTTGCCTAAAATGCAGACAAAGGTAAGACAATTTTTTGAGAAGTGCATGGTTTGTGAGAAAGCCAATGGTAGATCATCAAATGTAGGATTGTATAACCCTTTACCCATCCCAATGAAGCCTTGGGATTCCATCAGCATGGACTTTGTGTTAGGCTTACCAAGAACCAAATAGGGATATGATAGTCTCTATGTGGTAGTAGATAGATTTTCAAAAATGGCCCATTTCCTACCTTCCAAAAAAACACATGATGCCTCTCATATAGAAGGGATATTCTTCAAGGAAGTAGTCAGGTTACATGGATTTCCAATGACCATAGTATCAGACATGGATTCAAAATTCCTTGGACATTTTTGGAGAACATCGTGGAAAAGATTAGGGACAAGTTTGTCATACTCATCAGCCTATCATCCTCAAACAGATGGCCAAACAGAGGTCATAAATAGGTCACTTGGGAACTTGTTGAGATGTTTAACAAAAGACCATGGAGCCACATGGGATGCAGTAATAGCATAGGTAGAATTTTCCTCTAATGACTTAGTGAACATGATCACTGGTAATAGCCCATTCCAACTTGTATATGTGACACACCCTAGAGGGGTATTGGAGTTAAGAAACATCATAAGTATGGAAAGGAGTGCACAAGTAGAAGACTTTGCAGATGTTATGAAGGAACTTCACCAATAAGTCAGAAGCAGACTTGAACAAATTTCAGGGAAGCACAAAGACACAGCAGATAAAAGAAGAAGGGATGTGCAGTATAAGGTAGGGGACATGGTGATGATCCACCTCCGAGCAGAGAGACTTCCTAAAGGGAAGTATACCAAATTGATTATGAAAAAGATGGGACCCTTCAAGATATTGTAGAAATGTGGCAATAATGCCTATAAAATTGATTTACCTCTAGACATTGGATTGTCTAACACCTTCAATGTATGTGATATATATGCCTATAAAGGTTCTGATGTCTATGATGCAGGTTTAGAAGGAACACGGGAAGCTACAGTACTTCAATATCTTCCTCACACTAATCAAAATGAAGTTGAATTCCTCTTGGAAATAAGAATAAGTAAACAAACCAGGAGGAGAGCATATCATGAGTATTTAATCAAGTGGAAGAACAAGCCATTGGAAGATGCTACATTGTTGATAGATAAGGATATTGAGAAGATGAGTCTCTAGATTGCAGACATTAAAAATCAAGGGACTTGAGTTTCAGTGTCCTAAGGTGTATGGTGTAGGGAACCAAACCTAGATTCCTCATGTTCTTCCTAAGATGGACTAGGATCTTTGGGGATCATTTGAACAATGTAATAAGCCCAAAAGTGGGATATTTTGGATCCTAGGTATAATTATAAACCAAGATGCCAAAATGATGAAATGGACATGAAATAGTGTTTTATAGGTTACTTTATAAGAATTAGGTCTTTAGGATTTGTTTTGAATCCATTTGTGGCATTTCATTAGCCTAGGAGTGCAAAAGTTGTTTATTTACAAAATTGTCAAAAATGTTGCTTAACAACTTTTCAAAAGTTACTTGGTATGGTTGAAAAGTTACAATTTTGGTTCATAACTATTTGAATTATAGGTATGACCATTGTAACAGATATTTAAACATGTTTGAATCCCATTCATGGGTTGACAATGGATGTATGAACATTTTGAGGAGGAAGCAATAAAGGAAATCAATTATTTTTGGTACAGCCGTTGTTATTTCAATTTTATAGAATCTGTACAGATTGGTACGGATGAAAAAATTATTTTTTTAGATTGTTTGATTTTCTAAAAGAAATTTTATTTTGGTTTGGAGTGAATTGGTGTTGTTGGGTGTGAGAACTAGATTTTACAAGTTCACTGGTTTTCTGAACCCCAGAAACTAAGGGTTTCTCAACCATGGAGACCTAACTTGCTTTCCCATCATGGAAAAAGAATGGCCCTTTAGGGAATGAAAGTGAGGAAGGGAATATTTTATATTTATAAAGCACAGAAAAAGAGGATTCCAATGGATGGGTTTTCCACCTGGCCCTAGGTCAAATATCTCTATGTATTTGACGAGTAGGATATAGGAAAGAGCGGATAACTAGTCTCAGATTTTGAGGATAATTTAAGAATGGTTGGTGTTAAAAATTTAGGGGTCAGAGAAGAGTCCTAGGTGATTGATTTGATTTCATGAACCCATCTTCTTACTGCTACTTTGTATTCCAAGCCTGGTCTGGCCAATTAGGCCTATGAAAAAAGTGAGGGTTTGTTGTTGCAGGAGTGAGATCAAAATTTCATCCCTTGGGGTCTGAAGGAGAAGGATAAAGGGTATCCTAAAAGGTAAATATTTTTCCAAGTATTTTGGAGAGTCTGGAAGTTATCTACTAAAAATAGTGTAGAAAAGGCTACAAGGAAGACTATCGTAAATTGGTTAGGAAAGATTGTGGGTGTCTAGGAACTCAAAGAGTGAGTGATTCTTAGTGTATTAGGTCAGTGTAAGACCTTCCCACCATTGAATTTATTTTCCCATGCAGTTGGGGTAGAGATCCTTCAGTTTGCCTATTTGAGGGAAATGATCCCTAAAGCCAAATTTGGATCCAACTTGTGAAAAGTCCCTAGGAGTCAAGGAGAGTTGTGGCAGGGAAAGTCCACTTCATAGAGGAGGTATATAACCCCTAGAAGTAATTGGATCAGGGAGAAGGCTTAAGGAAAAGGATTTGGAGATCTTCTAGTTGAAGAAGACCAATCTAGGTTGAGTGGCTGCAAGCTCTGCATCAACTAGGCACATTTTCCACCCAATGATAGAGTGATTATCTCTCCCAACACTCAACATGACAAATTAAACAACCAACCATGTCCAAGGAACCTATAAAATCGTAAAGAGCAAGTTGAATGGGTTTGGTGCAACATTCTAGTAGCATAACTACAATTCACCTATGACATTGTTCTTTTGATATTATCCATAAGTAGAGGTCCATTCATAGGTATTTGAAGAATAATTACCAATTTCAATCATGGTATGCTAATAATCTACCAAATCACTACAAAGCCTAGTAAAATTGGGATATCTATTTAGCGAAATCTTCTCTCTCAATGTTGGTTGCACATTATCAATGAACATACTTTGGAGGTCACCATTAGCATATACAAAGGGAAATTTCATGGAGATATATTGATATCATGAGATAATGTCTTTTATCTTCCAATTCTATTTTTTCTTGCAATGAAAAAGGTTTTCAATGATGACCTTTCTACCTATGTTCACTTGAAATTGAGTCAGGAAGACATCCATGGATTGGTCAAAAGTATTGATGGAGTAGTCTAGAAGAGAGATTTACCATTCCATAGTGATTTATTTAATGTATCAAAAGGATATATTAAATAATATATAATCCAAGTTATGATAATCATTTATCTGAGTTAAGAAAGAGTCAATGTAGATCTCTATCAACACTATACCTTTCAAACTTTAGGGATTAATCACCTTGTGGTAGTGGCATGCTTAGCACTTGCATGGTCAAGAGGGTTGTGATGATAATACAGTGGTAAAAAATTTTGATTAGTTGTAGTTGATAGGTTCAAAATTTTTTGTTGTGATTGTTTTATATTCTTTAGTATGGTGTTGAAAACATGGTTATGTGGTGAAGGAGCCAAAGGTGGATGATGCAAAGCATCCTACAAAAACTCTCAACATCTAGGATCTTGATGATCCAATATTAAATTAATCATTCAAATAATTGAAAAAGCCAACCAATGAATAAATAGAATCCTTTTTTATCCTCTCAACATCCATTCAATATTGTCTTTGTATAGAGGCATCTTATGAGGTAAAACACATGTTTTAACACAAAAACGTAAACCTTTCTCCCTTTGCATATCTTGATTTCTGTATCTAGTTCCGTTATTCATAAATTTCAATTTTGAAATCCTGTTAATGAGTAATTTGGTGGAATTGTTCCAAATTAGTCCTTATAAAAAATATCTAAAGAAGAGATTAATACATAAATTCAATTATAATATATGGTCTCCACAACGAGAGCCATTGTTTCTGTCATAAACCAGAAGTAAAACATCAGACCCTACCTAGGGAATCTCATATATTTCTCAAAACAAATCCAAATGACACCAAACAAATTATTAGATAATAATTTGTGATTCTAGTTTCATAATATATAATCCATTAAAATTTACCATTCATAAATAATTTTACAAGCACAAGTGACTTCCTGCAACTCCAATGGAGATCTTTAAACACCAGTTTCCACTCAAATATACATAAATTTCACAAATATAAAAGAAACTGAATAAAACAAAATGGAAATGAAAGATAATTCTTTTATATTTCCAAATATTATTATTAGAGGTCCTGATTCTCCAAAATGTGTCTGTAGAAAATGTTCCAATCTGACTGTACTCAACCATGCTCCAATCTACAAATAACAAATTTTGACAAAAATACCATTACATATTAATTTCTCAACATAATAACTCCAAACCAAAACTAAAAGGAATATTATTCATCCTAATTTAAATAAAATGCACTTTTTACCACATAAAAATAGTTAACACAAATCAAAACATAAAGTTGTGAAGACACCAACGGATTCAAAATGATCTTCCTCTTCTCCTTCATATTTGGAACAACCAATACAATTTTTTTATAGTATGTGTGGTGTTTTAAAACTTCCTAACTACCTTTGGAACCATCTCCTTACACTCTTTTTACCCTTTACAACATACTTGCATCTTTTGACCATATTTTATGCATTTTGCATTACAAATTTTTATGACAACTTTAGTAGTTTAACTCCAAACTTGAAAAATCTTTGTATGGACACTTGAATTCCCTAAAATGGAATTTACTAGAAATTTTACATCCACTTTACCATTTTTTAGGCATTCTTTCATATTCTAACTTTCTTGATCGAACTACGACCTTAACATGACAATATTAACAATGTCATACAAATGACTTTACATAGCCTTACATATGATTCAAATGGACTCAATACCATGTATAATGGCTCAAATAAATTATGATTAAGTCAAATACAGTATAAATTCTCAAATTGTGACTCTATACCTCCTGTAGCCTAGGTGCTCCTACACCATACTCCCCAACTTGAAATATTTCCATGTCCCATGGAAATGGCTACTGAAACTTGCAAACAAACTTTGTCCCTTTGTCTTCAACACTAAATTGGTACCTATGTTTCTCGCTATATCCTACAATTGACTTACATCAATGGAGTTCAAAAGGTTGCCTCCAAGGTGCTGCTCAAATCTTGAGTCCACTCCTCAATGATGCTTCAACACACCAACAACTCTTCCTCACCCAGGAGACCTCTCTTTGCCTCTCTCCCTTGGTCTTTTGGAAACCATGGACCTTCTTCTCAAGCCCTTGGACCATCTCCTATGGCCCCCATAATAGAAAGAATATCCACCATCTTGCATGTTGTGGACATACACCAAATCTACAACCAATAAACTTCAATACAAGAATCTAGAACCAAAACCCTTCACCCTATCCAGATTTTTTGCTAGGCTCTGATACCATTCTAATGTAGAGAATCATACAAAAAATCTCAACATCTAGGATCTTGACGATCCAATATTTGTTTAATCATTAAAACAATTTAAAAACATAACCAAAGAATCAATAGGATCCTTTCTGATCCCTTCAAAATCCATTCAATAATGTCTTTGTATAGAGGCACCTTATGAGGTAAAACACAACATGTTTTAACACAAAAGCGTCAACCTTTCTCCCTCTGCATATCTTGATTTCTATATTTAGTTCCGTTATTCATAAATTTCCATTTTGAAATTATCTTAACAAATAATTTGATGAAATTGTTCCAAATTATTCCTTATAAAACATATCTAAAGAAGAGCCTAATATAGAAATTCAATTATAATTTATGGTCTCTACATCGAGAGCCATTTTTCTGTCATAAACCAGAAGTAAAACATCACAACCTACATAGGGCATCTCATATATTTCTCAAAATGAATCTAAATGACACCAAATTAATTTTGAGATAACCATTTGTGATTCTAGTTCCATAATCTATGAGACATTAAACTTTACCATTCATAAATCATTTTACAACACAAATCTATGCCTGCAACTCCAATCGAGATCTTTAAAAACCAGGTACCACTCAAAAATATATAACTTTCACAAATATGAATGAAAATGAATAAAACAAAATGAAAATAAAATATAATTTGCATATCATTCCAAATAATATTATTAGAGGTCCTGGTCCACTAAAATGTGTCCATACCAAACCTTTCAATCTAACTGTACTCAACCATGCTCAAATCGGCAAATAACAACTTTTGCCAAAACTACCATAACGTATTCATTTCTCCAATAATCACTCCAAACCAAAACTAAAAGGAATATTATTAATTCTAATGTTAAAAAAGTACACTTTTTACAATATGTCCAGTCTGTACAGGTCCGTACAAGACCTGGAAACCATATAAAAACATATAACACCAATCAAAATAGGAAGTTGTGAAGACACCAATGGATTCAAAATGATCTTCCTCTTCTCCTTCATATTTGGAATGACCAATAAAATGTTTTTATAGTATGTGTGGTTGTTTATAAATTCCTAACCACCATTGGAACCATATCCTTTCACTCTTTTAACCCTTTACAACATACTCGCATCTTTTGACAATATTTTATGCATTTTGCATTACAACTTTTATTGATAACTTTACTCGTTTAACTCCAAACTTGTAAAATATTTGTATGGACACTTGAATTCCCTAAAATGGAATTTAATGGAAATTTTACATCCACTTTACCCTTTATTAGGAATTCTTTCATATTCTATCCTTCTTGACCGAACTAGGACCTTAACATGACAATATTAACAATGTCATACAAATGAATTCACATAGCCTTACATATGATTCAAATGGAATCAATACCACTTATAATGTCTCAAATACATTATTATTAAATCGAATACAATATAAATGCTCAAATTTTGACTTTATACCTCATGTAGCCTAGGTGCTCCTTCACCAGTGGATTACCTCTACCCTTAAAGAGAAGTAGAAAACCCACTCTGGCCTTTACCTACAACACCACCCCTTGACCAGATAAAAAATTTACACTAGTATTCGATGAATTTTATCCTTAGCCATTTTTATTTAGATTAATTCTAGGAATGGTCCCACTATTCAATGGGTCAGTGTTTGGTGTTGATGTTACCATGTGTACTGACCTTGGATGTATCAAAATGTCGACCTATTCCATAGTAAGGTTTAACTGGCTTCCTTGAGAGTCTGAACAAGGAAGACATACATGATCATCCATTATCTATCCTAATGCCAAGAGTACCTAAATGCCTTTCTTGTTTGAGATAAATAACTCTCTAAAGTTACCTACAATATTTATATCCTTGGTGTGTACAACCTATCTTTGAAGGAATTATTGAAAATCCCTTAAGTTATCTTTGAGGGATTAAGTATTTCAAACTCAATAGTAAGAGTTGATTCATGATCCACCGCAAGAAGGGGGTTCAGAAGGAGAGTTTATTGGTGTCAAGTACTTGGATCTAGTCTTTGGATATGTGTTAAGTCCTTGTATCAATACTTTGAAAAATTGGGATCCACTATGTCATTAGGATCCATATTCATGGTGATCATAGGACTAGGTGTAGTTCAACTATATCTGTTAGATGAATAATAGGTGTTGAAGATCTCTACATTATAGTTCCCAAAGTGGTCTGGGTTGTGAAGCTCATAGCGGTTCACGACATATGGACAATCAAAGGAACTTTATAAAATGTATTTTCATGTGAGATTCACAAAAATATGGAGGAATAAATAATACTAACCTCAAGAGTAGTTAAGGTCTTTAGCCCGATACGCCATCCCTTGCACCACCTCACTCAAGTAGTGATGTAGTGAGCTAGGGGATGAAGACACTAAATGCGATAAAGGTGTTTTGAAAAAATACAAGACAATGGTCCAAAAAGTGAGAAATTAATAGAACAACATGAATAAAAAAGTGAAAACTAACTGGAAGCTAAATGCAATAACAAAACAAGAAGAGAAGTATAACTATACTATGAAAATGAGAAGAAGAGAAAAATCACACTGAAATTGAGAGTTAATGAAGGTGATAGTACACACATGTTTCTCCATGAACCTACACATATAAAGATGAAGAAAATATTGGGGTGGCTATTTGGAGATCTACTGTAGTCAAAATCCCTTCTTTGGTTTTTCCACCTCCACAACAACTGATATAGATACAAAAAAATGGTGATGGATAATTGTATTGATAAAATGGATAAAAAATAATGGAACTAGTTGATAAAATAGATAAACAATAATAGAAATATAAAATAGATATAGATCAAGATTTTCTATCAAAGAAACAAAATAAAATAGTGTAGATGATCCCCTTCACTACTACGAAGTAAAACTCAACGAGTTGAAAGAAAGGTTGATCAATATGTTCCCAACATGAGATGAGATAGCTGCGTAGACTGAAATAAGAGCCAAAAACATAATGAAATATTTAAAGGAAGCTTGTAGGAGTGTGAAATACATGAAGAAGCATGAAGTAGGCCAGATTCAACTAAAAAATGGTGATATAATGCAAGAATTTGAATATGAGCATCGGTGGGATGTGGAATTGGGCATTACATTTGTAGGATGACAGGTTTTAATACTAGATAAAGATACTCAAAATGTCTCCACATTTTCTAACAAATGCGTACCATGTGAACATCTCTGTGACACATATGTGTCATGTTGATGAACCATAAGTGACTGAATGTTTGAAGATGTTAAGTTGATGATCACCGAAATGCAGAAAGATAATGCAATACATTAAATCAGTTAATGGATTGTATTGTCATTGATGTCAACTTGACATAATCTGATTGGTTATATACAAAGTTTCAAAGACTTTAAAGAACCAGAAATATTAAGCTTATACTTTCACTAATGCATAAAAGTTCAGTATGCACTAAGTAACCAAAAACACCGACGGACGGTGCACGCTAACACAAAGAGAACCCTGAGAGGAAAGTCATAGTGATTCCTGAGAAAGAAACCAGACAAGCATTATCGATGAGCTAAATCACAAGGATTACCAACGAAAATAACTTTACAATGTTACCCAATGGTCAGACAACCCCGAGGGAGATGCCTGAGGAGAACTGAAGTGTTGACCGAGCTAACAAAGAGTTAAAACACTGAAAAGAGCTGAAGTTCAGAAATGACAAAAGACCTAGCTGGAAAGAGATAAAGATGGATGTAATGCCCAAAATTTTGGGTCAAAACACAACCAACAAATTATTTTTAAAAGAAAAAGTCCCACGTTGAAGTTGCGGAAAGAGGATTCAATGACGTGGTCACAAAAGACTCGAGCGATCAACCTCAACAATGTTGAAACCATATGATGCTAGATGATAACAATATAATCGAAGAAGATCGTTGATCATCTTCTCGATCAATATCGTCGATCATTGATTTAAAAAGCTTATAGGTTATCTAGGAGGAATTGAATGTTATAGTTTACGTCATTCTAAAAATAGGCTAACCATATCCCAATAGGGTACATATCAAGCCAATATGATTCTAAAATTGTGTGGTCCATTTATGGAAATAATGAATATAAAATTTAATTTGTCGTTTACATCAATATTCGTTTTCAAATGAATGAATACTAGTTTAATTTATAATTACAACATACCCATTTAAGCAATGTACTTTTAACCAATTAATACTCTCAAAGGTAACATTAGTTTATGATAAATATTATCAAAGTTTATGATTCAATAATATTTATGGTAGTAATTGATAAATATGATATATATTAATTAACTTATAATATTAATTATTTAGTT
>MU226431.1:170544-193062 GCA_018584345.1 Thuja plicata
AATTCAATTCAATCTACATAATTTGATAGCATAACTCCATAGTACTCCTAATCCAAAAGATTCTCAATTTTCCTTAGCTTGATATTTAAGATAGGTTGATGGTTCAACATCGGTAAGGGGTAACCATGACAATCAGGTCCTATAAAATTCTTATCACAAGTATGATTAAATTTCCTAATCTAGGAAAACAAAATGCAGAATAATCCTATTAGTCTAGGATCTAACAAATCCTTGTTCAGGGTTCTAATAATATCACCAAAACCTCACTATGGTATAACCATATAATACATCATCAGAACATTACTCATCCTCCTTGTAGGAGTTACTAAAATCATCACTTCAACTATTACTTTAATCCAAGATAACTTAAGACTTAACACATAACTAATTTGGCATTTACATCTCGACTTCTAGAATCTAATCCTTTCGACAAAAGTACTCAATGGACCCTTAATAATCTAGTTGGATCTATGATCTGTAGGGTAACATACTACATCCAAGATTCACTTACAGAATTAACAACCTAGAGATATCACCTCTGTCATTGCGACACTAAAATAGGTACTGATATGAAGGTACAATAGATAGTTCCATCCCGAGGTACAAATCTGTTAGAGATTTACCAATCATCCAGATACTACAACACCCCTTAATCCTTCGACATCGAAGTGTCAAGGGAAAGGTGGAAATGGGGTGGTCCTTACAATGGACTTAACTGGTTGTTAATATTTTTTTCATTGACAAGTTAAAAGCCAGAGATAAGAGAGAGTTTTAAAGTTGTTTTATTCTAGTTGTCAAGAAGATAACTCTGAGATAAAACTGAAGTAAATATTTAAAGCAAGAAAGGCTAGAATTTTTGATCATGCCAAGAAAAAGAAATTCAAGGACTCAGAAATGGTGAAATCATATCTATAAAGAGACCATATAATTCATTATGAATTAGGGTAGTGAATAGAGAAGTGGATGCTACAGAGAAATTGATGAAGAAAGACTTCAATCAGACTTGATCAATCAAGCTGAAGAAGATAGTTAATTCTATGGACACCGAGCAATAGAGAAGCACAAAATCACCAAGAAGAAAGAAGTGAAGAAAAGGTATTGAAAAGAAACATTGATCAGAATGGTAAATTATGAGCTTACAATAGATCTAGAAATCTACAAAGTATAGTTGTATATGTGAACAAATCATTTATTGTTTCAATTTAACCATTGGATCAGAAAGTCTCTTAACTGACCAAGACTTAACAATAATTTATATATTGAGATACATCCTAAGGAGTATCAAAAGGTTTGGTCATGAAGATAGCATAGAGATGCCAGATATCAAGTGACAAACTACACTAGGTTTGGTCATGAAGATAGCATAGAAATGCCTGATATCAAGTGACAAACTATTATAAATTTAAATCCTCTAACAAGGTCATGCCTAACACTCTATTTGTAACCTTTAATAGGTTTGGATCTTCACCGAGATCACTTCAGAAGAGTGAAAAATTTGGGTTACCGGTCCCAAGTGGTTTTTCCCTTAATAGGGTTTCCACATTAAAAATCTATGTGTCAATGTATTTATGAGTCATTACTTTAGTGTTTTGCATTACACATAACTAAATCTAGATTGATCAAGACATACACTAAGTAATTTACTATATTTCAGTAAATGAAAGACTGTTAATCGGTAAACATTAAGATTAAGGTTTAACGGTAAACTTTGAGCAGTAGTTATTTGTTAAGATTATTTCAAGGCATTCATATTTTAGGACTGAAGATAACTAAAGGCTTAATATTGTGGTGCTAAGTTTTTGGGTTGATTTATTGGAATAAATTTGAGGCCACTTTGATTCACCCTCCCTCTCAGTTATTCTAACACATGTATCATCCATGCCACGTTGCCAAATGGATATTCAGAAACAAGCTAAATGAGAATGGAGAAGTCATTGATGACATGTACCTGATTGAATGTTTGAAGATGTTAAGTTGATCACCAAAATGAAAAAGGGTAATGCAAGACATTAAATCAGTTAATGGATTGTATTGTCATTGATGTCAACTTGATATAATCTATTTGGTTATAATCAAAGTGTCAAAAAATTTAGAGAATTAGAGAGATAAAGATTATGCTTTCTATAATGCATAAAAGACAAGTATTCCCAAAATGACTTCAAACATCGACAGTTAGTGGAACCTGACGGATAGAGATCAAAAAAATTCAAGTCACAGTGATTCCCAAGCAAGAACACCGACAAGCATTACTGCTAGAGCATAATCAAGAATACCCGATGGCCAGAAACATAGTATAAACTGACAGAGAAGCTCGAGGAGAACTAGAGTGTTGACAGACGCTATCAGAGAGTTAAACACTGAAATAATTGAAGTTCAAAAATGAAAAAATATCTAGCTGGTAGAGATAAATATAAACTTATTTGGTTGTTATCATTGTTTTCATAGACAAGATAAGCTAGAGATAAGTGAGGGATTTAAAGTTGTTTTGTTGAGTTGGCAAGAAGATCTCAGCGAGATAAAACAGGAGTTTTCCTTTAAATTTAATTGGCTAAGATTGTGGATCACGCCAAGATCAAGAAAATCAAGAACCTAACAATGGTGATATCATGTCTATAAAAAGATAACTCAATTCATTACAAATTGTGGGGAGAGAATGAAAAAGAGGATGCTAAAGTAAAACTGATGAAGAGCAACTTCATTGAGTGTTGATCAATCAAGCTAAGGAAAGAGCTAAAGTTTTCTGCGAACACTGAGCAACAGATCACAACATCACCAAGTAGAATCAAACTGGAGCAAAGGTATAAACAGAGTTATATTGATCAAAATAGTTTGTGAGATTACAATAGATCTAAAAATCTGCAAGTATAAGTTGTATATGTGAACATATCATACTATTTTAGTTTAACCATTGATTTAGAAAGTCTCTTAACTGAGTAGGATTTAAAGATCCTTTCTATATTGAGATACATCCAATGGAGTATCAAAATTTTTGATCGTGAAGATAGCATGAGATGCCAGATACCAATTGAGAGGCCAAGTGAGTGTTTGATCAAAGATGGTAGCATGAGATGCCATATATCAAGTGACAGACTAAAATTTTAAATCCTCTTACAAGGTCATACCTAATAGTGTGTTTGTAACCTTTAATAAGGTTGGATCTTCACCAAGATCAATTCAAAAGAGTGAAAATTTTGGGCTACCGATCCCAAGTGGTTTTTCCCCTAACAGGGTTTACACGTTAAAAATCTATGTGTCAATGTGTCTATGAGTCATTACTTTAGTATTTTGCATTACACATAACTTAAATGGACTGATTGGTATACTCTAGATGATTTAATGTCTGTCAATAAATTAAGAGACTCCTTTTCAGTAAACATATAGTAGAAGGTTTTACAAAGTATTCTGATTATTGGTAATTTGATAAAAGTATTTGGAGGCATTCATCTTATAGGACTGAAGATAACTAGAGGTATAATAATGTGGTACTAAGTTTTAAGGGTCGATTATTGGAATATTTTGAGGCCACTAATTCACCCCCCTCTCATTTATTACTAACAATTGGTATCATAGCTTGTATGCTTAGAAAGGGAGTTTAACAACTCGAGTAAAAGATCAAAAGATGAACAAACGAGATGTGCCTAAGGTGAATAAAGACAAGTTTTCATCATGGAAAAGCAGAATAAGACTCCACCTATCAAGTACTGGAAATGATATTTTTCAATACTTAGATACTGAATATGTGCTGCCTACAGGACCTCATACTGTTGAGCAATTACTAGTGAATAATGAGCATAACTACATGATGATAGAGCTTGCAGCATCACTCTCTGATATTGAGCTTGAAGATGTCAAAACCTACACCTCTACAAAGAAAATGTGGGATAAGTTAAATTTGGTATATAGAGGAGATGAAAATGTACTAAGAGAAAAGGAAGAAAGCCTAAGAGGGATGTTTGATGACCTAAGGATGAAAGAAGGAGAAAACATTACTCAGTATAGCTGTAGAATAAAAGAGGTAGTCAATGCTATCCGAGGAGTTGGGGGTACACTTGAAGAGGAGATAGTGGTAAGTAAAACCTTAATAACCTAATTTCCTGTATATGCTATTACAGTTTCTGATATTCAAGAAATGAGAGCAGTTGCAAACAACACAGTTACTCTAGATAGTCTAATTGGTAGACTAATATCATTTGAGATGAACAATTTTGATAATAGTGTCTTACCCTCCATAGAATATGCACTCAAATCTTCTTTAAATATAATTAATTCAAGTCATAGACATGCTATTAGAAATGGTAGTGAAAGTGATAATGAAGAACAAGGAATTGATGAGATTGAATCAATAATGGCAAGAAGATTGCAGAGAGGAAAAGGTAAATACAAAGGTAAATTACCACTTGTATGTTTCAATTGTAAAGAGGTTGGACACTTTGCTGCAAGATGTCCAAACCGAAGAAAAGATGACAGAGGAAATGACAGATCATATGAGAAGAAGTTTGATAGAGGTGACAATAGGGATTACCGAAGCAACCAACAATCTGACAAGAGAGATACCTGATACTATAAGGCCAAAGAGAAGAAATCTTGTTACCTAGCTGAGAACAGAGCTGATGACACTGACACTGAATCATAAGAAGTCATCAAGATGGTATTTGTAGCCATGAAGGATGATTTGGATGAAGATGATGACAGGTATGTAGAAATCGCACTCATATCTAAAGTTAGTAAAAATGATGTCTGGATCATAGATAGTAGATGCACTCACCATATGACCGGTGATAAACAAATTTTTGAGACTTTTGAATACTATAATGGTGGTTCAATAAGAATTGGTAATGATACACCTTATCTAGTTGAAGGTAAAGGAACCATAATGTTGAATAACCTGATTAAATGTGAAAATGCTTACTGGGTTAAAGGACTGAATTACAATTTGTTAAGTGTTTCTCAGTTGAACAATTTAGGTCACAAAGTAGCATTTGAAAATAAGAAGGAAAATATCTTCAATGAATTAGGAAGGTTGATTAGTACTAGTGAGCAGACAAAAGGTAACCTTTTCTATGTTGATGACACTAACACCACTTGTTTGATGGCTAGAAATGTAGACATATAGTTGTAGCACAAAATATTGTGTCATGTGAACTTTGACAACATGATAAAGATAAGGAACAAAAGGAATGTCAGAGGCTTACCAACAATGACTAAGCTCGAGCGTATCATGTGCAAGAATTATAAAAAAGGTAAGATGACAAAGTCTAGTTTCAAGAGTAAAACCCATACATCTACTACAATTCTAGAATTAGTCCATACAGATCTATGTGGACTGATGATGACAAAGAGCTACTATGGAGATAGGTATTTTATTCTCTTTGTTGATGATTTTTCTAGAATGATGACAATCATTTTTTAAAAGATCAATCAGAAGAATTTAAGATGTTTAAATATTACAAAGAAATGGTAGAAAAACAAAGTGAAAATAAATTGAAATGCTTAAGGTCAGATAGAGGAGGGGAATTTACATTAGATGAATTCACTAATTATTGCAATGAGGATGGAATTAAAAGACAGGTTTCTGCACCAAGGACACCACAGAAAAATGGAATTGCTAAGAGGAGAAACAGATCAATTGTTGACTATGCAAGAACATTGATGATTGAGAAAAGCATCGCTCAAACTTTCTTGAGGGAAGCTGTCAGTATTGTTGTTTACACATTAAAAAAAGTACAATTGAAGAAGGACACAAAGAAGATATCGTATGAGCTCTGGTATGGTCATACACCCAATGTAAGTTAATTCAAAATCTTTGGTATTCAATGTTATATTTTGAAGGATGATAGAAATGGAAAAATTGACTGCAAAAGTGAAGAAGAAATCTTCTTAGGGTAGTCAACCAAAAGAAAGGCATATAAATGTCTCAAAAAGTCATCTAACAAAATCATTGAAAGTGCAAAAGTGAAAATATATGAATTTGAAAAAAAAGAATGATAAGGAAAGAAAAAAGGAACCAGGAGACTACAACAAGTTTGTTTATATAGAACCTGACACTCTACCTGAGCAACAGTGTGTCACTCTCGAGCATCAAAACATTGCACCCGAGTATTAGGCTACAATTACTGATAATCAGGATAATCCTCAAAATGATGTTCTGAACAATGGAGATGAAAATGAAGGTGAAGAAGACAATAAGAATGATGAACACAGAGCTGAACTGAGACTTTCCAAGTATGTCAAAATAAATCATCCATAAGATCAAATCATAGGAGATAAGAAGGCTAGAACAACAACAAGAAGTAGGTAACTAAACACAAGATGTTTACTTTGTGATTTTGAGCCTAAATCTGTTTACAATGCACTTGAGAATGAAGAATGGGTCAGTGCTATGAATGAAGAGATATAAAAGATTGAGAAAAACAATACATGGACACTAGTAATGAGACTAGATGACAAGAATGTCATCGATACCAAATGGATATTCAGAAACAAGCTGAATGAGAACAGAGAAGTCACTAGAAACAAAGCAAGATTAGTATCCAAGGGATATGTACAAGAAGAAGGTATTGATTTTGGTGAAACCTTTACACTCATTTCTAGACTAGAAGGAGTAATAATCTTACTTGCTTATGTTGCATTCAAAGGATTCAAGGTATACCAGATGGATGTCAAATCTGCATTCCTAAATGGAATACTGGAAGAAGAGGTATACATTGAACAACAAGAAGGGTTTGTTTATCCACACAATAGAAAAATGGTATGCAGACTAAATAAAGCCTTGAATGGATTAAAAAAAGCACCTAGAGCCTGGTATGAAATACTTCACTCCTATCTCATAAGCATTGGATTTGTAAGAACAAGTGAAAATAACAATTTGTATTTAAAAGAAGATACTGATGATAACATTTTGATTGCTGAAATATTTGTTGATGATATCATATTTGGGGGTAATGATATGTTATGTAAATCATTTACTAATGAAATGAGCAAAGAGTTTGAAATTTCTATGTTGGGGGAGATTAAATTCTTTCTTGGTCTACAGATTCTTCAACAAGATGAGGCATATATATCACTCAGTCCAAATACATCATGGAAGTGTTGAAGATATCCAAAATGGAAGATTCCAAGCCAGATGGAACACCTATGGAAACCAGATGTAAGATGACAAAAGAAGGTAAGTAAAATGAGGTAAATCAGACCCTATATAGATCAATGATTGACAAACTAATGTATGTTGTTCATACTAGACTAGATATTGCACATGTAGTTGGACTAGCTGCAAGATTCTCTGCTAATCCCAAAGAATCACACATGACTGTTGTCAAGAGAATTTTAAGATATCTAAAGAACACCGAGGACTATGGCTTATGGTGTAAAAGAGAAGGAAAATTTGAGCTTCAAGTCTATATAGATGCTGATTTGGCTCAAAATTTAGAGGATAGAAAGATCACAACTGGAGAAGCATTCTTCATGGGTGACACACTTGTCACATGGATTAGCAAGAAGCAAGGATGCATCTCATAATCTACTACATAAGCACAATATGTGGCTGATGCTGCAAACTGCTCAAATATTGCATGGATCAAACAATTACTGGAAGGTATGAATATGAAAATTCTTGAACTAGTGATTGTGTATTGTGATAATACCAGTGCAATAAACATTTCAAAGAATCTAGTCATGCATGCTAAGACTAAGGATATCGCTATCAAGTATCATTACTTAAGAGAACAAGTGCAAGAAAAAGAAGTGATACTAGAATATGTTCAATCCAAGGAACAATTAGCAGACATATTCACCAAGCCATTTCCTAAAGATACATTTTAGTACTTGAGATAGAGACTACGAGTCTGATCCTTGTCTATTGGTTAGTAAGCTGACTAGGGGATTGCTTTAGCCTATACATAAATCAGAAGATCATTCATGTTGATGAAAGAAAAGGAATGGATAGCAAAGATACATCTGTACACAGCAAGGTACTAATTTGCACCAAAAACCAGAAGTATTTATTAGATAATACAGAGCTATGTTTTTTATGGAAGGGAAATTCAAAGAATATGTATTAAAAAGAAGAATGACTTTGAAATTTTTCTAAAAGGGAGAGATGTAACCTGTTAGGAAGATAATATCCAAAGGGAGAGAAATTACATATGAAATATCTTGCATGATTATCCTAAGGGAGAGATGACTTAAGGAGAGATTGTTGTTAAAGGAAAAAGAGATGATCAAGGAGAGGAACAGTAAAAGGGAGAGCACAAAACAAAGTGAGAAGCTGATACATCTATCTAGTGAAGGCATTGAAGATTGAAGAAAGCGCTTTGCAGGAAACAAATCTAAGCTATATGTGCTTACCAATAGCCAGACATTTGTATTGGTTATAGAACAATAATTTTGGTAATTTGATGAACTACAACTGATATATTTCATATTGTATTAGTAATAATATAGTGTGATAATGTAGTGTGTTGTCATCAATGCCAAAGGGAGAGAATGATGAACCATAACTGATTGAATGTTTGATGATGTTAATTTGATGATCATCAAAATGTAGAAAGATAATGCAATACATTAAATCAGTTAATGGATTGTATTGTCATTGTTGTCAACTTGACATAATATAATTGGTTGTATACAAAGTGTTAAAGAATCAAAAGAACCAGAAAGATTAAGGTTATGCTTTCAACTTAATGCATAAAATTTTAGTATGCACTAAGTGACTACAAACATCGATGGACAGTGCACACCAACGGATAAAGAACCCCGAGAGGAAAGTCACAGTGATGCCCGAGCATGAAACCCGACAAGCATTACCGATGAGAAGAATCACAAAGATTACCGATAGATAGAACTTCACAGTATTACCCAATGGATAGACAACCTCGATGGACATATAACCCCGATGGAGATGCCTAAGGAGAAATGAAGTGTTGACCAAGATAACAAAGAGTTAAAACACCAAAATGAACTGAAGTTTAGAAATGAAAAAATACTTAGCTGGCAAGAGATAAAGATGAAGTTAATTGGTTGTTAATATTTTTTCATTGATAAGTTAAAAGCCAGAGATAAGAGAGATTTTTAAAGGTATTTTATTCCAATTGTCAAGAAGATATCTACGAGACAAAACTGAAGTAAATTTTTAAAGCAAGAAAGGCTAGAATTGTGGATCACACCAAGAACAAGAAAGTCAAGGACTGAGAAACAATGAAATCATGTATATAAAGAGAGAATATAATTCATTATGAATTAGGGGAGTGAATAGAGAAGAGGATGCTAAAGAGAAACTGATGAAGAAAGACTTCAATAAGACCTGATCAATCAAGCTGAAGAACAGAGAAAATTTTGCAGACGTCGAGCAAAAGAGAAGCACAACATCACCAAGCAGAAAGAAGTGGACCAAAGGTATTTTAAATACACATTGATTAGAAAAGTATTATGAGCTTACAATAGATCTAAAAATCTGTAAAGTACAGTTGTATATGTGAACAAATCATTTACTGTTTCAATTTAATCATTGGATCATAAAGTTTCTTAACCGAGCAGGACTTAACATTCCTTTATATAATGAGGTAAATCCTAAGGAGTATCAAATTTTTTTGTCATGAAGATAGCATAGAGATGTCCGATATCAAGTGACAAACTATTCTATTTAAACACTCTAACAAGGTCACACCTAACAGTGTGTTTGTAACCTTGAACAGGGTTGGCTCTTCACCGATCTCACATCAGAAGAGTGAAAGTGTTTGGTTACTGGTCCCAAGTGGTTTTTCCCTTAACATGGTTTCCAGGTTTAAAATTCATGTGTCAATCTGTTTATTATTCATTAATTTAGTGTTTTGCATTACACATAACTAAATCTAGATTGATCGGTATACATTAAGTAATTTACTGTATTTTGGTAAATGAAAGACTGCTATTCGGTAAACATTAAGAATAAGGTTTAATAGTGAACTCCGAGCAGTAGTTATTTGCTAAGATTATTTCAAGGCATTCATCTTGTAGGACTGAAGATAAATAGAGGCTTAATATTGTGGTACTAAGTTTTTGGGTTGATTAATTGGAATAAATTTGAGGCCACTGATTCACACCCCCCCCCCCNTTCACCCCCCCCCCCCCCCCTCTCAGTTATTCTAACACATGTTTCATCCATGCCACGTTGCCAAGAATTGAAATGGGTGAATAAAAAATGGGGTTAGTGGATTCCAAGGGATGATGTTTAATTTTATGTCTTGGTATAAGGTAGGGGTGTTATGCAATGATAAATTTCACTATAGGCAGTCACTTAAAGAGGGATTTGTGGACTCTACAGGAGAAGATGTCCATTGTCAAATATCTCAAGAATAATAATGAGGATGTGGAGAAGTTGAGGAAGGAAATGGAGGACAAGTTTTCTTAAATTAAGAATGCGGTGAAGAGTGGAAAAGACTTCCTTAAAACTGTGATGACTCAGAGCCACAAAAGTTCCAAGTTGTTTTCAAATTCAATGAACAGATTGGTGGATAACCTCAACAAGTCAGTTCATGATAAATATATCATTATGTTGGAGTAGGTCATGGGCTTGTATACCTCTTATCCCATCAAAAGGATATGGGGAAACTTAAAGAGGAAGGATGACAACGTGCCTTTGGAAAACATGTATATAAAGAAGGTGGTGAATTAAATGACTCAGCTGGAGCTCGACACATCTGAGTCTCCTAAGGAGCTGGCTTAGTTTGTCTTCTATTTCCTAGTTGTTCTCTATTTAGTCTGTAGTTGTCTTTTTGCTGGACTTTTACTAACTTTTTCTCTATTTATCCTTGGTTAGCTATTTTTTTTAGGGATTGTTGGTCTTGTTCTCTTTGTTTGGTGCATACTGTTCTACTTTGTTAATCTTTTTTGTTAAAGGGTTTTGGGTCCCTTCAAAACCTATTTTTACTATGGTAAAAAAAACTATAGGAAGTCACATAAGTTTAAATTGAACCACTTAAATTAATATTTTTGGTGTATTTTTAGTAAATTATCCTATTATATTTATAAAGTGTTCAATTTTTGTAACTCTCAAGTCTTCTAGTTAAATGACCTTACCAATATTTGTAAATGTGGGCATGTGAGTATTAACGAACTTTTATCATGTTTATTTTGACATCTAAATCTCAATCATTAAGTGATGTCAACTAATGGAATTATGTTTTTCATCATTTATTATAAAGATTATGAAAAATAATAATTGCTTCAAATGTAATAGAAGTAAAAGGAGGATACTTTAGTGGTGGGAGAATAAAGGAGAAAGTATTTCAATTGCAAAGAACAAGTTAGTGTATGGAGAATAGACTAGATGAGTTGTATAGCATGACTTAATCAACTATTAAAAACTTGATGTGATTCTATATGTAAAAGAATATGTGAATGAGAATAATTTACTAAAATGAGAATAAATTAAAGGAAATGACGTATGAATAATAAACTCCATTATAAAACATAAAATTTGTGAAGAAAATAAATCAGATTGAAGAAAAAAGAATAAATCCTAAAAGTCCCATTAAAATTTTCAAAAGTTTTGTTTAATATATTATTATTTATTTGTAAAAAATTAAAAGCAAATTACAAGTCTCCATATAATATTAAATGAATTAGATTCTTTCATTCTTTGCTGTCAAATACTAATAATTATTTTCAATTATATAAATAATTTAATAATTATATATAAAATATTTACTTTATAAAATTATTCTCCATTATAATCGATTGTAAAAAGAAAATTGAGCTTTATCTATAAAAGTATACAAATTTATATAGTAATAAATAAATTATTATTCTCCACCAATAATCGAAATAGTAACAAACAAGAAGATCTACTAGAAAGAAAAATCACAAAATTTATTTCTTGGGGAGAACACATCATTGTATTGTATTATTGTAATTCTGGAGAAAGTAACTTACCAATGAACTAAACTCTAAAAATAAGCTTACCAAGTAACATACATTAAATCTTAAGCCATCAAAGAAAAATCAAAGGTAGAGCTAACTTTAGCATTACACATATGTTATATTATGTCATCTTTCTTTCCCTTGTTCTTTTTATGACTGAGGAGGCCTGCAAAACCTTCACTGTGATCTTTGAAAGCAATATATACTTAAACAACTTCCAATGCTAAAGCAATGAGATGTAGGAACATAATTTTTTTGGGTAGAATTTTGTTACTAGAATGAACTTGTAAAGAAACATAGTAGATCTATAGTTTTAAGTTAATATTCAAGTCATAAAAAAACAACATATAGCATAAAAGCCTTAAAAATGTTCAATATTAATAGTAGGAAGTCGGATAATTTATAGACATAATTTCTAACCTCACTTGCAATGAAAATGTAGTATATAAAAATGAGAATATGATGCATTTAAAAAATATTCATATGAACTAATCCAAGATAGTTAGCAATGTATTTATAAGAACCAACAAGATCTGCAAGAGATAAAATGAAGCACAAGAAGAAAATTGAGAACCCAATCAACCATTTGATTCAATGGAGAAGTCGAGTACATATGGGCATGGAATGCAACAGAGTCCAACCAAAAAAGGAGGGGTTAACTGGACTGGTGGAAAAACCACCCAAGAGACTAGGATGATGTGTCGAAATGAAATTGACACATCTCTAATAGACTCCTAAAAGATGACAATTTATGTACACAACTATCAAATGACTATGGACGAGAGACCCCAGTGGGAAAAAAAATCCCTCAAAAGAGAGAAAAGAAATGAAGAAGCCTATAAGGCCCCCCCAAAGGATGATGATGTTGCTGATGTAGACCACTCACCAATAAGAAAATGTCACCCTTCCTAAAAATATGCACGAATATGACTTCCATCTATTGAATCATCTAATGTATGAAGACTATAATCATGATATGAATGAGAGCCCATATGGTGTGTAGAACTAGAATCTATAATTGGTTGAGAAAATAAGACCTTTCCTTTAAATTTATCTTTGTCCTTAGTAATATCCTAATTAGAAGATGATGCTTTGACAAAATTGGTTACCTTAATATTATTCTTTCTTAGTAGAAGAGTGAGGTGCTCAATCTAATTTTTAATGCATTGATGTTCTTCATCACCAATTTTGTTACAAAAGGAACATTTAAATCTCTCAGTAATTGAAATAATTTGTTAATATGAGTTATTGACCTTTTTGAATTTATCAATTTTGTCTTCTTTCTTCCCTTCTTTGTCCTTTTTAGTCTTCTTTATCTGCCCTTTAGAATTTTGACGCTTTTCATTTCCTGGAATTAGAGCTTGTGGCTTAGTGGATTTTAAAGTACCCATTTGAATTTATTTTTTCTTGTCCCCTTGTAAGATCATAAATGAAGTTATCAAGTAGACCGTGAGGCACCCAAGGCTCTTTTAGTGAAATAGAAAGTAGAGACAACCACAAAATTTTCATAGCCTGCCTTGGAAAGTATAGAAAGGATTAATTGATCCTCTTTCTTGTCAACTCCATAATCTTTTAATTGTAACTTCAAAGATTTAAATTTCATGAAGAAATCATCTAAAGTTGAAAAACTAGAAGGACTAAGACCTAGGAGTTGATACTCAAGACTTATAAGTTCATCAAATGTCCCAAATAGTTTGTTTAGAGCTTCCCAAACTTTTTTGGGTGTTTTAAAGTTCTCAACATTAAATACTAATTCAAGAGATAGGTTTAAACATTGAAATCCAAATGCTTGGTCACACTCATTAAAATAATTTTCCTTGTCCTTTGTTGCATTAGGTTATTTTTATGTTTCCATTGTTACCCTATATAATCCTTTATTCTTTTGTACAATAATTAATTTCAGCTTCCAATCATGATAATTGAAAGGAGTTAGGGGTAGTATAGTCACTTTAAGATCCATGTTGGGAGACTTAGATAGTTTCTGGGTAGAATATAGAAATGCTGAAAGAAGAGAACTGTGAGAGAAAGTGAGAAATATAGGAAACACTCAACACTCCCTTATTATCTTTCCCCCCTTATTTTGGCACTTGGTAGAAGGACTGCTTTGTAACCAAACCCACAAAAAAAAATTATAGAATGAAACTTTATAATGATAGTGTTTGAGTGTGTCCATTAGATTCATGATGAAAAATCATTCACTTTTGTGAAAAATAAAATTCATTTTCAAGTTAAGGAGAAAAAGTTATGATAAAATGAATTTTTGCCTCTTTATAATACTATACAGCTTCATCAAAAAAAAAATTTATGGTGAAAATTTTGAAGTCCACGAGATAAATGATTTTTCCAAATATAAAAATAGATGGCCTAAAGTTAAGCCCCTTGGGTAGAAAAGAACCAAGGGCTAAAAAACCATATGACCAGGGGATAAACCATAGAAGCGGTCAAAATCGCCTGCAATGCCGTTGCCTCCACCTACATGAGAGCCAAGGTGGCTGGTCAAAAAGGGTAGAGGAAGCCTCAAACGGTAACTATTGACTATGTGTGACACCAAACCTTGACCCCACAATGTATTTTTTAGTCGTCTACATTCCTTGACCCCTCAAACTACAAATGCACACTTTTCAAATCGCATTCACAGGGCTGGAAAGAAAACTCTTGACTGCTACCACCAACCTAGAGATGGGTGAGGTCTTCAAACACCATCACACTGCTGACTATAATAATAAATTGTAAGTGAATGGAATCAATGTGAATAGAGGGACAAGAAGTCACATTCAAATCCTCTCAAGGATTTTGGCTTTCATATACCTCAGATTGGCTCTGATACAATATAAGAACCGACAAGATCTATAAAAGATAAAATGAAGCACAAGAAAAAAATTGAGAACCTAATCAACCATTTGATTCAATGGACAAGTCGAGTACATATAGGCATGGAATGCAACTTAGTCCAACCATGAAAGGAGGTATGAAATAGAGTGGTGGAAAAACCACCTAAGAGACTAGGATGATGTGTTGAAACAAATTTGACACATCTCTAATAGATTCCTAAAAGATGACGAATTTTTAGACAAGTGTCAAATGACTATGGACGACTAATTAGGATTAAGAGCCTATGTGTAAATTAAATAATTATGCTCAAAATATTTATTCTAACAATTAGCTTAATGGTAATTGACATTAGACAAAATTTCAACAATTCTATTAACTTTTAAATTTAGTTTTAATAATTCTATTATGCAAGCACAAATGGTTAAAAATAATTGAGAAAGAATGCATTTTTTCAATTTTTAAAAAATGCAATAATTAATAATAACATTATAATTATAAGATTAAGGTCTTTGGTTGAGTAGACATAATATTTGTTAGTGAACAGATTTATCTCTGTGCTAAATAAAATTTATATTGACCCTACACCTCCTTTGGAGAAAAATAATTCATGACAGTTGGGTAAGCATGGAGTAATTGGTTCCATCTGAATTTTATGAGGTACAACTCCCTCTCATAAATATTCAAATAATTTATGAATGAACCTCATACAAATGTACTTTTAACCAGAAATTACGCAACGATCTCTCATATACTCCTTGGTATTGAGGTATTTCCAAAAATCACATATAGAAAGTAAAAGTTCAAGGAAAACACAGTTCCTACAACCATCTAATATTAACTATCTATTGTAACTAATAACAGGAATTGCATGGAAAGATTTACAATCACGACACAGAAAATAAATAATGTAGAAAAAATAATATATCAATCCATAAAGTAATTAATACATCATAGGTTCAAACTCACAGATCTAAACTAAGACTTTGCATTAATATATTTATGCTATAAGGATAAAAGTCCAAAAACAAGTACGAATTACTATATCTTTCCTCTTAATTCTTTCAAAAAGAAACTAAAGCTTAACAGTACTGAAAGCCCAAAAGCTATCTAATCTAAAAATTCTAGCCCCTCATCAGTTTTATGCTCCAGCATATATAGTTTTTCAATCCAGGAGGCCTCCCTAAAAACTCGGCCTCTCAGATTGACAACAAATAAAAATAGTTACGAACCAGTAACTAAACATGGAAATAGTTTTATGATTGACGTCCCCTTATCAAAAATAACTAAACAACATAAAACTACTAGACATCCTTGGCTACTTGCTTTCCAACATGGCATCTCTGACCAGCTTCCAGCTCCTGAAAGTGCTCAATAGCTCATCGATCGGGTGAGAGTGTAAATTTTTTTAGACCTATTTGCTTCGCTCGACATACATTCTTCTCCCATTTGAGCTCTTGGATTCTTTCTGCCTGCTTAGGAAATTGTCCTTTGTTTAGGTATAGCATTGATTCTAGGTTTTCTATTATGGTAAAATCATGGGTTGTGGGTTCTTTTCTCTCCTTGATAGCATTCATAGCATCTTCAAAAATCTTAATCATAGCATTCACATCCATATTCCCTTCCTCAAACTGAAGAATACATGATGGATTTATTACCTTGATGTCTTTCAGGATGTTTGTGTGCATCTCTTTTTCTACTTTCTCCATGGATCACATGCTCAAGATCGTAGCTTTAAACAATGATCCTTTCCACCCCAATTTTTTCTTTAATATGAACAACATACAGGGATCAACTATTTTCATTGGGGTTCTCTGACAAGAAATTTTCCACTCTGTATTCTTCCACTTCTTGAACCTGAGATACAATCGCTGTGCATTTTTCTTCATTTGCCTCCCATCCCAGGATTAAGGTTTGAATTTTTCTGATCAACACTTCCCCTTCAACATAAGCAGCTATGAATTCTTGTATGAATTGGTTTCCTTCTTTTATGATGCCATCAACCCAGTTGTTTTTCACTTCTATCAAGGCTCTATCTTGTTCCATCTTCTTCAGCAACTGCTTGTTGTCCAAGGAGTTAGGATCAAAAGTCTATGGAGCCTGTGCTAGAGATAATACCCCTACATTACTGAGTGATCTAAGAAACTCAACCATAGTTATTACGAGTTGTTTAAGCTCTCTTTTTTCTTTTCCATATTTCTGAGATTAACCAAGCATGTGGTCAGCTGAAAACTTAAATAAATGATCTCTTGTATCCCTGTTTAGCAAGCCCAACTCCATCTTTGTGACCTCAAAGTCTAATGCCTCATGTTCTTGGATTCCTTCTTTTTGTTTAAAGGTCACAATTTCAGCAGTTACCTTCCCTATAGTTGGGTCTGTGCTTAGCCTGGCATTACTCTTGACTCTTTTGGTTTTTGGAGCATGGATGACATAATTGGTAACTATCTCCTTGACAGGTAAGGACACTAGATTGAAGCTACATTTCTAGTTTACTGAATTAGTTAACCAAGGAGAAACTGAGATAGAAGTTAATCTATTGTCCACTACTTTAGTAGGTGTCGCACTCTCTTAGTGAGCATCATCTTTACCATCAGACATTTCTTGGACTTTCTTTGGATATTCTGGTGAAAAAGAGATGTCTTCATCATTGATCTCAACATCAATGAAAATTGATTCTAGGGAAGCCATTTGTGCATGAGGCTGAGACCTAATTCTTGACCTCGTCTGAGGTGTAGTAGGATGTTCACTTGTAGTCTCTTTCTTTCTAGGTAGAGGGATACCACTTGCATCAATGATAAATAAAGAGACACTAGAGGGATTAGGTAATAACTTAACTGGGATGGGATTCACATCAATTCTTTTAGATGATCTAGCTCTTTTTCCACTTTGCCTTTTCTTTTCTAACCATTCATTTGTGAATCCTAGAATAGACCTGGCTCTTAGTTTTATGTCATCTTCTTCCTCTCTTGTCCAATCTATTTCAAGAAAGACTGCTGCATTTGAACTGTCATAATTAGGTTCAATAATCTCAGAGTTATCTCCATCAAAATCTTAAGTGTTTAACCTCAACTGCAAGGTCCTGATTTAAGGAATTAGCAGCCTGGAATGATCTCTTTTCTTTATCATTTCTTCATTAATACAATCTTCCCACAAATCTTCAATGTGTGGGGCCAATTTCAGCTTACTACCGAAGCGCAGGGTTTGTCTTATGAAACCCTTACTGTACAAACCCCTCCTCTTCATAAAATTGCATTTGAAATTTCACCAAATCACTTCCTATCACCGAGGCATCATTCATGTTTTTTTAGGTTAAAGCTATAGGCTTGATTGGGAGCATAGAATACCACTTTTCTTTTGGGACACTATTTTTTATTATTCTGAATGATTTCCTACACAGTTATGCCAAAACAAAGAAGTCGAAAGTGAACCTTGGCAACTTGAGGGGCTCTTTATCATATCCTTTGACCCTTACATATGTGAACCATGGAAACTAAATGTAAAAACTGCCAAAGATTTGAACCAGTTTTTGTGCCTCTAGAGATATTCTTTTCCCTGGGATTCCAGCTAAGTGATAGCATAACTTTCCTAGAAACACATCATGAACTCTATGGTAATTTTCCAATACTCCATTTCTTCTCAACAAGGGACAATACTCATAGATATTTATGTCTTCATTCCATGGTTCATGAGGAATTCCAATGAGGTTCTGGGTACATGCTAGACAATAAATTAAACATGAAGACATGTAGAATTCCTTTTTTGTCATTTGTGCTTGCTTGAGTTGATATCTTATTGAACGGGTGATTACCTCAGCCGAATCTAGACATTGATCTCCATCCAGGATAATTTCTATGAAATGATACATCTAATCCTCAAAGAGGAGTACCTATGCAGACCCTCTCACTCTATGTTAAAAACCACTAAGTCATGAATATGGGTCTTCATATGATCTTTAGTCAACATGTTGGGTAACCTAGAGCCTCCTTTGTAGTTCGACTGAGTCCACTTACATGCAATATTTCTATGGTTCTTATCACTTCTCTCTCAAGACTAAGTAAATGAATGGGTCAGGGTGAAACTAAAAAAGGCCTCACTGGGTAACTTAAAGGCTGACATCAGGGTTGAAATCATTCATGAAGAAGGTAATTGTTTCTTTTGAACTTCACTAATATTAAGGATAATGAAAGCTGGTACATCATAAATATCTATGCTCCTAATTCAAAAAAAAAGTTAGAAGATCATATTGGGACAAACTTAGAAGCATAATTTCCATGTTAGATCTTTCAAAAGGTATTATTATGGGGGATTTTAGCACCCCTCTCAAAGAAGGGGAAAAACATGGAGGAATAAACCCTGATCTGGAAACCAGGCAAGAGCTCATGGACTTTATCAATGATCAAGCCCTCTTAGATGTGGATCCTCAAGGGGAGAGCTTCACTTGGAGCAACAAGAGAATTGGGAAAGAGTGCCTCCAAGTCTAGATGGACATGGCTTTGATTATGGTTTATTTGATGAACTCTCATAATAGTAACTTATCTTCTCTGGTGAATATTGAATTGGATCATTCTTCTTTGTCTCTTACTCTGGACTCGATTATTAAGAAAAGAAATTTCCCTTCCAGGTTTGAAAATATGTGGACTACCCATCCTAATATTACTAACAAGATCTTGGAATGGTGGAATATTGATGTTAGAGGTTCTGCAATGTTCAAAGTAGCTAAAAAACTTAGAAATGTCAATATTAATATTCAGCTTTGGAATAAGAGTGAGTTTGGGGACATCTTCTCCTCCAAATAGAAGACCATTTCTAACTTTTTTCTTATCCAAGAGGAAATCCAAAGAGATGGGGATGATGAGAACAATTTGCATAAAGAAAAAACCCTACTTTCAGAGTACCACAATATGATCGGGAAGGAGGAGATGTACTGGAAGAAAAGATCTAGATCCATATGGCTGAGGGAGGGGGGCCAAAATACTCATTTATTCCATTTATACACTATGAAACATAGGGAAGCCAATAGGATTAGTAGCATCAAATAGGGGAACCAAATCTTGCAGGATGATAAAGATATTTCTACTATTGCTATTGATTTTTAATCCTCTCTTCTCTCTAAAGACCTTAATCTCTCTCTATAGAATCAAGAGAACCTCTTGAGAAACATTCCCTCGATCATCTCAGATAATCAAAACAAAGTCTTGAGTGCCATTCCAAATATGGAAGAAGTTAAAAAAGCCCTGTAATCTCCTTCTGGAGATAAGGCCCCGAGCCCGGATGGCTTCCCTATGTTTTTCTTCCACAGATTCTTGGAAATTTTGAAATATGATGTAGTCAAAGGTGTGCAGGAATTCTTTGGATCCAAAAATATTCTTAAGGAACTCAATTCTACCTTCATGGTTCTTATTCCTAAGGTCTTAGGGGCAGATTCTATGTAGCTCTTCAGACCCATCATGGTGCAGAGCACCCTAGGGTTTTAGCTCCAAACCCTAGTAATTTGCAGAGTGATCAAAGGAGCAGGTCACGGTTAGCGGTGAAGTTTCGTTTGGTAGCAGTTTTCTATTTTTCTCCTAAACCCTAACGATTTTCTCATGCCTAGCGCAAGAGTGGAGTGCAAGTCAAAAATACTTATGAAGTTATGGTCACATTATACTTATCGCACAATCGCATGGTGATCAGCGGTTAAGAGAAAACTGTCGCGACAAGGCGATGATAGTGTATCGCACACTCGGCGGTTAATTGACAGTTAGGTTGAAATAGTTGCAAGGATACAATGATAGCATAGTCGCACAGTCGCAAGGCATTGGGCAGTTAGTTTGGAAATAGCGCGACACTGCGATGACAGTATAATCGCGCAGTCGGCAAGGTAAGTGGTGGTTAGTGAAAAGCGGTGCAACAGGGCGATAACCATGTATCGTACAATCGCCGAGAATAGATGGTTAAGTTTTGAAGTGTGCGAGTGAGTGATGAGGAGCTCATCGCACAATCACGAGGTGAACCGGCAGGTAGGCTATAAGACTTGCGACGCTGCGACAAGAGGTTTCAACAATGTATCACGTACTCGCAGAGTAATGGACAGTTAGTGTTGTGAGTGTGCGAGAGCACGACAAGCATGCATCGCAGGGTCATAAAACAAAAAACAACTTGGGTAGAAGTGTTGCAAGCGCGCGACTACAATGCATCGCAGGGTCGTAGATGAATCGGCAGCTCGTCAATAAGAGGTGTGAGAGTGCGACGAATAGTGCAGCGCACAGTCACAGAGAAATGTCAGCTTGTTTTGAAGCGTTGTGGGTGCGCGACTAAAGCTCATCGCATAGCTGCAAGGGAATTGGCAGCTCGGTCAGAAGCAGGGCGAGAGTGCAACAGCAGTGTGTCGCAAGGTCGCGGGGTTAAGACATGCATAGTTGTTATGACTCGTGACAGTGCAACTAACATTCAGAGTATGGGTTGACTTGTCAACAATGCAGAAGGAAGATGAAAGAGAATGCCACAGAGGAAAATGTTGTCCACGTCGACAACCATGCAGAGAATGAAAATGATGACAGTTGCAGGAAGAATACGAAGAGTCGAGGTAGTTAGAATCTTCAGGTGGCTAGGTAACCTAGAAACGGTTATGAATCAAGAACAGGCCGAGTATATAATCGAGGAAGAAAACTTGTAACAGAGGTTAGAGAATTTAGAGACTGAGCAGACTAGCATAGAAGATTTGAATTTACATTGTAATTGTCTGGTTTTCAATAAAGAATAGTTTCCTATGTTTTCTGTGTGTACTTCTTTGTGTGCAGACTTCTGTAGAGTAGGATTTTGAGTTCAGTCAAGTCTCATGGATGCTTTTTGACTCTGATAACCCATCCTATGGAGTGTGACCGTCAAGAAGCATCCCTCATGTATTTTATTTATGTTTCTGTGTTTGGGATTGAGAAGAGGCTAGTCAGAATTGTAAACAAGTCCTAGGCGAGCTAAATGGTCCGGCTAGGGAACTTGTAGGAGAGAGAGATAGAAGGAGAAGGTGCATGACTGACTGTATTCAGTCATGAAGAGTAAGATAAGGTGAAGAGTGAGACATTTTGGTGGGTAGGAAACCTAAGAGAGGGAGTATAGAAATCCTTCTAGTTAGGGTCTGTGAGTAACCCTAAGAGACTCAAGTGTGAGTCTAGAGGATCCTGAAGTGAATAGGATTCAAGGTGAGATTCCTAGGAAAGAGTAGGAGTCTAGGAGAGAGAGGTGACCTCCCCATCAGATTGGTATCAGAGCCCGGTTAAAGATTTGGGTTTGAAATTTTGTAGATGTTTCAAAGTACTGAGGAATCAGTCGGAGAATCAGCCATGGTGACAAATGTAGAGTTGGCTAAAGAGGTTAATGAGCAGAAGGAGAGGAATAGACTCCTTGAAGAAACTCTAGAGTTAATGAGAAAACAACTAGAGGATATTGCTGATAAAGTAACTGGAGAAGAAGAGAGTTCCAATAAAGGAAAAGTTGTTGCAGAGGAGGATGTTATACTAGAACTAGATCCTCCTATGCCAGAAGAACCATTCTTAAAGGCTATCAAGGCTCTAGGTGGAAAGGCATTGGACAGAGTACCAGTACTCGCTGGAAAAATGGATTCTGAACTAGTAATGGAATGGATTGAAGGAATCATTTTGATTGTGAAGGAGTGACTGAAGCACAAAAACTGAAAGTTGCTAAGTCTAGATTGAGAGGAGCAGCCTTAACTTGGTGGAAATTCATCCAAGAAGAAAGAGAAAAAGAAGGTAAAAAGCCTATTGCAAATTGGCAGGCTATGGTGTCAAAGATTAAGGA
>MU226431.1:208374-220773 GCA_018584345.1 Thuja plicata
CCTTGAGTTTAAACTCATAAAAAGAAGAAGGATAAGCATCCTTATGCCACTGTTATTTGTTATTACAGTCATAAGTATTTCCCTGTCAAGCTCTATTTCAGAATTGTTTCCAGCCATCTGAAGAGTGATATCTTGTTGATATAATCAGAAATATAATGACAAAACAGTGAAGACCCAATCCACCATTTAAGGTTTACTTGAAATATAGTGAACTATCTAGGTAACACCTGCCTGAGTATGTGGAGCTCAAAAATAAAGAAGGATATTATCCAATCCTTAGCAATTAGCCTTTCTCTTGTCAAAAGGAGTTTTCATTCAAGTATAATCAATTTAAGGTTGAGATACAAGAAAAAGTGCTAACAACCTCCCCATCACATCATCTTATGTAATTCTTTCTATAAGATCATATCTAAAGTCATTACTATCAGAATTCTCCATGTGCTCCCTTCTATCATGGATCACCAACAATCAAGATTTGTTCAGGGAAGAGAGATTATTTATTCCATTATGGAAGTGCATGAAGTGATCCATTCCTAAGAGGCAGGTAAGAGGGAAGGTTTCCTTCTCAAGATGGACTTTTCCAAGGCCTATGACCAAGTGGACTATTCATTCCCGATGAAAGTGTTGGGAGCATTTTGTTTTAACAGTAAAACTTTCTAGACCATTCATCAACTCATTTATTTGCCCTCTTTAGCAGTCCTGATTAATGGGTCTCTGACTTCTTTCTTCAAAGCCTCTAGGGTCTGAGACAAGGAGATCCCCTGTCTCTCAATCTCTTCATCATTTTTCTTGAGTGCCTGGGGAGATTGATTTCTGAAAATAAGAGATCTGGGGAGTTGAAAGGCATCAAGCCTTCCTTAGGTAATACCATTTTCTCTCATCAATAATTTGTTGAGGATACCATTTTAGGAGGTGAGGCTTGCGTTAATGAGGCCAGAGTTGTAAACACATTCTGGACTCCTATACTAGAGCCATTAGGAAATCTATCAACTGGAATAAGAGCTCTCTCTTCTTTATTAACACCTAGGAGGCCAAAAAAGGAGAATGGTGGACATCTTGGGTTGCGGTATTGGATCCCTCCCCTCTAATTACCTGTATCTCCCTCTTGGTGTTAAGCTGCCTGAACAATTCTAGAATAGATTCATTGATAGATTCAATAGAAAATTGGCCGAATGGAAGGGGATCACTCTCAGTCAAGCGGGAAAAATTCAATTGGTAAAATCTACTCTTCAAAACCTGCCTACCTATGCCTTAAGCCTTTTGTCTATCCCAGCTAAAGTGACAGAAGCTATGGAAAAGATACAAAGAATATTTATTCAGTCTAGGGTGGAAGAGCATAAGAGTTTCTGTTTGATTGCTTGGGACAAAGTTTGCCTCCGTAAAAGTGCTCAAGGACTTGGTATCAGGAAAATCAGGCCTTTAAACAAGGTGCTTCAAGAAAAATAGATTTGGTGTATCTTCCATAGTAAAGCGGAATGGTGAGACTTCTTCATAGATAAGTATCTTTCCAATGATTCTTTGAGTTACTTCTTTGATTGTGATGAAATCCCAAAAGGTTCTTTTATCTGGAATGGATTCCTTACTGCCAATGATCTTGCCAAATCTAAAGCTAAATAGAAAATTGGCAATGGTCAAACTATCAGTTTTTAGAATGAAAATTGGTTACAGTCTGGACCCCTGAAAGACAATGATGCCTATAACTTATGGAAGGATCAATTCACCTAGCAATTCGGGTCCAGGATCTGCAATTACATAGTGGGAAAATCTTGGGTGGATTTTCCATCTATTTCCCTAGATTTGTCTCCTCTATCCCCTACTTTGCATGCTATCTCTCTATCCTAGAATTAGGATGCCTTGATATGGGAAGGTTCCCCAAAAGGTACTTTCATGGTTTCTTAAGCTTACTCTTACCAAATGCACCAAGAAGCCAAGTCATTTTGGGCTAATGCCTGGCTCTCTGGCCTTATTCCCAAAATTAATGTCTTCTTCTGGCTTTTGCTTCAAAATTGCATTCTTAGTGTTGATAACCTTTTAAAGCATGAAATCCTGATCCCAAATAGGTGTGTTCTGTGTAAGTGTCAAGCTAAATATGTGTACCATTTTTTGTTCATTTATCCTATGTTAGCTATGTCTGGTAGTACTTCCTATCAGGTTTTGGGATACATTGGTACTTTCCATCCTCTGTTCAGGACCTCTTCTCCCACTAGACCCTGCCTCTCCAAAATACTGTTTTTCACAAATTTTGGACTTGGGTGCTTCCTCACCTTTGCTGGGGAATTTGGAAAGAGCATAACAATCATATCTTCATGGACTATAGTCTTCCTCCCAAAATCATTTCTGAGAAGACACATCATGATTTGTTGGAAAATTATGTTTCATGTGAAAATACTAATCCTTTTGCAGGAAAACACAACTTTACTGATCCTAAGAAGACCAAAGATAAAAGACAAAATTGTACCTAGAGCATTCCCTCAGAAGGTTGGTTTAAAGCTAAGTTTGATGGTGTGGCCAAGGGTAACCGGTGGAAAGTTGTGGTATGATTCAAAATTTCTTTGGCATGAGCACCAGTGTAGTTAGCCTTCTACTTGGCACACAAACCAATCACTACGCAAAAGAAAATGTGGCCCTCCAAGTTACCAAATTAGCACATGACTTGGGGATCAAAAATCCATGGTTAGAAGGTGATTCACACAACATTATTAACTGTCTCAAAAAGCTCCACCCACCGTCATGGACTATAGCCAACATGATAGAAGAAACCCAAAACCTTTTGAACACCTTTGATAAGGTACACATATCCCACATGTACAAAGAAATCCAACCAGGTTGCTGACTAGTTTGCCAACATGGAGGTGCAAAGTGCCAAGCAGAATCACTGGCTTCATGGAAGAGACCACCCATGTGAAGTTATGAATTTCATCAATTATGATAGAATATAGGGAAAGGAGGGATTTATTATCATTAATCATGATAGTTAATGTTGCATATGGAAATGGCTTTCCCATAAATGCAAAGTATGAGAAAGGAAGGAAAGGAAATGATTACAAGTCACACCCACACACTTACTGGGTACCCATTTGCAAAGGCAAAACTTATCTTTCAAGGCACATAAGAAGAAAAATCTGGAATAACTCAGAGAGAAAGGGTCTGTTAAGTGGTAATTTTCTATTTGCGAATCAAAGATTTTTTCTTGCAATGGGAGGTGAAAGACATAGAAGGGAGCCCTCAAAAGACTATGAAAAATGGAGGAGATGGACCAAGATCTGGCACTACCTCTAGAAAGGTGGCATTTCCACTTTCATTGAAAGGTTTCATGGTGGGAAGTCATTGGTGATGGAAATGTTCATGAAAAGCTGGGACAAGGGCAGTGTGATGATTGAGGGTAGATTAATTACGGTGATCGAGGAGGTTATTTTTACTATTAGTGGCATCCCCATGGTTGGAAATAAATTTTATAGAGACCGTAAAATTTTGGAATCTGCGATAAGAAACTTCATGAGGAATGAGGAAGAGAAGAAAGCACTTATCAAAGTTGGGACCTACTATCTTCCTGAAGGGTTTAAAAGACTGTGGAGATTTGTCCTGAGAGCTATCATCTCTTATATCATGCTGGAAACCAGGTTTGACAGGATCATAACCTACCACTTTGTTCTCATGAATCATTTTTAGCATGGTATGCAAGTTTCTATACCATTTTACTTATATGAATCTATAAATGAAAATATTAATGGGTTTAGGGATAAGGCTATTGCAAATCCTGCTTTGCATGAAGGGCTTTTACTTCTTATTTATGAGTATTTTAAAGCCCAAATTTTGGGGAAGGAGATTGCTCAGAAAGACAAAATGGAGGCCTCTGTCTCTGACTACATTCCTTCGGAGACTGAAGATAGTGAAGGTCTGGACTCTAAGGATTAAGATGAGTATGATAATAAAAATTAAAACATGGGTTCCTCCTTTAAGAAACGTATAGCTATACATACCATTAAAAAAGAAAAAAATGGTTAACCCATCTAAAAAGTAGACCACAACGGTTATATCCTCAGAGGAGGAGTATAACAAAAATGAGGAAGGGATGAGCATGAAAGGTGAGGAAGAAATTTATAGTGGAAAAGGAAGAAAGAGAAGGCAGACTGCAATAGTGAAATACCAAAACAAAAAGGGCAAGAACTTGGATGAGAGCGCTAGATGGAAGACTCCCAAGGATCAAACTTGTAGAAATTCCCCTGATTCTTGTCACAAGGTGAAGGAGAAGATCCAGGACAAGCAATATGAGACTAACCAAGATATTCCCTATCCTCAAGTCTTACAAACCCATAAAACAAGGAATGAAAAAGGATAGGATAGCGATTACTGTTGCTATATGTCTAAACAGGGGAGGAAAATGGTTCGGCGTAACTTCAATGTCAAAACTACCAAAATGGGGATTAGTAGGGAAGTTATTAATCCCAAGGTCATGGAAGGTGAGGATGGTCTGATTAAGAAAGAGGAGCTAATCGACCCAGCTATGGTGGTGCTCACTGACAACTCTACGGAATTTGAGCTAGATTTTCTCAATAATACTAGGAATAACATGTTTTATAGATAAAGGACAATTAAATGGTTATTCCATGAAGTGGAGGATCCAAAAAATAGAGTTAATGTTATAGACCAAGCCAATGTTGATAGCATTGTTGTTGATTAGATGAATATAAGTACCAAAGTAAGAAAAATAGAGGACAAAATGATTAGAGTTGAGGCTACCCTAGAAAACATTGTTGAATAGCATTTTAATATCCTCAAAGCTTCCAATGAACACACCAAGGCTATAATCAAGAAACTGGAAGAAAAAATAGATGGGATTGAAGTGGCCAACACAGGAGTGGAAAAAGAGAAAAAGACATAATAGGGTCCTTATAAGAGGACTAGGACCAGTGCAAAGAAGAAAAAGGATAATGATATGTTGACTGATCTCCAGAAGATCAAGACTTATGCTACAAATATGGAACTAGTCGAGGCCAAGGCAGCTAGCCTGATGGTGGACATATCCTGATTGTGCCTAGTTCTTTTTGTTGTCCCTATGTTTTTTTCTTTTTAGAAGCTTAGTTTGTTTTTGTTTTGGCCTTGTGTTGGCCTATCCCATTTTTAGACTCTGTTTCATTTTATCTAGGATTACTGTTCATTTTTCAATTGTGTTTTAGGTTTTAGGAACCCTGTAAAACTTGTTTTGCTTAATCAAAAATTTAAAGGCTGACATGATCATTTCCCTAGTTATTGACATAAGACTCTGGGCCTCATTATCCAAAACACATTTAAAAATTACATCATAATTATTTATGCATTATTGAATTAGCTCAGGTCTTATTATGGCAGGAGCAAAGGTGGCAGCTTGAAACACCCCACTGGACATGAGTTCCAAATTATGCTCCTTTTCCATAGAGTCATTGAAATTGGCAACCATCTTTTCTACTTCAACCACCATTAAATTAGTGTCTGAAATCACCGGGGCTCAAAACCCTAAACTAGCCATGTTTCTGAACAAATGCATACTGAACCTCATTATTTTCCCCAAAAATTAAACAAAATAAACTACAACATTTCAAAATCATACTAACATGTAGAAGCACAAAATGAAAGAGAGGCTTTCAACATTTGCCTATGATCTGCTACCTTAGGGAAATAAGAAGTTCTATCTTTCACAGTCGTGACTCCACAATCTTTCTTTGAAATTAATAAGTAAAATGATCTTCTTTTAAAAAGATTCACATACCACAAAGTAGGGCTGAAAATAAGAACATTAATTGTGGCATAAATTTTAGAGTGGAGTGAATGTCATGATGTGACATTTGGCTGCTGATTTGCTTTGAAAAACTGCCTGTCATCATTAATTCCCATTTAATGCCATCACCTCTTTTTGTTGGAATTATATTGGAATGATGTACTGAGATAGGAGGGGTGAATCAGTACCTCTAAAACTTTTCGTGGTTATCCCATTAACCCTTAATAATCAGTTTGCAAATTATCTTATCTAACTGTTCATCTTTCTTTATGCATATGCAATCATATCATAAGTTCTTTTAGTATGTAACCCTAATAGTAACATTCATGAAAATAGATAACACATAACACAAGATATGATATCGCAGAAAACTCCTATTAGGAAGTAAAAACTGCGGTGGGGATTGTTACCCACAAGACTTCACTATCCGCAGATAAGAAGGGGTCGGTTAAGGCTTACAATTGGTCACTTCTGATGACCTGCCCTGTTAGCAGTATTATAGTGGAGACCTATTAAGATCTAATTCATTTGAAGCTTTAGCAACACTGTTAAGTGTGCACTTTGTTAAGATATTTGTAAAGAACTATTAAGTCCACCTTCTACGAAAGGATTTTAGATGTGATGCACTTGTTAGAATGCAACTACATAAGTCTTTGATCTGATGATGTATGAAATATCTGATTGTTGAAAAAAGATCCTATTAAGCTTCATACATATAAGTAATCATCCTTCCATGATTGAATAATACCTTTATCTGCTTTTCGGTAGCCTATGTGTGTTCTTGACAACTGATGTGTTCTATTTCTGACCTTTGCATGAATTCTACCTTCTGCTCCTTAGATGTTCTACATGGCTATCAACAATAATGAATTCGTAACTCAAAATTGAGTTTGAACATCTATTTATTCTAAATTAGGCTTAATTCTTGATTCATGCATCACAAGTTAACTCTAGATCCAAGGTTTACAACTTAACCTTGATATTTAGTTAGATATGTTTTAGATCTATTATGATGCTTTAAAACATTTACATAAAGCTTGCTTGACCCTCAAGTTATGATTTAAAATAAATAAAAACTCTATAAATAGAATTACATTGCTTTATCCATCATATAAAAATTAGATCCACTTTTTGCAGGTTATTTAACTGACTGTCAGTTCTGACAGTCAATTTTCTTGGTCGTCGATGTTCCTTTCTTGAACTTGTCGTCGGGTATGCCTTTTCTATTCCTGTCAGGTTAGTTCTCAAAACTGTGTCACCGGTAATTCTTGTAGTCACCGGTGATGCTTGTCGATTCTATACTTAGCATTTTTCTGACCTTTTTGTCCTGTCGGGTATGCTCGCTATTCGTCAATAATGTTTTAGTCTGCCAATGATCTCTGTCAATGTTTTTCACTTAGTGTACTAATGGAAAAATAATGTCATCAATCTCCCCCTTTGACATTAGTATCAAAAACATGATATGTACAACATACTGAGTGTATTAGTATGTACACTTGTGTATACTTCTTCCTTAGTCATTTGAATGACTCCCCCTATGTATATGCCGGTAAGTGTAGGTATATATTCATATCCTTATATATTTTTATTTTCCTCCTTCTTTGATATATATATTATACATAACTATATACATTTCCTTTCCTCCTTTTTTGATTCTTAAGGCAAAGGAACTTACAGCTTTTCAAAAAGGTGGGAATGTGAGGACTTGATGTCCTCCATCATCTTTTCCCATTTTTCTTTTAGCATTTCTAGAGCCATGTGCTCTAGTGAAATCCTTACATGTATGTCATAGAGGCTGTCTACTACAGACATCTTGGGGGTTGCTATCAGATTTCTAGCATTAGAAATATGCTACTGTAAAATAGTGAGATTGGGTAGAATATGTGCCTGTAGTTCAGTGATCTCACCTTTGAATTGAGTTTCAACATCCCATATTTCTTTCCTTAGCCTATTCGCCTCTATGACCATGTCATGATGTGCCTTTATGCTATCGGCATGAGAGGTTAGGCTTTGTGCACTTGTTGTGACATTTGAATCTATCTCTGCTAGTTTGTCACTATTTTATTTTGCAAATTTCTCAAGTGTGCACATCTTTTGAACTAAGGTGATTGCTTCAGCAATCATTGGCCCTAATTCATCAGTTAGGTCAGAGAGCTTTACCTTTTTCAATGCCACTTATTGGTTGATTTTATCAATTAACTTGAATTGATATTTCTTTTCTGCTTGTTCTTCCATTGCTTGTTCTGCATCTATCCCTTGCTCTGTGATGGCATCAGTAAGAACAACAATTTATTCCTTTACAGTAGCATTTTATTCAAGTTTCACTTCAGGAACAGGTTGTTGGAGTATCTCTTTTTCTTTGTCAAGTGCCAATGTTTCCCTATGCTCTTGTATCATTTTCTTTTGTATGGCTTTTCTCTGACATAGCACTCCAAACTCTTGAAGTTTGTCACTGCCCAAAGTGGTAATGTCCCAGTTTGGAACTTCAATGACTTCATCTAGTGTCATAGCCAATATGTCTTTCTTTACTATTTTCTTCTTTTTTTCTTTGGCTAGGTGGCAGATTTATGTACCACCATTTGCAAGGCATGAGATTGGGTTTACTTTGTGGGTGAGTGTCAAGAAGATGAGGCATCCTTTTGTATATGTTCTGTGTCCACCTACCGGTTCGGTGAAGACGTCTCCTCATTAGCCTTGGGTGTATCAATAGATGAATCTTCTTTAAGTTTTATACCTTCATTGTTCTTTACTCCTTCACTCTTACCTTTCTCTTCAACCTTTCTCACTGTATCATCAGTGTTTTTATCTGCCTCTTTGTTTGATCTTTTGATACATCTTGTTGATCATCAGTTGTATCCTTCATTTTTGTATCTGTATCCTTGGTATTATTGGATGCACATTTTTTTTCATCAGTACCCATATCCTTGGGTACATCATCATATTTCTTAGATGATATGTCTTGACTAGACTGAATATCAATAGCATCTATTAATATATTCATGTTTGTTGGCGTATTGATTGTTGCAGTGTCAATAGCTATGTCCTATTCGTCGGTATTACCCTTTATAGCATTGATGTCTTCATATTTTTGAAGCTCTGCTACAGGGTCTTTTCCAGTAACGGTATTGTCAATGTTTTCTAACCATGAAACATCATTTATATCAACATCTAAGTTACCTTTTATTGACAGTTCTTCTTTGGTAACTTCTTCATCCTCCAAGTTTATGTGGATGGGGCTTACTGGTACTTGATCATCTTTACCATCTTGTGACCAGTCCTCATCTATAATATCAGTCTCTTTTTGGCCTATGATCTGTACCTCTTCACTGTCTAACTCAACTGTTGAGTTACCTATTTTAGTGATAGGTTCCTTTTTAGGACTGCTTTCCTCATCAAGATTTAATATCTCACTCCATATTTTATGTGTTTCTTCTTCAAGCTCTATAAGTTTCTCTTTAAGAAATTTATAAGCTCTCAACTTAGGTGAGAATCTTTTTGTATATTTCTCCATGACTTCATTTATTTCTTCTCTTGTTGATTCAGGAGGCATAAGAGAGACCAGCACTCTTTCTCTTATCCTCTTCTCCTCATGAAGTGCAAAAGTGAATCTAGAAGAAATTCTATCTAACAGCTCTTGTGGAACATCACGGTTATAGAAGTGTAGTGGGACATAATAATGTCTGCGCATCTTTGCAATAAGTGCATCTTCAATCTTATTCTATTCTTCAATATCCCATCTTAACCATTTCCTAATCTTAGGATGTGGAATAGATGTAGCTTCAGAAATGTTCTTACATATTTCATCGATATCCTCAGTGGGTGATGTAACCTTTGCTTGTTTCATAGTGTTAGGTTCATCCATTGTTGAATCCTCTAAATCCTCATCAGTCTGAACATATTTCCTTCTTTTGGTAGGTGCCCTAGCTGGTTGTTTTTCTTTTTGTGTATCTGGTTTCCTCTTATACACTTTCCCTTTTACCATGAGAGAAGGAATTGCATCTTTTGTTGTTTGACTCCTTTTTCTAGACTTCTTTGGTGGAGGAGGAGTGAATCAGATTTCTCTTCCTCTAATTCTTGTTGCTCTACTGTATCACCGATGGGAAGCTAATCCTCGGTGATTTCATGCTTATTCTATTGTTCCTCTTCACTTTCTTGTTCCTCTTCCTCTTCTTTTTCTTCTTCTCCATCAGAAGATATTTTGAAATTCTTTTTCAGATTCTTTACCATTCTTTTTGACTATTTTACAACCTTCTTTACAACAAGATTTGTCTTAATCTTTAGTTTGGCCTCTTCATAAGTACCAAATATTAAGTGCTTTTTGTTAATGGGTTCATTTAACAATGCCTGAATGCATTCATTTTCTAATCCTATTTTGATTTCATACTCGAACTTTGAAAGCCATTGATTTCCTTGGAACTACAGCGTGTATGTAGGTGAAATCTGTATCTACCATGAAACATATCTCTTCATGGTAATCCTTTATCAGTTTCTCAGGAATCCTAGTTCTTGCTTGAAGCATTTCCTTTATGGTCTTGAAATACTCATGCATAACATTGTCAAAATCTGTCCCTAGTGATTCTATAAATTCACCTATCTGAATGGTAATGGGTCTGCTTGTGTCCCTTGTAACTTTTCCTATGGAAGGAAAGTATTCTTCAAAATAAAAGAATATGCACATTATGAGGGAACCAAAGTTACATGTGTTTGTTGTTGATGACCTTATTATGCACATGTTCTCCTCAAATTGATGTGTGCACATGTTCTCCTCAAATTGATGTAATAGGATCTCTGCCAAATCCATCTTCTTCCCATGTTTGATAATCTTGTATGTTGTGCTCATAGCACTGCTAGATATGTTGTTCATTAAGCTTGCTTCAAATATCTTATAGACAATAACACATGCTCCAAACTTGAGCTCTACGTCGGTAATGGTGTTGACCTTCAGTGCCCTTTTATCTGATTTTGCACCAGTTAGTCTTTCAACTTCTGCTAGAGATGGGTGTTTGTGAGCCTGTGGCTTATCAGTTGTAGGATAACTAGTAACCACATGAATAACATCCTTTGTTATTTCCTTTGGCTTTTTTAGCCATAGAGTGTTGTCGTGAACTCTGCTAAGAACAATTTTAATCCATTCTATTTTGAAAACCTTGGGAAAATGCAGTGCATTTGTGAGTCCCTTTACTTCCAAGTGTTTATGCTCTTCTTTGAGCTTTCCAACATCATCACACAGTGCCCTATAGGTGTTCTCAAGGTCTAGATCTCCTATCTCTAAGATCTTGCAGTGAATGTAGGACCTTACATCCTCTACCAATAAAACCCTAGGTGGGATTCAGGAGAATGCTCCAGAATCGTCAGGTTGTGAAGCTATTTTAGGATGTAGCTTGTATTTCGGTTCAACACATGCGCCTCTACTGACAAGCTTAAAGGGTTTGTTCTTATCATCCTTGATTTTCTCTACCCTAGAATTTGATGCCATCTTTTTTTCAATTTAGGGATTTTTCGTAAATCAAAACAATGCTATCGGTGAGTGTATTAACTTACTGATTCTCTGTGACTGCCTATGAATTTGAATGCTTCATGTCAAGTAAACTTCTACTAAGTCACTTTCCAATTTTCTCTCAAATCTCTCTGGTCTACTATGCTCTGCTCAAAAATTGCAAGTGCAAAAATGAGTTACCTGTCAGGCTTTTATACCTTTTTGTGCCCTAAGTTCTCATTAATTCTTACCAACTCATCAATTTTTGAAGCCTGCTTTTGTCAGTAAAACATTCATAATATCTCCAGTGTATATGCAAAGCATTGGGGTAGCTAGTAGTTTTGGAGACTTCACCGATGATTGTCAGTGAGGTTGCAAAGATAACTTTTGTTGATTCAACTTTCACCGATGTCCGTCGGTTTACACTTATCTTGTGTAATGACCGATAAATTCTGGTAATTAATGCTAACTTTCATGTGTGTGTTCACCGATGAAAATTGTACCCAATAACCGATGGTTTCTTTTCAATAGTTTAGCAAGTAACAATATATTGCATCTTTATTCATGCCTATATTACAATATGAACTATGTATAATGGAACCGATGCATAGTAAAACTTGTCATAATGCAATTCCATACTTACTTGTGCAATCTAGCTAGATGTAGTGATGTCATCAGATCTAGTGGATGGGGTGTCACCATTAGCATTACTTGGTCCAGAACCTTCAATGTTTGTGGCTTTTACCCACATCTTGTTTCTCATTCTTCTGATGTCATCAATGGTATTTCCATTGGGATGTGTATTTGTGTCAGTCAGTCGGTCTTTGTAGTCTTTTATCACATGTCCAACCTTATGACAATGTAAACATGCCATACCTGGATTGGTCCAACCTCTTGACCTTCTAGTCCATTTTCTCAAACAGTTGGCAACAATATGACCATACCTTCCACATGCCGTACAGTTTACCTTTTTGTTATAGTCCCAAACATATGAGTTACCTATTCTTTCTGGTTTGTAGCTTTTATCAGTTTCCTTTGGTATCCATGCCTTGTTGTTCTTTTTCCAGCATTCCTTATGTGTATGCCCATTCATCTTGCATGTAGGAAAATACTTGTCCATATAGGTTTTTCTCTTTGGATTTGTCACTTTGGATCTGCACTCATGTGC
>MU226431.1:227717-244899 GCA_018584345.1 Thuja plicata
AACATGAAGAAAGTGATGAAATCTTGTTCCCCATAGGTTTGTATGCTTTCCATTGAAATATATTGAACTGAATTTGTAAATTTGAAATTTCAACCTTTTAACAAATTTCAAATTTAGATTGTTTAAATTTATATTGTTAAAATTTGTGACCTGTAGGCTCAGTTGTTTTAGAGGAAACATATTTCAAGAAAATCAAAGTAATTCAACATGGTATTCACTTTGTTGGTTGCCAATGAGACAATAAGGTGTTTCAATATAGTAAACTAGTAGTTTCCGCCTCCATTTGTCTCTATATAGTTAAATCTCAACATGGACATCATAAGTGGAGACTAGATAGTGAGGATCATGAGAGAATATTACATGTTGTCCATGAAAGGTCTGAACCACTTAAGTTGGTCTAAAAAGTATAATATGTATACCTATTTCATGTGTTAGGACCTACTTGATATCTCTAGATTAAATTGATTATACTTTGTTGATATATTTAAACATATGATGGACTATAATTGGTTGATATATGATGGACCTATTTGATGGTTCAATTGTTTTAATATATAGAATTTTATGTATTCTTTTATATATATGCTTGTATACATGTATGGTTTTATTTGTATGCTTTGATTGTTCAATGATTTTTCTAGATTGCATATTAGTTAAAGATCCTCTGAAGACATTAGTTTGAACATTAAAACATGATGGAATTGGTTTAGATTACTTATGACATGTGTTAGTTCTATAATGAGTTAGAATACTTATTTTCCATTAGTTACATGTTATTTTTGTGATATTTGTTAGATTACTAATGACATTTTTTAGATTACTTATGTATGCTTTGATTATCCATAATTATGAGTTAGAATAAGTAAATTGTCTAATGAAATCATATCATCTAATCAAATCATATCATCTAATCAAATAAAACCATCTAATCAAATCATATCATCTAATAAAATGAAACCATCTAATCAAATAATCCAATCAAATCATATCATCTAATCAAATGAAACCATCTAATCAAATCATATCATCTAATAAAATAAAACTATCTAATCAAATCATATCATCTAATCAAATGAAACCATCTAATCAAATGAAACTAGATCTATAAATATATATAATATGAAATCATAAATCATCTATGTCTAGAGCTCTGGATAGCATATAAATATATGTCTTGAATCATAAACTAAAAATATAAAACATATAATAATGACATATATAATGAGTCTCAAATCAAATATTTATGCAACATGTACTAAACTAGGGAGTCATCTTGGTGCATGTGAACAGAGCGACCCTATGAGGGACTACCATGAGCATTGTGTGGCTGTGAAGCATCAACTAATCCCTGCGAATATAAATGTATGTATGTAATAATAATGTAAAATACTTGAAAAATTATAAATCCATGTTTAAACTTACATGTATTTAAAACTTACCCTACCACTAGTAGGTGTCACATCTACTGAATCTCTCCTATGAAGATGGCCCGAGCCCACACTAGACTTAATGTGCTCTACCCGAGTCTCACAAGCATCCTCTGGCTGTGAAGAAGCAACTGACCCCTACAAATTTAGTACAATAGTTGATTATATACATGTGCATAGTATATATTATGTAAAGTACTTGAAATATATAAATACATGTTATAAGTGTACACATGCATGGTGAAACCTACATATATTTAAAAATTACCTGACCTCTAGTAGGTGTCACGTCTAATGAATCTCTTATATGAAGATGTTTTGAGCCCACACTAGAGGTAATGTGCTCTCCTAACTATCCCTGCAAAATATTATACATTGAAAAAACATCAATACACACATTTACAATTAATTGTTTGCTAAAACTTCTAGAAAGGAGAAAAGATAAATTTATATACCTGGGTCTTAGGACCAAGAGGATAATCAGTGCACTACACCATCGTATCATCAATAGAAACTACGTCACTCACACCACCTCCAGTTCTGAATGTCTCTAGTAATGAAGAGTATAAGGGTTTGTGTAGTTGGGAGGGGAGTGTTGTAGCGCCTGAACCGCCAGGATGCAATAAAAAATACATAAATGATCCAACATCAGTGCCACTGTCCACCTGACTCAACCCACACAACTGCTCATCAAATGTGTCTAGGCGCTTAGCCATTATGTGTACATCTCTAACCTGTATACCTGGATCTACAACTATAGACTGATCTGTGTGTGCATAGTGCTCTACAGAATGTTGTAAACTATGTTGTGCCTGACTAGATGGTGTGTCATGTGTCAGAGGAACTACAATACCCCATGCAAGTCTGGTGACATCTCAGAATGACTGTACTAGGATCCTCTGCCTGTCTACAATATAATTATATGACTGTAGGAGAACCTCCAAAAAGTAAAGTGCCACATCCAAATGGCTATGATGTCTAGAAAGCACTTGTATCTCTCTAGGTGGAGGAAGACCAGCAGCTCTATATGCCTCATCACTGACCCTTGAAGTATTACTAGATGAAGCCTCAAAATAATATCTGGCTCAACTCGGTCTACTCAAAATATATCTTCCCACTATCTGAAGTGATGGAGGTGGTTGTAGAAGCAATCTCCCCTATCCTGTCCACTACTCCCTTATGGGAAGAAATGACCACTCTATCTACAGTAGCAGCCATCATCGGTGCCACTACCGGAGTCCTCTGACTAGCCAGCTCTCTATGAATACATACAAATTGATCAGCCCTACAATACTGATCACGATCTGCAACTCTACTGTGCCCATGACCATTTAATATTCAGGAAGATCTAAATAGTTGACCCTCAGTCCCAAACAGAACTCATCATACAACTATTATGCAAAATATAATGGAATCTTGTCATTATTAGGATAACAACCATGTGCTACAATAAAATAGGGGTATATCATGCATGTGATCTGAGGAATCTCACACTATGTAACCTAACATGCCCTCACCTTGGGATTCCCCTCATAAAATGGGAAAACCTCTCATTTGATGATTTTCTTGGGGACATGTCTCTAGACTGTCTCCAAGGAAACATCACCCAATACCTTGGCTCTCAACTCTCAAAAAATAGTATCAAAAACATGTGGTGTGAAGGAAGAGTGGGATCTCAAACTAGCAGTCATATCCTCCAAACTCTTCAATACAGTGATACAAATATCTTTTTATATGCCACCTAGCTCAGATGTACAGATGGACTCTCTAAGTCACCATATCAAGAGCGTGAGGTGCATATTGAGCTGGTATGGCCTGGGATGGTACATCATGAGTGGCCATCTAGATTTAACATGTGAAACCTAAGTGTTAACAATTAAGTAATTGTTTAAATGTTATAATTGCGTGTAAAATTGAAAAAATTATCTGAATATATAACATTATTAAATTTACAATACTAGGTCAAGTAATTGATATTAATAGGTCATGTTACTCTAATTAGGTATTTAGGGTCATAAGGGTTCTTAAAGAGTTTTATGTCACAATAGAGGTCCTAAATGGACCTAGGGTGTACTAATAGTCCTAAACGGTCCTTGGATGTACTAATTGGTATTCATAGGTCCCATTAGGTCAAATAAGTGGTCTTATTAGGTCTTAAAGGTCTTAGGATGTACTAATTGGTTTTAATAGGTCATATTAGTCCTATTAGGTCTTAAGTCAAGTCTTATTAAGTCTTAAGGGGTCATATTAGGTCTTAAGTGGTCCTATCCTAGGTCTTAAGGGTCCTAAGTGTTCTTAAAGAGTTTTATGTCACAATAGGGATCCTAAAGGGACCTAGGGTGTATTAATAGTCCTAAAGGGTCCTTGGATGTACATTAATTTGTATTAATAGGTCCTATTAGATCAAGTAAGTGGTCTTATTAGGTCTTTAGGGTCCTAGGATGTACTATTTGGTTTTAATAGGTCATTTTAGTCTTATTAGGTCTTAGGTCCAACCTTATTAAGTCTTAAGGGGTCCTATTAGGTCTGAAGTGGTCCTATTCTAGGTCTTAATGATCCTAAGGGTTCTTAAAGAATTTTATGTCACAATAGGGGTCCTAAAGGAACCTAGGGTGTACTAATAGTCCTAAGGGGTCCTTGGATGTACACTAATTGGTATTAATAGGTCCTATTTGGTCAAGTAAGTGGTCTTATTAGGTCTTTAGGGTCCCAGAATATGTACTAATTGCTTTTAATAGGTCATATTAGTCCTATTAGGTCTTAAGTCCAATTTTATTAGGTCTCAAGGGGTCCTATTAGGTCTTAAGAGGTCCTATTCTAGGTCTTAAGAATCCTAAGGGTTCTTAAAGAGTTTTATGTCACAATAGGGGTCCTAATGGAACCTAGGGTGTACTAATAGTCCTAAAGGGTCCTCGGATGTAGAATAATTCGTATTAATAGGTCCTATTAGGTCAAGTAAGTGGTCTTATTAGGTCTTAAGGGTCCTAGGATGTACTAATTTGTTTTAATAGGTCATATTAGTCCTATTAGGTCCTAAGTCCTGTCTTATTAGGTCTTAAGGGGTCCTATTAGGTCTTAAGTGCTCCTATTGTAGCTCTTAAGGATCCTAACGGCTCTTAAAAATCTTTGTCACAATAGGGGTCATAAAGGTACCTAGGGTGTACTAATAGTCCTAAAGGGTCCTTGGATGTACTAATTGGTAAAATAATAGGTCCTATTAGGTCAAGTAAGTGGTGTTATTAGGTCTTAAGGGTCCTAGGATGTACTAATTGGTTTTAATAGGTCAGAAAGTCCTATTAGGTCTTAAGTCCAGTCTTATTAGGTCTTAAGGGGTCCTATTAGATCTTAAGTGGTTCTATTCTAGGTCTTAAGGATCCTAAGGGTTCTTAAAGAGTTTATGTCACAATAGGGGTTCTAAAGGAACCTAGGGTGTACTAATAGTCCTAAAGGGTCCTTGGATGTACTAATTGGTAAATTAATAGGTATTATTAGGTCAAGTAAGTGGTCTTATTAGGTCTTAAGGGTCCTAGGATGTACTAATTGATTTTAATAGGTCATATTATTCCTATTAGGTATTAAGTCCAGTCTTATTAGGTCTTAAGGGGTCCTATTAGGTATTAAGTGGTCCTATTCCAGGTCTTAATGATCCTTAGGGTTTTTAAAGATTTTTATGTCACAATAGAGGTCCTAAAGGAACCTAGGGTGTACTAATAGTCCTAAAGGGTCTTTGGATGTACTAATTGGTAAATTAATAGGTCCTATTACGCCTTAAGGGTCCTAGGTATTCTAAAAGAGTTATAGGTCATCCTATGTGTTTGAAGGGTCCTACTTGGGTTCTTAAAGTGTTTTTATGTCACAATAGGGGTCCTAAAGGGTTTCTAAGGCGTAATACTTGGGTCCTCTAAGTGTCTTAAAGTATACTAGGATGTACAAAGGCTTAGTCCTCCTAAGATAATATTTTAACATCTAACTCTACATGAATAACATATATACATGTAACTCTAAAATATATATGTACATAATTGTGAGAGAGAGAGAGAGAGAGAGAGAGAGAGAGAGAGAGAGAGAGAGAGATTCCTAATATTTACTAACTTTAAAAGAAATTTTAAAAAAATATTTTCAATAATTTTTATAAGATCTTAATGTTTTCTAACATTTTCGAATATTTCTACTATGGTTTCTAATGTTTTGTAAATATTTTCTAACATTTGCTAACATTCTATGATGAATTTCTATCATTTTCTAACATACTAAGTTACAATTGTATAACATTTGCTAGCATTCTAATTACGGTTTACTAAGATTTTCTAATGTATACTAAGTTACAATTTTTGAATATTTTCTAATGTATATTAAGTTACGATTTTCTAATATTTTCTAATGTATACTATGTTACAATTTTCTAATATTTTCTAATGTATACTAAGTTACAATTTTCTAATATTTTCTAATGTATACTAAGTTACAATTTTCTAACATTTGCTAACATATTTTAACATTTATACTACGGTTTTTTAATGTTTTCTAACATTTTCTAACAGTACTACTACAATTTTCTAATATATTCTAACACTCTACTATGATTTTCTAACATACTACTATAATTTTCTAACATATTCTAAAATTCAACTATGATTTTCAAACATTTCTACAAACTAGACAATATTTAAAATAAATAACTAACTAAAATAAATATAAAACATATAATTTATAGTAAAAAAAGAGAAAAATGTGTGTACCTGATACTGCTAATAATTAGAAGAGGTCAAAAAATCTTTGGAGGTGTTGATGTCGTACTGGACATCACTGGTTTTCTCTAAGCCCCGGGTCCACAAAATCTCCAATAGTTAATGGTGAAAATGAAATGCGTAGTCATAAATTTATAAAAAAAATATGGCGAATAATGGCTTCACCCGAAGTGGGCTTCGCGCAAAGTACCCTACATGGGGTACTTTGCGTGAAGCCGACACTTCGCGCAAAGTACCTTATGTGAGGTACTTCGCGTGAAGCAAATTAACCCCTTCGCACGAAGAGAGTACTTCGCACGAAGCCACCAAAAACAAAAAAGTATTTGGAAGACCGAATTCCTTCATCCTAAAAAGCGGTAAAAACTATTGTGATTTCACCCCATGCCTTAATATAATAATAATATAGACATATTGAACAATCTTCATAGCAATGTCAACAAGAGGACTAAAAAATGAATTAAAGGAAACAAAATTTAGACTATTTATAACAAACCAGGAAACAAGGCCACCTTAAAATACTTCTAGTTTAACATAGCCATTAGAATTGGAAAGAATGGATGCGAATCATAAAGTAAATGAAATTAGACACTGTAGATGATGACATTTGTAGATTTTCATAGACGAATTTTATGAAGAGGATGAGATCATAATAGTTTCTGCGTTAATGGGTTTTGTTACTTTATGCATAAGGATATCCTCCCCAAATAGGGGCCTATTTCATAGAATAAAGATAATTTTATTGCATATTGGTTGCATCCTACTAAGCACTCTGCTAGTGGAATTTGTTATGAATGTGGCATATAATTATGAATGCTACTACATTTAGTGTTTAGAGAGAAGACCATAAAATTGCTAACATTCATCGAATGCAATCACACAAAAGAGAAAAATGTTCTTGTCACTAGTTACAAGTTGCTACATCCATCATAGAACAAGATTATTGTTAATGGCTCAAATGATGTGTCAGTCTTCTCCAATAAAAGCATAGAATTTGACAATTAATGATGCTGATAAAGATCCTTATTTTTAAAAGTTGGCATGTAGGTTGAATTGGACAATACTCTAAATGATAAAAGAGTAAATTTTGGATGGATATGAGATAAAATGTAATAAAACAATATGGATGAGTGACAAATAATATGGATGACTTAGAGAGAAAATTAAATTTTAATTATTCCTTATAAATTTTTCTTATCTAACTTGTCTAGTTCTATCAAAGATCTATAGTTGTCAAAATCACCTTCTTATGTAGAAAAATTGTTGTTAAGAAGAGCTTACAGTCTTGCATATTCTTTACCAACACTTTGTTTAAAGTACATTCCTCAATTGAAATAAAACAAAGTATATAGAAAATAACAAAATCAAGGTAGATATAGTTTTAGCATAATATTCTTTACCAACACTTTGTTTAAAGTACATTCCTCAATTGAAATAAAACAAAGTATATAGAAAATAACAAAATCAAGGTAGATATAGTTTTAGCATAATAAGCACTGAGGGACATCGCAAAAGCATTACGTGGAAATTAAATTTGAATTTTCACAATTAAACTCAATTAGATGGTATATTTCTAAAAATTATAGCACAGTTAATGATATACCAAATGAAAGGCTATTTAAATCACATAAAGTCAAAATTTTCTTTGTAAAATAAAGATAAATATTCTTCATTGTAACTTGTTTAGACAGGGTAAATTTTCAAATCCGTAGCAATATTTTCCAAAATTCATTTTCAAATAATAAAGAGTAGATTTTCCACTATAAGTTTCACATCACATGTTCAAAATATAATTCCTATTTCATATGCTCAACATATAATTCCCTTTTCATATGTTCAACATATAATTCCCTTTTATTCAAAAACAACATCGAGGATGCAACGAGCAGGAGGGAATTCAAATTTAAAAAATAGCATGGGCAAGGCGTTGGTACTCTGCATGTGGGTCACATTGGCCCCTCTGTTTGAATCATGATTGATTATGAACAAGCTGAGCATAGTGAAACAACCTATGTGAAGCAAGAGAACGATTATAAAGATGATAACCCATGGGATGGTGGTGAGCCTTTCAACCCAGATGGGGGGAAGGATGCTCCTCAAAAGAAGAAAAACCATGGTCCTCCTTGTTTGGTGTCAAACCATCTGGAAAATCAAGTTTCTTGGAGGTAATAAATTTTGGAATTCTCTAGAGGGTTGTTCAGGATTTCTATTCCAGATTCCCTTATTGATCACTCCCTCTACTATGGCCTTAAGTCTAGTAGGGAAGTTTGCTAGTCCTAGACCAAATATTGCAATTGGTAGAATCTTCATCAGGAGAAAATGGTTCTTGAAGGGCGAGGTGGATATTGTTTCCATGCCAAAAGGTTTTTTCTTGAAAATCCTAATGTGGGGGTCTGTGGATGCTGGGAAAATAATCTTTTTCTCTTTAGAAATGGACTCCTAATCTATCCCTAAGTGACCCCTTATTTATCTTAGCTCTAGTCTGGATCTGTCTTTTGGGTCTCCCTATGGAATAATGGAATAAAGGAGTCTTTAAGGGAATAGTGGTTTGTTTTGGTGAGTTACTCTTGATTGACCCTATGACAGCCTCCAAATCCAGGTTGATCTATGCCCGTATTTGTGTCAATGTGCACCAGTTTTCTGATTTTCCACAATCCATTGACATTGTTTCTAAGTTGGAAAAATGGGCTCAGCCTGATGAATATGAATCCCTTCCCCTTTTTTTTTCATGCAAAAAATGGGGCCATGTGGATCCACCTTAATACTCTTAATAGGGTAGATCATCAAAAGTCATCAAATTGTAAGCCTTAACTAGCTCCCTTCCATTCTGCAGATAGTGAAGTTTTGTGGGTGCCATCCCCGCCACAGTTTTTACTTCCTAACAGGAGTTTTCTACGATATCATATCTTGTGTTATGTGTTTGTTAATTTCATGAATGTTTCTCTGGATGATTGTAAAGATTGTTAACAAACAATGTCTACGTAAGAAAGAATAACAGTAATGGTTGGTAAATTAGAATTGAATGATCACTAATAATAAATTGGGTAAAGTGTTAAAAATTTTAGAGGTACTGATTCACCCCTCCCCTCTCAGTACTACTTCCTATTGAGTCCAACAATTGGTATCAGAGCTAAGTAGCTTCTTGAAAAGATTAAAAGCTTAAGAGCAAAGATTTAACAATGGAGAAGTATAAACTTGATCAGGATATTGAGAACAAAAAGCTTGAGATACAGATGTTCTACGAACAGTATAAAGAAGCTAGAATCAAGATGAAAGAGCTATTGAATGAAAGAAAAGGCATGGCTACCAGGAACAATAAATTAGACTATCAGGAAGAAGAGATTCCAGATTCCTTTAAATCTTCAGGATCAAATGCAAGTAATGTATCAGATACATCAGAAGAGAACATCACAAATCTAAAGGAAATCAACCTACATCTGATAGAGAAAATAAAGATGCTACAAATTGGTCAAGAGACCCAGATGGTAAGAATGATTGATGTGATGAGTTCTACCAGACAATCTATTGATAGGAGGAAGATTTTAGAGAAATTACAAGAAAAGGAAATGGAAATTCAAAGACATGTTGAGCATCACCATGATCTCACAAATCAGATTATCCTTATGAGTCAAGAAGCAAACAGAGTAAATGTGGAACTCATTGAGAGAATACAGATTATCAATGAACTAAGAGAAGAAAATGAAAAGCTAAAGCATGAGGTTAGAATTCAGCAACAACATAATGAAATTATTAGAAAGGATAAAGAAAGCAATAAATGAATGGATGACTTTCTTGAAGGACAACGAAGAGTCATCAACAACAGTGGTATAGGCTTTAAAGAAAAAGGAGAAAAATCAAGACCAAAGAATGTCTATGAAAATCCAAGACCAAGAAAGCCAACATGCAAACACTATGGAAAGCAAGGGCACACATCAAATGCATGCAGAGGTAAAATGAAAGGTACTTCTAAATCTAAATCTACATCTTCATTCATAGGATTCTGTTATAAATGTAACAAGAAAGGACATAAGGCTTATGAATGTAAGAGAAAGATAGAAAAGCCAAAGAAGGAAATCTACATGGACAAATATTGTCCTACATGCAAGATGAATGGGCACACATATAAAGAATGCTAGAAAAAGAAAAGAAAAGCATGGAAGCCAAAAGGTATAGAAGTCCCTTACCAACCAAAGAGAATCGGTAATCAATATGTATGGGATTACAACACTTGGACAAACTGTACAGCATGTGGTAGATATGGTCACATTGCTACAAACTACATGAGAGCATGTACCAAAAGGTCTAGAGGCTGGTCAAACCCTGGAGTGGCATGCTTACACTGTCACAAAGTTGGTCATCTCAAGAAAGATTGCAAGGATAGATTGACAGACACAAGCACACATCCCAATGGTAACACCATTGAAGATATCCAGAGGGCAAGAGATAAAATGTGGATAAAAGCTTCAAGCAATGATGAAGCTAGACCAAGCAATGAAAATGGTGACACCCCATCTAATGGATCCGGTGACACTACCAACCCCACTTGAATTGAACAAGTAAGTATGGAACTACACTATACCAAGTTATATTTTGCATCAGTTCCATTATATAAAATTATATATAGTCAAAATCTGCATAAATCAAAGATGCATATTACTTTACTTATTACCAATCTAAGAATACAACACCACTGGTAAACACATACAAAAATCATCGATAAACACAATAATGATGTTGTTAACACTTACCAAAAATTGTCGGTCAACTAGTAGAATGGAAAAATCACAATGTAACCCGACAACCGTCGGTAAGAAAGCAAAATTCAGAAATGGTCATGATAGAGTACCAATATCCGTCGGTAAAATTCAAAGTGGTTGACAAATACCATATGCATCATGTCTTCACCGATGATGATTTAAAATATCCTCCCAACGAAACCCGTCTTTACATCCTGATGATTTGTTGAGCATTTATTGCAAAGACATAGGTCAAAAATTCTATAAATAGTCGACGGGATAACTTCATTTTTCACCCACGATTTGAAGAGAAAAATAGAGTGACATCAAAGTGATTCAAAAGCATAAAGCAAAGACATCTACAGAATGATTCAGCATACAGAAAAAAGGATTCCTCATCGCCATTAAAAATCAAAGTAAGTACCAAAGACACCAAAATATTTTTGTTACTATTTTGTCGAGAAAAAGCCCTAAATCTCAAGAAAACCCTAAATACTTGAAAACAATGGCAACTACATAAATAACTGCTAAGTTGAGGAATGAAGAGAGGAATGTGGTGAAACTAATCAAGAACAACACATGTATAGAACCTAAATACAAGATGTGTCAAGAGATTTTATCAAAACCCGATGAAGCCAGCACATTTTCAAAAATCCCGCCTAGGGTTTTTCTCATAGAAGACGTTAGGTCTTACATTCACTGCAAGATTGCAAAGATAGGTGATTTGGAAATGGATGAAGCTTATAAGAAGCTATGTGATTCCGAAGGAAAATTGAAAGAAGAACATAAACACTTGGAGGTCAAAGGGTTAACTAATTCCCTACATTTCCTGAGGGAATTCAAGACAGAGTGGATTATGATAGTCTTGAGTAGGATGCATGACAACAAACTATGCCTAGACCAACCCAAGCAAATAAAAAGGGATGTTATTCATGATGTCACTGGTTATCCAATAACTGACAAGCCTAAGGCACACAAACATCCATACATGAAAGAGGTTACAAAACTCACCAATGCAGAAGGAGACAACAAATGTCTCAAAGTAAACATTATCACCGATGAGGAGTTGAAATTTGGTGCATGTGTTATTGGTTACAAAATATTTTAGGCTAACAAAATGAACAACATTTCTGCAACAGCAGTAAGCACAACTTACAAGATTGTAACAAAGGGAATTCATATGGATCTGTGTGAGATCCTATTAAAACAATTCGATGAAAATATAATTAGAATCAGGTCTTAAAAGAAAAACACTTGTAAGTTTGGATCACTTATTATGTGTATATTTTTCTATTTTCAAGAATACTTTCCTTCAATAGGAAAATTTGTATGGGACTCTACCAAACTGGTAACCCAACAGGTTAGTGAACTAATTAATTCACTAGGAGACAACTTTGAGTCTGTAATATCTGCATACTTCCTTGAATTCAAGGAAAAGATGATGGAAAGAACCAGAATTCCTAAGCAACTGGTTGAAAAGAACAAAGATGAAATATGTTTCATGGCAGACATAGAATTCACACACATCAAACCAGTTGTACCAATAACTGCTTGGTTATCATCATTAGACTATGAGATCAATATTGATCTAGCTACTACTGCAATTGAGGCACTACTCAATGAGCCCATTGATAAGAAACAACCAAGGTTTGGTACATATGAAGAGGCCAAATCTAAGATAAAACATGGCCTACAATTCAAAAATACTATAAACAAGAAAGATAAAATGGTAAAGAATCTCAAAAGGATTCTACCAGTCACAGAGGAGGAAGAACAAGATCAGCAAGAGGAAACCGATGAACAGGGTACCATCGGTGAAACACTAAAGGAAAAGAAATTAGATATAGAGGCCACTGAATCTGATGCACCTCCATCTCCACCTCTTGTTAAGAAAAAATGACAAGAAGTCATACTGTTGCAACAGATACAACACCACTTAAGAAATGTCAAGTAAGGACCTATATAAGGAAGCAACCAACAAAAAGAACAAGACAACAACCTGTCAAATCCACGCTACCAAAGAAAAGAAAAATATCTGTCAAGACATAGGCTGACTTGGATGACACCAAAGATGATGAACCAGATGTAGTAAAGAAGAACTTCAGAAACCAAACAGTAGATGAAGCTGCCAAATCAATTTCTACCCATGGTACAATGACTGATAAAAAGATCAGGCAGTGGGATACACTAAATCCAGAAGATAAAAATAAGATACAAGATGCAGTCATCAAATCAATGATTAAAAACAAGTATTCCCCTGCTGAATTTTTAAGTCAAATACCTGAGGAGCTAGGCAAAAGGATATACCAACAATGGTCATATGCCTTACAAACAAAAAGAGAATCAAGAGAAAGAATTATTGTACGATTGATGCCTCCTGAATCCAAGTTTGAAGAAATACAAGAAGTACTAAAGAAATACTCAAGTAAATTTGTAGCCAAAATAAGGGCTTACAAAGTACTAGAAAGCAAGTTTATAGAACTAGATTCGATGACAAAGACCAAATGGAGACATCTCCTAGATCTACCAGCAGAATCAACAAGTGTTGAGAAGCAATTACTTCTCACAAACACACCTCACAGAGAGGAGGAGTTAGATAATGCAAGTCCTCAGCATATTTCTCTAGACAATCAAGAAAGTGATGATGGACTGGTAACTTAGATACAGGCATGGATGATAATATCCAATATATCACTCACTATGACTCTGACAATGATCCCAAGAAGAAAGATGATGTGATATTTATCACACTCAAGGATCAACAAAGTCATCAAGAACTGAAGACATCAGATGATAAGATAATTGATATTATAGATGAAGAAGTGCTGGACACTTCAATCATGCACTCAAAAGTGCAAGACCCTACATAATCCATACAAAAAGATGAGAATGTCACTGTTGACAAGGACATTACTGATGAGTAGGACATCAATATTGACAAAGCCCAAGTAGCAACACAAAGTAACATGCATGTCCTAATGAAGGCAATAAACATACTAGAGGGCAATGAAGGTTAAAATAAAAAAGAAACAAGCACACCCAAGGAAAAGGGTGAAGGAGAAGGAAAAGAAATTATAGATACACCTGCAGAGCAAGATGAAACTGATGATCAGAAAGATTTTTCTACTGATCAAAATAGGGAAGGAACTCAAAAATAAATAGGGGACAAGCCTTCAGAGAAAGGTGAAGAAGGAAAGAAGGATGAGATAGAAAAGAAATCTGGAGCACATTCTGCAGAAACACCCAAGGTAAATGAAGAGACGTCCTCACATAACCAACAGGTGCAAACTCACTAGAAAACACAAGATGCATCATCAACAAAACCTTCACCAAGAAACTCAGAGTGCACAAATGAACTAGATATAGTGGTTCATACACCTGCATCCCCTAAGATCTCAAAGAAGAAGAAAGGAAAGAACAAAAATCCAGCAACTCTGAATGAAATAATTGAGATTCCAGTTTTTGATCCAAGAACATTTTATCCTAAAACATTAACAAAATATGCAAAGCTCTATGAGAGGAAAGCCACTCAAGACAAGATGAAATGAGTGGAAAAAGAGGCCAAGGTACTTGAAGTAGAAAGAGATATACTTCAAACAATTGTACCAGACACAGATATTGATTAGAAAGTTCCAATAATTGATCAACTGGTAACACTCATAGATGCAATAACATCTCAAAATACCGATGCTGAGAAAACTATGGAAGAGAGACTTGAACAAAAGTATGAATTTAAGCTCGCAGAGAAAATAAGCTAGGAAGTGGCACTCAAAAAGGTCAAGCTATCTGAATTGGTAAGTGAAATTGAACCACTTTTATCAGAAGTTGTTACCTTAATTAATAAATTGTGCACCTTAGATCAACTCACTAAGGAGTATACCGACAAGATAGAAAAAATAGAAGCAAATCTCAGTCCAGTGCACAAAGTCTCGCCAACATAGCAGAAGCACTTAAATTGCACAAACAAAAAATAATAGAGGCTAGGAAGCAAAAATAGGACATTCAATTTACAGAAATGAAATACAGAGAAGAATTCAATGAGCTACAAGTTAAGCTCTTACTGACACTTACACTCCTGCAACAAAATATGACACAGGCAAATACACTGATTGCCACCCCTGAAATGTCTATCCTAGATAGAATTTTTGATATGCACGTAAGACTCAAGCTGCAACATATGACACTTGAACAATTGAAAGAATAGTGGGAGAAACTACTAGAAGATATCAAACTTACCCATTCTAATATTTTTGAAACATTGTAAGTTACACATTTTTGTCACAACTTTTTTAACATTTTGTAAGTTGTACGTTTTTGTCATTAGTATAAAAGAAAGGGGGAATTTGATATGTACATCACCTCAATTAAAAGGAGGAAATAATGTATAGTGGAAGAAAAATAAAGGGAAAATAATGTACATACAACAATCAAATAGTATACATGTACATAAATATACACTATACCGATGCACATAGAAAGGGGGAGTCATATTATGACAAGGAAATAAACACGGTGTAATAATTTTAGTATTATGCACATATCAGTTTTTTATACTAATGTCAAAGGGGGAGATTGAAGGAATTATATTTTTCCATTAGTATACTTAGAGAAAAACATGATCTGCACCATCGGTTTAGTCTAAACCAGCAGACAAGGCACAACACTATCCAACACTAAGGTTACCTGATGACAAAAAGATAAGGATACCCGATGAAGTATCAACAATACTACCTGACGAATAGCAAAGAGAGGAACCCGACAGATACAGGGAACCTAATGAATAGTTCCGTTAAGAAATGCCGATAGACTGCGAGTTCAAATCGACAGCCAAGAACTGACAGTCAATTACATCCCACAAAAAGTGGATCTGACTTTCCACGTCAGATAAATCACTGAAGTTGTATTTATAACTTCTCAATTTTATTTTTAATCCATTATGTGTGGAGGAAGAAATGTAATTTGTATTGATTTAATTCATTTTACTATTTTAAAACATGCAAACGAAAGATCAAGGTCAAGTTGTAAAACCTTGGATCTAAGAGTTAACATTGTAAATCATGTATTCCAAGATAGGTAAAAAAAAAATTGTATAAATAGGTGCTAGACCCATTAAGAATAGTTGTTGTTCAATGAAGAAAGTAGCCACAGAGAGCAACTAAAGACCAGACAGAGAATTCATGCAGAAGAATAGAAATAGATTCAAATCAGTTTTCAAGAATAGAACTTAGGCTACCGACAAATAGAGAAAAGGTATTCATCAATCACTTAAGGTGATATCATTATTGTAAAATCTTTAATGGATATGTAAATCAGCAATAGTAGATTGCATACAGTCAGGTCAACATTTGTACTCATTCTAACAAGTGTAGTACACTAATGAAATCCTTTCAAGAAAGGTGGGCTTAACCATCCTATTGTAAATCTCATATCTAAGTGCACACTTAAATCACTGTTGCTAAATCTCTTAACAGAGTAGATCTTAACAGGTCTCCACCTTAATACTCTTAACAGGGTAGATCATTAGAAATGATCAAATTGTAAGCCTTAACTGGCTCCCTTCCATTCTACAGATAGTGAAGTTTTGTGGGTGCCATCCCCACCGCATTTTTTACTTCCTAACAGGAGTTTTCTATGAAATCATATCTTGTGTTATGTGTTTGTTAATTTCATGAATGTTTCTATGGATGATTGTAAATATTGTTAACAAACAATGTCTACATAAGAAAGAATAACAATAATGGTTGGAAAATCAGAATTGAATGATCACTAATGATAAATTGGGTAAAGTGTTAAAAGGTTTAGAGGTATTGATTCACCCCTCCCCTCTCAGTACTACTTCCCATTGATTCCAACAAGAATCTTGATAAAAAAATTATATGATTGCTGAGGACTTCAATGCAATATTGAATCTCTTTGAAAAAAGAGGTGGTAATTATCAGGAGTTACAAGAACATAAATATTTTAGGGAACGAGTCAGTAACAATAACCTTGTGGATATTATGAAAAGAAATGGTACATTTACTTGGAATAATAGAAGGAAGGGCTTCATCCATATTGCTGAAAAATTAGATGGATTTTTGTTTAAAGGAGATTTAACAGGGTTTAAGAGTACCTTAAGATCTTCAATTCTAACAACTATGATAATGAATCACTTTCCAATTCAACTAGCATAGGGTCTTCACTAAAGGGGCAATACAATATTCAAGTGTTTAAATGGGAAAAAAAGGGGCAATATATTGCCTAAATAGGGGGAGGGCAGTTTTTGGGGGTGGGG
>MU226431.1:244928-257639 GCA_018584345.1 Thuja plicata
TTTTGAAGCATATTGGAGGGGGGTGAGGAAAAAGGAGTTTGGGGGCAATATTTTTGGAAAATAGGGGGATTCTATATTATGCCATGAATGCACATGCTATGATTTAGGCTCACTAAGTGAAGCTCCTATGTGAACTTGAAATAGCGGAAGGAAATAAACCAAGAAACTTCCCCTTCAGGTTTTAGAGGATGTAGTTGTAGGATAAAGAATTCCTAGACCTAGTGAAAAAATGGTTGAAGGGAGGGAATTTCATTGGATCTAAGGTGTTTTTATTTACCTCAAAATTTAAAATAATAAAATAATAAATGATACACTGGAACAAACAACACTTCAAGAAGAAAAATATATCAAAGATAAAGAGTTTTTTAATAAGTATGGAGACATATTAACAAAATAAAAGACATACAAGATCCAAAAATCGAGGGAAATTTGGTTGACTGAGGGAGATAAAAATTCTAATTTTTCCACAATAACACTAAGCAAAGAAGAAATATCAATAGAATCACCAAAATAAAAAAAGAGAGTGGGGAGACTTAGTGGAAGACCCAAGAGAAATAGTAGAAGAAATAGTCAATTTCTTTAAAAACACATTATATAATTGGGACTCTTCAGACTTAACATCTCAGAAACAAATGTTGGATAATATACCAAAATTCGTCACAAAAGAGCAATATAAAATGCTAACCAATAAATTTTCCTTAGAACAAATAGAAGTCGATCTTAATCAATTACTCCTTGAAAAGGTTCCAGGTCTCACAAGTTTTCCAACATGCTTATTTTAGAAATGTTAACATTTCTAAGTATCTATGTGGGAAGCAAAAAAGCATCAGGAACACAGGTAGAATCTAGCAAGAAATAAATAATTACTTTATCATAGTTATGCCTGAGAAATAAAAATGGAAGAATTTGATGACTATAAACCAATTTCAGTCTACAATAAATTTTATAAAGTATTATCAAAAGCACTAGCAAACTGAATTTAAAAATATTGCCCTACATTATATTGAAAGATAAAATAGGATTTATCACTAGAAGATCCATCTTTGATAGAGTTATCATAACATAGGAAGATATTCCCTCTGTTCAAAATAACCTAGAGCTTACAATGTTTATATAATTGGATATCAAAGAGGCTTATGACAAAGTAGATTGGATATTTTTATGTAAGTGTATGGAAGTATTTGGTTTTGCAAAATAATGGATAAACTTAATCTTTAGTTGTATATTGAGCCCCTAATTTTCAATATAAGTTAATAAAGGAGCCCATGAATGGTATTTTGACATTCTAAGAGGACTAAGACAAGGGGACCCAATCTCACACTTCTTTTTTATAATCATGCCATAAGAATTTGGTAGGGTAGTTTGCAAAGGACAAGAACTTTTTAAAATTAGAGGGATTAACGTAACTGAGGGGTAGAAAGTATAACACATCAATAGTTTATGTATGCTGAAGGGAAAAAGAAAGAAGATAAAGAATTTAAAGAAATCTTAAACAATTATGTGAAGGCATTAAGACATATGCTAGATGCAAATAAATCACAAATATACTTCTTGAATAGCTATTTTAGAGATGGGGAAAAAATATGTCATATATCAGGCCTTCAAAAGGTGAAGTTACCTTGCATATACTTGGGTCTTCCTTTCGAAAAAGGGAGTACGGTAAATAAAATGTGGGATCCTATCAGGAATAGAATGGAAGAAAAGATGGATACATGGAAAGGGAAATGGCTATAAAATGCTAGAATGGTACCTATGCTGAAATAAATTCTATCTATAATCCCCACATATCAAATTCCATGCTTACTACTTAAACAAGGTGCAAAAGCTAATCTAGAAAAGGATTTGAGGAATTTTTACTAGCAAGGAGAGGAGAAGAAATTAGCACTAATAAGCTGGGATCATAGTTGTAAGCCCACTAAAGTAGGAGGTATGAGAATGAAAAAATTGAGTTGGAAAAGTAAGGAATTAGGGGACAAGTTAGTATGGAAGATATATAGATAATATGAAAGGAAATTAGTAAGAATATTCCAAAAAAGTATTTGAATGTATAAAATCCAAGAAATTTATTTAGAATAGAAAACCCCCCAAAAGGTTCAAGGATATGGAATTTCATTTTAGACTATAAAATTTTGATAGTAGATTAAAATACTTAGGACATTACAAAGGGAAATAAATCTCTCTTATGGGGAGACTCTTGGGGAGAGTATACAACTTTAGAAAACATGAAATCTTCTCCTACAATTAAAGAGGTATCAGAAAATATTTGAGGCACATTTGTGAAGGATTATATAGTAATTCCTGGTGATGACCCTGTTGGATGATATCAGTTTTGGTTATTGATCATGTTCTTGATATTCATGTTTTTTCACTGATGTCAACATATACTTTTGTGAAGAGGACGGACTGGCTACTTAAATAGAAGAATTGTACAAACACTGTATGGATGATTCAGAATGATCGAAGTTAGATTTATACAGAAGGATGTGTGTTGACCTTATTCCTAAGGTCACTTGGCTCTATGTTACATACTCTGAATGATACAATTGATTTGGTGAAGACTGGTTTTCTGGACTGTGACTGTGTTTCTAGACAGAGAAGGTCTATGTGTTTTGGGTATATCTTTCTACTAAAGACATTGTAGAACATGTGAGCTTACTGGTGGATAGCTGACATATGGTAGTGTAATGGGTTGATTTTGATTGTTGTTTAGATACTGGTGATGTCATATGTGGCGTGTATTCTGGAGAAGACCTATTTCCTAGCTGACTTCAGACATGTACCATGTAAAATTAATTCTGGGAACGAGAAAGTATATGTGATGGATTATAAATGATGTATACTATTTATAGGTACCATGTGTATCTTAGCAAGGGGTTATGTAATTATTTGTATGATGGAAAGCCTTAATTGGCTAACCTAATTAATAATGTATTAGGAAAGCTTAATTGGATGACCTAATGAATTATTGTAAAAGGCTATATATGAATGATCTTTTATTGTGGAGAAGATGGGATAGAGTAAAAAGGGATAGAGATGTGTAGAAGCTGCAAAGCTTGTTGACTACTAGATACAGAGCAGAGTTGATACTTCATTGGAACTGATCAAGCAAAGATAGTTTCTATCAAACAGTTCACTGGAATGTGTATTTTCTTTATACACTTGATTCGGATTGTATATCCTTGAGGTGGCCTTAACCTTCTTTAGGAAGTCTGCCTTGGCAGTGAGCATACTATTTTCTTTTGACTCCAAACAGGGTTTGTCTCCTAATAGGGACTCTATACTATAATGTTGTAACAAGCTCCTAACAGGGCTAATATCTTTTAACAGGGATACTATACTCTCAGTACAATATTTGTGGGTGTTAATTCCCACTGGGGTTTTACCTTTAACAGGGTTTCCTTGACAACAAATATTATGTTCTTGTGTTGGAATTTATTGTTTTATCATTTACATTTGCAGATTTGGTTTATAAAGTTTAAAGTTTAATAATCTATATCACAACTGATTCACCCCCCCTCTCATTTGTCTTGTGGATTTTTATTCCTAATAATTGGTATCAGAGCTACTAGTCCTCAGAGAGAAAGTTTAATAGCTTGAGGTGATCCTGAAGATGACTTACTACAAGAAGGATAGTCCAAAGTTTGATCCAGAAAACTTTGACAGTTGGAAGAACAAGATGAGAACACATTTGCTATGTTTGGGAATTGATTACTGGATGATAACAAAAAGAAAAGAAAAGGTAGCGACTGGGATGAATTAGAGAAAGCCAATGAAGATGAAAAGAAGCTATTTTTGTGCAATATGGTTGCAAGGGAATCCTTGATTAGTGCACTATCAGAAGGAGAATTTACTAAAGTAAAGGACTTGGACTCTGCACATGATATCTGGTCAAGACTAGAAGAATTATATGTTGGAGACAAATTTTCAAAGGAAGAAAAGCTACAGAACCGGAAGACAAAGATGGAATCACTAAAGATGAGAGAAGATAAGAACATCAGAGCATATGCACAGAGAATTAATAAGGTGGTTATTGGTATTAGGAACTCTAGAAGAACTTACATTGAGGAAGAAGTGATTGTAAAGATACTCAAATCTTTGACAGCTACATACAAAACCAAAGTTCAGGCTATAGAGGAGATCATACCTTTGACACCGAACTTCACCAAAGAGATGTTCATTGGAAAACTAACTACATTTGAGGCCATAGAATTGGGAGACACTTTGCCTAAGGTGGATTCAGCATTCAAAGAAACTATGCACAAAAGCAAAAGAATCTTACCTAGAAATGCAAGCTCGAGCAGTAGTGACCTAAGAGAGGAACTTGGAGCCTATGTCGATGAATGGGAACAAATACAGGAAGAGGAAAGGAAGATAGATGAATTATTAAAACTAATTTCTAGAAGAGAAAAGAGAGGTAAGGGTAATTTTTAGGTAAAATTACCTTTGAAATGTTTTTCATGTAACAAGATCAGTCATTTTGCATCTAGATGTGCTACAAGAATTCCAAAGCACAAACCTAAGTTTTTCAAATCTAAATTCTCAAAGGACAAAGAATGTTATTATGCTAGTGAGGGTATATCTGATGATAAGGATGGTGATTATGATGAAATTAGATTTATTGCTATTAAGGATGATGAACCTATGCATGAAGAAAAATCCTTAGTATCCCGAGTTGAAAAGAAATTTGAATGGATCATAGATAGTGGTTGTTCAGATCATATGACTGGAGATAAAAACAAGTTTGTGAGTTTGAAAGGACATGATGGTGGTGTTGTTATATTTGGTGAAAATACTCCTAAACTTATTGTTGGAATTGGATCTATTTCTTTGGATGGAAAGGCTAACGCTAACAATGTATTACTTGTTGATGGACTTAAGAATAACTTGTAGAGTGTTGGACAACTAGTGGACAAGGGTTATCAACTGAACTTCATCAATGGGAAATGTTCTATCAAGAGTAAAACAAGAGACTTGATAGCATCTGGTACTAAATCCACAGGCAATGTATTTGAACTGAACACATCTGAAGCTTCTTGTTTTATTGCGAAGGTTGATGGCAGGTTGTTATGGCATAGAAGATTTTGTCATGTTAATTTTGATAACACTGTGAAGGCAAGTATGAAAAAAGAAGTAAGAGATCTACCTAGAATTGTAGAGCCATCTAACACTATGTGTAGAGAATGTGTTATGGGGAAACAAACTAGAAGCACTTTCAAGAGAAAATATTATTCAACAAAAGGGAAGTTGGATCTGGTACATACAAATCTATGTAGTCCTACAAGAACAAGATCATACTATGGTGAGAGGTATTTCATACTTTTTGTTGATGACTTTTCTAGAATAATGTGGGTTACATATTTGAGAGAAAAATCTGAAGCATTTGACAAGTTCAAGATATTCAAGGCAAAATTTGAGAATGAATCAGGTCTAAAAATGAAGTGTTTGAGATCAGACAGAGGAGGAGAGTTTACATCAGAGCAATTCAATACATATTGTGAAGAAAATGGAATACACAGACATACTTCAGCTCTTAGAACTCCACAACAAAATGGGATAGAAGAGTGAAGAAATAGAAACATATTAGATGCTGCAATGACTATGTTGCTGGAAGGAAATCTATCACATGTTCACTGGAGAGAATCAATTGGCATTGTTGTCTACACATTAAACAAAATTTAGATCATATAAGGTACAAGTAAAACACCTTAAGAATTATGGTTTGATCATACACCTACTATGAAATATTTCATAACATTTGGAAGTAAATGTTATATCAAAAGAGATGATGAGATAGGCAAGTTTGATGCTAGAATTGATGAAGGAATCTTTCTTGGTTATTCCACCAAGAGTAAAGCATATAAATGTTTCAATCTGAGACTGAGGAAACTGATTGAAAGCGCCAATGTGAGGATAGATGAAAAGTTTCAAATTTAGGAAAGAATATATGATTGTAGTCAGATAACATAAACAAGAGAGGCTTCTATTGAACATGAAGGACCCTTGATGATCGAGAATGTGATTGAAGAAGAAGAAGAACAGACTGAAGCTACTGAGATATTGAAGACACCAAGGTATGTCAAGATAAACCATCCTGAAGCTCAAATTATTGGTGATGCAAACAAAGGGATGATGACTAGATCCAAGGCTAGAGATGAAATTTGTTTGATTTCTCAAGTTGAACCAAATACTACTGATGAAGCATGCAGAGATGAATCTTGGACTAGGGCCATGGAAGAAGAAATAGAACAAATAAAGAAAAACAATACTTGAGAATTGGTTCCAAGACCTAAGAACAAAATTGTGATTTGCACTAAGTGCGTTTTTAGAAAAAAGGTGGATGAGGAAGGTACAGTGATAAGAAACAAGGCTAGAATGGTATGTAAAGGCTACTCACAACAAGAAGGCATAGACTATGAAGAAACATTTGCACCTATTGCTAGATTGGAAGCTGTGAGACTATTCCTTGCTTATGATGCACATAAATACTTTAAAGTGTATCAGATGGATGTGAATTTGACATTCTTTAATGGTAATCTAGAAGAAGAAGTGTACATTGGGAAACCTGATGGTATTCCTTTGACAGATGATGAAAACATGGTTTTCAGACTAAAGAAGCCACTATATGGACTGAAACAAGCACCAAGGGCATGGTATGCAAGACTGGATAAACATCTACTTTATCTTGGTTTTAGAAAAGGTAATGCAGATAGTAATTTGTATTTAAGAACTAATGAAGATGGAATCTTAATTATAGAAGTTTTTTTTTATGATATCATTTTTGGAGGCAATGATAAAATGAGTAAGAAGTTTGCTAAAGAAATGGAGAATGAGTTTGAAATGTCAATGATTGGTGAGATGAAATTTTTTCTTGGTTTGCAAATTAATCAGAGTAAGAATGGCATCTTTATATCTCAGACCAAATATCTTAAGGAAATGTTGAAGAAATTTGGAATGGAAGATTGTAAACCTTTTGGTACACCCATCGTGACAGGGAAAAAAATGAATAAAAGTGATGAGACTCAAAGTGTTGGGCAGACTAAGTACTGATCAATGATTGGAGGTCTACAATATCTAACACACACTAGACTAGATATTACCAATGCAGTTGGAATTGTGGCTAGATATTAGGCAGATCCTAAAGAGACACATTTTGTTGCTGTGAAAAGAATTTTTAGATATTTGAAAGGAACAGTAGAATATGGATTATGGTATGAAAAATCTGATGATTTTACATTGCAGGCTTATTCTGATGTTGATTGGGAAGGTAATGTGGATGAAAGGAAAAGTACAAGTGGTGGTGCATTTTTCCTTAGGAAAAGTATGGTTTCTTGGTTGAGAAAGAAGCATAACCATATTGCTCAATCTACCACTGAGTCAAAATATGTTGCTGCTGCAATAAACTATACACAAGTCATTTGGATAAAACAAATGCTAAAGGACGTTGGAATAATTTTCAAAGAACCAGTGATTATCCATTGTGATAACACCAGCATAGTGAATATGTGAAAGAATCTTGTAATGAATTTAAATACTAAACATATTTCTATTTAGTATCATTTCTTGAGGTAGAAGGTAGCAAATAAGAGATTAAACTGGAGTATATTAGCACCAAGGAACATATAGCAGATATATTTACTAAACCTTTGCCAAAATATGCCTTTGAATATCTCAGAGGCATCCTTGGGGTGATGGCCCCTCCCAGTGGAAACTAAAATGATGCAGATGTTCATCAGTCCAATGGATCTTAGAGCTATATCATTCTCTAGACTTGATGTTCGGATCTACTCCTTAGGGCGAGTGATCGTAGGAGAATACTATGGAGTACATTTGGGTGATCTTGCGCCTAGCTGATTGGACATGAAGATTTGAAAAACCTTCACCTTATAGAAGACTACAGATGAGTTATGGCACCCTTTTCCATTTCTGCCAAAGGGGGAAGGAATCTATGTGAAAATCCCTACTATTTTGGGTAGATTTGTGTTGAGGATATTGAGAAGATTGTATTGAGAAAGAGTACTTTTGGGTTGGTGCATATGGATTTTACCATATGTTGCCATCAATACCAAAGGGGGAGATTGTTGGATGATATCAATTTTGGTTACCTAAGGATGTGTGTTGACCTTATTCCTAAGGTCACTTGGCTCTATGTTACATAATGTGAATGATACAGTTGATTTGGTGGAGACTGTGTTTCTGGACTGTGACTGTGTTTCTGGACAGAGAAGGTTTCTTTGTTTTAGGTATATCTTTCTAGCAAAGACATTTTAGAACATGTGAGCTTACTGGTGGACATCCAACATATGGTAGTGTAATGGGTTGAGTTTGATTATTGTTTGGATACTGGTGTCATTGTCTCTGGCATGTATTCTGGAGAAGACCTATTTCTTGGCCAACTTCAGACATATAGCATGTAAAATAAATTGTGGGAATGAATTACGGATCTGAAAGTATATGTAGTTGATTGTAAATGATGTATACTTGTTATAGGTACCGTGTGTATCTTAACAAGGGTTTATGTAATTTTTTTTATGATGGAATGCCTTAATAAGCCGACCTAATTAATTATGTATTAGGAAAGCTTAACTAGCCGACCTAAAGAATTATTGTAAAAGGGTATATATGAATGATCTTTTCTTGTGGAGAAGATGTGATAGAGGAAAAATGGATAGAGATGTGTGGACGCTGCAAAGCTTGTTGACTACTAGATATAGAGTAGAGTTGATACTTCATTGGAACTGACCGAGAAAAGACAGTTGCTATCAGACAGTTCACTGGAATGTGTTTTTCTTTATACACTTGATTCAGATTGTAAATCCTTGAGGGTGGCCTTAACCTTCTTTGGGCAGTATGCCTTGGCAGTGAGCCTACTATTTTCATTTGACTCCTAATAGGGCTAATATCTTTTAATAGGGATACTATACTCTCAGTACATTATTTGTGGGTATTATTTCCCACCGGGGTTTCCTCGACAACAAATATTGTGTTATGGTGTTGGAATTTATTGTGTTATCATTTCATTTGTAGATTTGGTTTATAAAGTTTAAAGTTTAATAATCTATATCACAACATATTCACCCCCCCCCCCCCTCNATCACAACATATTCCCCCCCCCCCCCCCTCGATTGTCTTGTGGACTTTTATTCCTAATAGACCCAACAATCAGATAGAAATAGAAGACTATGGATGGAACACCCTTATCAGAGGCAGACAAAAAAGAACTAAATAAAAACAATGGAAGAGGATGAAAATTCCTTGAAATTTGTGCTGGGATAAAATTGTTTACCAAAAGTGGGCTTGTTTTTGTGGCCAACATTGCAAAAATGAATTTTGATAGTAGACTGGGTTATAAAGCATAGTTTTGAAGGCCCTTTAACATGACCATAATGTAAAGAAGATGAAGAAAAATTAGATCATATAATCATGAATTTCCCTTATACCTATGACTGTTGGTAATGGCTATGCAAGAAATTAGACTAGATGTCAACATTATGTGTCAGTAATATCCTAGAGGGGGGGATGAATACGTGGCCTCAAAATTTATCCTTCAACTATTTACCACCAATCAAATAAACCTCAAATTAATATGTCCCTACAAGATGCATGCCATGAAATACTTATAATGATTTAACTGTCTGTCAATTTTCCTTATCTGTCCTTATTCTCCTTGATTACCGATAAGTAGTAAAACTATTTATCGAAACTCAGTAAATAAGCAGAATATACCGATCAACCCAGAAATGCGTATATGAAATGTAAAATAGTAAAGTAATAAACCATACACACATAACACATAGATTTTAACGTGGAAACCCTGTTAAGGGAAAAAACCACTAGGACCGGTACCCCAAATTTTCACTCTTCTGAAGTGAGCCTTGTTAGGAGCCAACCCTGTTAAAGGTTACAAACACACTATTAGGTCTGACCTTGTTAGAGGATTTTATACATAGAGGTTGTCACTTAGTATTGGGAATCTATTGCTACCATCCTTGAATCAGCCTCCTTCTTAGATTGTCAATAGTTATCAGGCAATTCCAATGCTACTTTCATGAATCAACCTTTTTGGCACTCCTTGGGATGTACCTCAATATTTAGAAGACTGTTAAGTCCTACTCAGTTAAGAGAATTGATGCTTCAATGGATAAACTGAAACACTATGACATGTTTCTAATGCAACTTTTAATTGCAGATTTTTAGATCTATTTAAGTACATTACCTCTTTGATCAATGTATCAATTCAATTCTTTGTGCTCCACACTTTCTACTCTGTGATGTTGTGCTTCACTGTTTCTCGGTGTCTGCAGAATTCTCTAGCTCTCCTTCAGCTTGATTGATCAGGACTGTATGAAGTTATCCTTCATCAGTTTCTCTTTAGCATCCTCTTTCTATTCACTCCCCTTCCCCATGCATATGAAAATGAATTAAGCTTGTCTCTTATATAGACATGATATTCACCATTTCTTGATTCTTGATTCTTTATTCTTGGCGTGAAAAATAATCTAGCCAATTTGATTTAAAGCATAAATCCTTATTTATCTCATAGTTATCTTCTTTTCAACTATACAAATCTTCTTTAAATAAATTACTTAACTATGGTCAAATAAAACAAAGAAAACAACCAGTTAAGTCTATCTTTAGCTCTTTCCAACTAGATATTTTTTTGTTCTCTGAACTCTCTATTTCGTCGGTCAACTCTGTAGTTAGTTGTCAGTGACAACTGCCAGTTTTGTCGGTGTGACTCTAGTTAGATTTGGGATCTCCATCCGTCGGGCATCATTGGATTTTACTCATTGGGCAACTCTTTTTTTAGCTTGTTGGGCATCCTTTGGTTTTGCTTCGTCAGGAAACACTGTCTTCTACTCATCAGGTATCACTGTGACTTTTCTCTTTTGCTTTTACCGATGGTGTGCACTTCGTCGATGTTTTCTGTCACTTGGTGAATACTTTACATTTATGCATTGCTTGAAAGAAAAACCTTTTTTCCATTTATTCTCTAAAGTATTTGGCATTATATACATGACCATACAGATGATATCAAGTTGACATCAATGAAAATACAAACCATTAAGTGATTTAATGTCTTGCATTATCTTTAACTTAACATTATCAAACATTCAATTAGTTACATGTCATCAATCTCTCCCTTTGGTATTGATGGCAACATAATATATTGCCACACTATACTATTTCTAATACAATATGAAATACAATAGTTGAGATTAATCAAACTACCAATCATTTTTTTCTATCAATCGATAAATGTCTGATCACCGGTAAGCTCTATTTTAGCTTAGATTGGATCCTTGCAGCTTTTTACTTTTTGATATGTTGAATCCTTTGCTTATCTCAATTTCTCTCCTTTTCCTGTTCTCTCTTTTCTGATGTCTTTTTCTCTTTTTAGCAACTCTCCCTTTGTATAAACTTTCATACAATTTTCTCTCCCTAAGGATATAATCTCTCCCTGTTGGAGTAATCTGATAATGAATAATCTTTCTCTTTTTCAGAAGAATGTGATAATATGGATAATCTCTCTCCCTTTGACAGCAATGCCAAACAAATATTTTACAAATATCTGACATTCATGTCAAGCAATCTTTTCTCTCCATCCATAATATATTCCTTGAATTTCTCTTATCCATCAGCAATACATTAATATGCTCTGGTGCTCGGTTCTGATATATACCTCTTAATATATAGATGTATCTTTGAATTTCATCTCTTTGCTCGCATCAACATTAATGATATTATGATAATATGTAGGCTGATGCAACCTTCAGTCTTTTACTGACTGGTAGACAAGGGTTTGACCCCTAGTCTCTTTCTCAAGTACTCAAACGTATCCTTGGGTAGTGGTTTGGTGAAGATATCAGCTAATTTTTCTTTTGATTGCACATACTCAAGTATCACCTCTTTTTCTTAAACTTTTTTCTCTTAAATAATGATACTTGATTGCAATGTGTTTAGTCTTGGAATGCATGACTGGATTCTATGAAATTCTTATTGCACTGGTGTTATCACAATAGATAATCACTGGCTCTGAGATCTTCATATGCATACCTTCTAGCAACTATTTGATCCATGTAATGTTTGAGCAATTTGTAGCAGCATCAACATATTCTGCTTCTGCAGTAGACTGAGAGATGCATCCCTGCTTCTTGCTAATCTATGTGACAAGTTTGTCACCCATAAAGAATGCTCCTCCAGTTGTGCTCTTCCGGTCATCAAGATTTCTAGCCCAATCAGTGTCAGTAAACACCTTAAGTTCAAATTTACCTTCTCTTCTATACCATAAGCCAAATTCCTCAGTATTCTTTAGATATCTAAAAATTCTTTTCACAACAGTCATATTTGATTCCTTGGAGTTAGCAGAAAATCTAGCAACAATTCCTACTGCATGTGCAATATCTGGTCTAGTGTGGACAACATACATGAGTTTTCCAATCATTAATCTGGACAAAGTCTAATATACCTTTGTTGTCTTGTCTTCCTTTGTCAAATTACATCTAGTAGCCATCGGTGTTCCAACTGGTTTGGAATCTTCCATCTTGAATATTTTCAGGACCTCTTTGATGTTTTTGGACTATGTGATGAAAATACCTTCACTTTGTTGAATGATCTGTAGACCAAGAAAGAACTTGATCTCTCCAAACATAGACATCTCAAACTCTTTTCTCATCTCATCATCAAATGATTTGCATAGCATATCATTGCCTC
>MU226431.1:267536-280883 GCA_018584345.1 Thuja plicata
AGTGTCACAGTTTGATTGATGCTTCTGCAAAGTGGCACGAACAGAGCTACAGAGCTGCCAAAGCTTATCGGACAAAGATGGAAAAGTGAAAGAAGACCAAATGATTTAACTTCCCCTGTTCTTTTCCATTTCTTTTCCCCTGCAATTAGTTAGCAATAGAGGTGGTTTCTTTCCATCTGTCGTTTAGAGGGAGATGAACTGATTAAACTTCCTTTGTAATGGTCATCCCCTGGTTCTATATGTATGAAGTTGAAAGATTAATGAAAGGTCAACAAATTTTTGGTGTGGAATGATTGATGTTGTAGAGACAATTGAAAGTGTTTTATGTTAATTATTTTATGTTCCAGTTAGTTAGATGGTTCTTTCTTTTAGTCTAAGTTGCATTAAGAAAGAAAGGATGTTTCATTCTTTTGTGGCGAGGATGTGAGTAAACCTCAGTAGGATGTGCTGTGGGCTATTCAGGGAAGAGCTAGGTAGAAGTTGTTAATGCATGATTCTTTTTCTTAATCTGAATTGTAGTAGGAAATAAAGGATGTTTCATTCCTGTGTTTTGAGGATGTGAATGAACCTCAGTAGGATGTGCTGTGGGATGTTCAGAGAAGGAGTCATTAGAATCTTTCATCATTGCATTTATATCTCTATAGGTAGTTTCTAAGCATAAGAACTCATAGGATTTGTGATCCTTATTGCTTAGTTTTAGATTAAGAATGCTTTTTCCTGCCTGAGCTAAGTTCTAGCTAGTCTTAGTTTGGTTTGCCTCTTCTGCTCTCGGGTTAAGATCATAGCTGAATTAGATTTAGGAATCAGACATAATTCATTCAATATCATTTCAAAGGGGAGCTGTACCTACCAATTCATAGAAAATCCCATAATCAGAGCATGGCTTTTCAACTATTGTAAGTGGATTTTGTTCATCAATCGGGCATCAAGAGTCATATTGTCATAAGGTACAAGAAAGGATGAATCTGTTTACCAACAAGACTTACTTTTTGTTCTTGTACCATCTTTCTTATCTCCTATGATATGGACCTCTGGATGGTTTCTTCTTACATATCTTGCAAGTACATGTATAGTTCTTTGTGTATCATCTTGATCATCATTTTGATCTTCATTATGTTCTTCATTACCTTGCACATTATCTTGATCATTATCCTAACCTTCGGTAACAACATTCTGACCGTCGGTTGCAACATTCTATTGTTCTGGAATCAAGCATTGTTGCTCGAATAGAGTGTTGGGTTCTTCACAATATACAAACTTGTTGCAGTCCTTTGGTTCTTTTGTGCTTTCTAGCTCATTCTTTTCTGCAAATTCATCAATCTTTACATTTGCACTTTCAACTATTTTGTTAGAGGCCTTGATGAGACATTTAAAAGCTTTGATTTTGGTAGAATACCCTAGAAAAATACCTTCATCACTTTTGGCGTCAAGATTTCCATTTCTATCATCCTTTAATACATAACATTGACTACCAAATCTTTTGAAGTAACTTACATTGGGTGTTTTACCATACCATATCTCATAAGGTGTCTTCTTTGTGTCCTTCTTTAATTGTACTCTATTAAGTGTATAGACAGCAGTGCTGACTGCTTCCCTCCAGAAGATTTGGGTGATGCCTTTCTTTATCATCAGTGTTCTTGCACAATCAACTATTGGTCTATTCCTTCTATCAACAATCCCATTTTGTTATGGTGTTCTTGGTGCAAAAAAATTTCTTTTTATACCATGCTCATTACATAAATTAGTGAATTCATTTGATATAAACTCAACTCCTCTATCTAATCTCAAACATTTCAAATCCTTACCACTTGGTTCAAAAACCATAGCCTTATACCATGTAAACATCTTGAATGATTCAAATTTATCTTTTAGAAACATAACTGTCATCATTCTAGAGTAATCATCAATAAAGAGAATAAAATATCTATCTCCATAATAACTCTTTGTCCTCATAGGTCCACATAAATTAGTATGGACTAATTCTAGAATATCATCAGATGTATGGGTTTTACTTTTGAAACTTGACTTTTCATTTTACCGATACAAATTAGTTTTCCTGATTCATTAAAGATCTTTGCCTTCTTGTTCTCAAATGCTACTCTGTGACCTGAATTATTTAGCTGAGAAACACTCAACAAATTATAATTCAATCCTTTTACCCAATAAGAATTTTCACATTTAATCAGGTTATTCAGCATTATTGTTCCTTTACCTTCAACTTGACAAGGTGTATCATTACCCATTCTTACTATACCACCATTATAATACTCAAAAGTGTTAAAATTTTCTTCGTCACCGGTCATGTGGTGAGTGCAGCCACTATCTATAATCCAAATGTCATTCTTGCTAACCTTAGATATGAGTGCAATTTCTACATACCTTTCATCTTCATCTGAATCATCCTTCATAGCTACAAATACCATCTCGGTGTCTTCATTAGGTTCGGTGTCAGTATCTTCATCTTTGCAAGCAGCTAGGTAGCTAGCCTTCTTGCCTTTTTCTTTGTAGTCTCGAGTATCTCTTCTTTCTGATTATCGGTAACCTCTGCAATCTTTGTTATCACCTTTGTTAGATTTCTTCTCAAAAGATCTGTCATTACTTTTGTCATCTTTTCTTCTATTAGGACATCTTGCAGCAAACTGTCCAATTTCTTTACAATTAAAGCATACAAGTGGTAACTTTCCTTTGTATTTACCTTTGCCTCTCTACATTCTTCTAGCCATAAGTGCCTCTATTTCATCTAGATCTTCTTCTTCACTTTCACTTTCACTATTTCTTGTAGATGAGTGTCTATGACTTGATTTGCCTATTCTCATAGAAGACTTAAATGAAGACTCTAAGTTTGGTAAGACAATATTATCAAAGTTATTCATCTCAATTGAAATTAGTCTACCAATTAAACTATCAAGAGTAACTGTATTGTTTGCTACTGCTCTTATTTCTTGAATGGTAGAAACTCTAATAGCATATACATGAAATAAGGTTCTTAAGATTTTACTTACCACTGTCTCCTCTTCAAGTGTACATCCAACACCTTGTATAGCATTGACTAATTCTTTTATCCTTGTGCTTTACTATGTGATGTTTTCTCCTTCTTTCATTCTGATATCATCAAACTTTCCTCTAAGGCTTTCTGCCTTGGCTCTCAGAATATTTGTATCACCTCCATGTACAAGCTTCAGTTTGTCCCACATCCTCTTTGCAGTTTTGCAATCCTTAACATCTTCAAATTTAGCATCAAAGAGTGAGGAAGAAAGCTCTATAACCATGTAGTTATGCTCATGCTTCTCTCTCATTTGATCTACTATTAATACTCTTGTAAGAAACACATATTCAGTATCTAGGAATTGAGTAACATCATTACCAATACCTTATAAATGGAGTCTTATCCCGCTTTGCCATGAATCAAAGTTGTATTTGTTCAACTTGGGCACATCTCATCTATTCATCTTGTGATCCTGACTTAGGTCTTGAAACCTTCCTTCTAAGAACACAAGCTCTGATACTAATTGTTAGTAATATCTGAGAGGGGGGCTGAATCAGTGGCCTCAAAATTTATCCTTCAACTATTTACCACCAATCAAATAAACCTCAGATTATTATGTCCCTACAAGATGTATGTCATGAAATACTTATAATGATTTAACTGTCTGTCAGTTTTCCTTATCTATCCTTATTCTCCTTGATTACCGATAAGCAGTAAAACTATTTACCAAAACTCAGTAAATAAGAAAAGTATACCGATCAACCCAAAAATGCATATGTGAAATCTAAAATAGTAAAGTAATAAACCATACACACATAACACATGGATTTTAACATGAAAACCCTGTTAAGGGAAAAAACCACTGGGACAGGCACCCCAAATTTTCACTCTTCTTAAATGAGCCCTGTTAGGAGCCAACCCTGTTAAAGGTTACAAACACACTATTAGGTGTGACCTTGTTAGAGGATTTTATACATAGAGGTTGTCACTTAGTATCGGGCATCTATTGCTACCATCCTTGAATCAGCCTCCTTCTTAGACTGTCAATAGGTATCGGGCAAGTCTAATGCTACTTTCATGAATCAACCTTTTTGGCACTCCTTGTGATGTACCTCAATATACAGAAGACTGTTAAGTCCTGCTCGGTTAAGAGACTTTATGCTTCAATGGTTAAACTAAAACACTGTGACCTATTTCTAATGCAACTTTGAATTGCAGATTTTTGAATCTATTTAAGTACATTACCTCTCTGATCAATGTATCAATTAAATTCTTTGTGCTCCACACTTTCTTCTCTGTGATGTTGTGCTTTACTATTCATTGGTGTCTGCAGAATTCTTTAGCTATCCTTTAGCTTGATTGATTAGGACTATATGAAGTTATCCTTCATCAGTTTCTCTTCAGCATCATCTTTCTATTCACTCCCCTTCCCCATGCATACAGAAATGAATTAAGCTTGTCTCTTATATAGACATGATATTCACCATTTCTTGATTCTTGATTCTTGATTCTTGATTCTTGATTCTTTATTCTTTATTCTTTATTCTTAGCGTGAAAAACAATCCAGCCAATTTGATTTAAAGCATAACCCCTGGTTTATCTTGTACTTATCTTCTTTCCAACTGTACAAATATTGTTTAAATCAATTACTTAACTATGGTCGAATAAAATAAACAAAACAACTAGTTAAGTCTATCTTTATCTCTTGCCAGCTAGATATTTTTTTTATTTTCTAAACTCTCTATTCCGTTGGTCAACTCTGTAGTTAGTTGTCAGTGACAACTGCCAGTTCCATCAGTGTGACTCTAGTTAGCTTTAGGATCTTCGTCCATCGGTCATCATTGGATTTTACTCATCAGTCAAATCTATTTTCAGCTCGTCGGGCATCCTATGGTTTTTCTTTGTTTGGAAACACTGTCTTCTACTCGTCAGGTATCACTATGAATTTTCTCTTTTTCTTTTACCAATCGTGTGCACTCTGTCAGTTTTGTCTGTCACTTGGTGAATACTTGACATTTATGCATTGCTTGAAAGCATAAACTTTTTTACATTGATTCTCTGAAGTCTTTGAAATTATATACATGACTGTACAGATGATATCAAGTTAACATCAATGACAATAGAAACCATTCTTCAACCTAACATTATCAAACATTCAATCAGTTACATGTCATCATTATGAAATAACCGTATGGACACTTTAAAGGGATGGCCAAGTATATGTAGAAATAGTTTGTATAATGTTCTTTGAAAAATATCATCATCCATAATAACATGGGAAATCTGGAAAGAGAGGAACAGGAAAATCTTCCAAGGGAAGAAGAGGGAAAGGAAGATCTACTTAATAAAATAGAAGCTGAGCTATTGGTGTTTTAAAAAGTTTATGATTTGAAAGCTACCAATATACCTTGAGATAGATTTTAAGAGTGGTTAGCTCCAAATATCGGAAGATCTTAAGGTAACTGGACCAACTATAGGGAAAATAAATCCCTCTGCGCTTCTCACTCTATAAAACCAAGGTGGGTACACCTAATCCATCTCAACATACAACTCTTTACAACTCTATACAGCTCTAGATTTTAAACAACATATAACGGTAAGAAAGTAATACATGTTAACCAATCATTCATGGACTCTCCATTAGCATGTAGGAAAACAACCAAAAACCATAAAAACTCAAAAGGAAACTAAGATGATTTTGATGTTTTTAAAAGGGCATAATTATATCTAAATCCAACCAGACATGTATCAACAGAGAAATAGTAATTCCTGATCACTGTTGTATCCGTTGGTCAATATCTCTACTATAGATGGAGAACACATAAACCAAATACTATTAAAGGTTCAAAGCCATAAACACAAGCAACTCAGACCATACATTTCTTATAAAATCCTTGCACATATCAAATGAACTTATATTATATTCATAGCATCATTTAATTTGATCCTAGATCAAAACTAATGAACAAAAAAATACACATAGATAAAATCTATGTAGTGAATTAGAAGACTTCACAACTCAAGAAATAAACACAAAGGAGAGACTCGAAACTAGAAAACTTATATTAAGTATGAAGAGTCGTGTTCCTATTTCAATCTGATTCAAAATACACATGTTCAATAAATATAAAACACATGAAATTTTTATTCTATCTTGACACTCTCTAGATTACATTTTATATACTCTCACTAGAATAAGTATGCAACTTAATTCTTTCTATACTTCCCCTTGCATCCATCCCCCACTAAATGATCTTAGAAATCCTTTTATAGAACAAGGATTACAACAAGACTTAGACCATTTAGGTCAAGAGACAACAACCAAAACCTAATGAATCACATGAAAGAGAAAACTAACAACTAAGTTTTTGCAAGACATTTAATTTGATTGGAACACAAAGCCTTTGCAATAACTATAGATTTATTTTAATTTTCCAAGTAACCTTTGTCTTTATTCCTTCCTACACAAAATCTATTCTGTAGCTGTCAATCATCTCAGGAAGTTTGAAGAACATTACCCTACAGAAGAAATAATGGATGGAATGTCTTGTGTGCATTAATTACTCTAGGAAGACCTAGCCCTTATGAGCCGCAAAACACCAACTGCCCCTTCTTTAATAACTTAGCTCTAAAATAATACAATCTGATCTTCAACCATTTAAAACTTTGGAATAAACCTTACATTAATGGCAGAATAAACAAAAGAATAGAAATAGGGTTTAAAAAAGGATTAATTAACAGTTCAAAAACCCTAATAAAATATTATCCACATAAATGCACTCTGATTAATTAAAATACGACCCTTCAACACCTTTTGATTGCATAAATATGACCTAGAAGATCAGATTCATCAATTTTAAAATACCCTCGAGCATTGCGATCAAAACTGCTACATGTCCACGAGGTGCAATTGCTCAAAGAGTATCTTTCATGCATCTCCTAATCAAGGCAAAGCACCTGTCATCTGATCAAAACAAACCTTCCATGCGCTTTACCTTTCCAAATCTTTGGACCCATGATCTGATCTAGATACATGTCATTTAGGCATGATCTTGCGATGAATTAAATAGGCTTCAATTTCGCATGGCAGGATCATGCATATCGTCAGATCCTTCTTCATCAAAACAACCTTTAACTTTATTCAACAGCTATCAGACCTACGATCAAGAAATTCCACATGTCAAATGGTCACATTTCCACTATGGATATCTTTCATGCTCATCTAGTTCAATGCAATGTGACGACCATTGGATTAGATCAAACCTACCTTAACTTTACCTTCTTTAAGAAATTGGTCCCACAATCTGAGCAAGACATGCAAAAGATGCTCGCGATTCCAGATTGGATAAAATACCCTCATTTTTTTATTAAGGAATAGCATCAACTGTCAGATGGAAACAAATCTGACCATGTATTAACCTCTCTTTAACCGTAAGTACTTTTCACATGTCACAAAGGTGTAATGCCTTGAAGGATATCCTCTGATCATATTTCAATCAAGCCATAACACCAATCGTTGATGAAATCTGATCTAAAGGTGCTCCAAAACTTCCACTAGCCTTTGAAAGAAAAGGGCCTGCCATTATCTGAAAACAAACACCTAGCAACCTATCTTGAACCCATGATGAATAAATAGTACTTATATTCTATTTAAGGCATTGTAAAAACTATAGGATCGAAATATATATGATCGTCCTTTATCCACTTTTAGCATTGACAAGGTCCTGCCATCTTCCACGTGTCACATAGGCATGATGCCTTAATAGAATAACCTCCGTTCATCTCCGCATCAAGGGAACATGCCAATCAGTGGATGATAATGAATATGTCTTATCTTTAACTCATTGCTAACTTAGGAAGAGAGCACCCCATGATCTGAAGACGGACACGAGCCAACCATGCATGATGCCTTGATGAATAAAAATTCTACATCTTGTGTTTGAGGGATCACACCTTATATTAGATGAAAAGTGACTTGCATGAAACTTGGGAAAAGGTAAAATGTCACGGTGACTTTAGGATTTTAGGAAAAATTAAAGTAAACCCCACTAGGAAATAGGGAATATTAGATGGCCCCGTCGATGATGACTTAAAGCACATGGGTAAATTCAATTAAGTGACTTAAAAAAAGGTAACATCATTTTATAACATACTCAGAGGTTTAAGGTTTGAGAGACTTTTTTCCAAGACAAGCCAAGGGTTTCAGAAATAGAGATACAAAGGACTTAAAACCATACTTAAACACTTTAAAAATCCCTGGAACCATGGAAACATTTTGATAGTGCTAACAATGGCTCTAATTGGGGATGTATGTCTCTTGCAGGCATGAAAAGATTATAGAATCTCAAGGTTAAGAAGACCACCCATGGAAAGGAACCTACCCTATCGTAGAAAAAAATAACAGGAATATGTACAAACCAAAACTTATTTATAACTGATTGTTAATGGATTCTCAGAACTTCAAGACAAGTAGAACTTCAGGAAGTGTCCATGAATTGGCAATTCCAAAATATTTTTAGTTAAATCTTTTAAAATGTAAGAATCAAAAACCCACTTACTGTCAATGATATATGGTCCTAACCAAATAGGATCAAATTTGTCATGTTTTCCTTTATCTTCCAATCTGGCATTGCACATCAAGACCAAATCATCAATTTTAAAACTTCTTATAGTGGTTCTTTTGTCATACAGATCCTTACATTGAAGCTGCAACCTAACATTTCTATCATGTGATTCCCTTCTTGATTCATCTAATTGTATCAAATCATCTATTTTGATCTTCATCTCATCATCTGGTTCCTGATCATATTTTTTGATAAACTTGTACATTTGCAATAGGTTTTATTATGGCAAGGTAGCATATATACCATATACTAAATCAAAGGGTGCACAATCAATGCCCTTTTTCACTATCACTCTATCAGTCCATAGTGCTTGATGCAACTTTGAATCCCAAGCTCTTTTATTCTTATCCAATATTCTCTTCATAATTATAATCGCAATTTTGTGACAAGATTCAGCTTGGCCATTTCCCTATGGGTGATATGGGGAAGAGTAAGAAATATGGATCACATATATTTGGTAGAAATAATTAAATTATTCAGATCTAAAACACATTTCATTATCTAGCACTATTGTCTGCAGGAAACCAAACCTAGTGAGGATGGTTTGTAACACAAAGTCACTTACAACCTTGTTGGTGGCTCTTTTAGTAGGAATTTCTTCAACCCACTTAGTTTTTAATACCTAAGTTTTGTTGACGATTAGTGCCCCACACTTAGTCATTTACTTAGGCAGTTTTAGTTGGTTAATCACTATGGTGGAGCTAAACATTCAAGGCGGAGAAACATTTTCAATCAAGTTTTACGTTGCCAAGTTACATCATGCTGAGCTGAGTAGAATATTAAGTGTCGAGCGTCAGAGATGTTTAGTGCCGAGCAGAACAGTTTTTGCATACATGTCACGATTGATTCAAAATTTGATGTAAACAGTTTAGGCCGACTTGTATGAGATGTGAGCTGACATTTGTATGCATTTAATATTTTCCTACTGAGTTAATTTTGCATTTAATTTTTTTATACTATGCATGGCTTGGAGCCAATTAGGAAATTAGTATGCATTGGAGGTATAAACAATAGACCTTGATCGTTGATCTAGATCTCGCTGCCAGATCCAAAAAGATATAATAAGATTGCTTCTAACCCTAGAAATAGAGAGGAGTGTGAGAGCAAGAGATATACAGAGAAGGGTAGTTTTTCATGAGAGATGAACAGTAAGTCATTGTGAGAAGATGCCTAGATCAAGCCGAATGACAGAGTAGTGATAAGCAGAGTAAAGACATATAAGATTGAGAGATCATAGAAGTTATTGGAAAGAGAAGATCCATCATCAGCATCTGAGTGCATAACGAAGGATCACTACTTGGAACATTCTAACAAGTGTATCAGGTGAAATCTCTTAACAAAGTGGTTTTAGCAGACCATCTTAAATTTCTTAGCTGAGTGCTTACTTTACTGTAAGTTGAAATCCTTTAACAAGGTAGATTTTAATGATCTTTAGTTCTTAACAGAATAGACCTTTAACCAGGTAGATTGCATGTTGCAATCAAACTCTTGTAGCCCTAACAGGCACACTTTATTGCTGTAGTAGTGAAGATTTTGTGGGTGTCATCCCAAACCTAGTTTTACCTATTTGGGTTTCTGGGTTACCAAAATTTTATGTTATGAGTTACATATTTCATGTTATTGATGTTATTTGATGTTAGGTTAAATTCATATATGTATGAATGTGAATCAATTTGTTTTAAGTGGTTAAGTTTTAAGATCTGATTCACCCTCTCCCCCCCTCAGTATCTTGCTTTCCCATTCTTGTACTTCCAACAATGGGTATCAGAGCACAGTTCACCTACAAAATATTTTAATCATCTTGTGAGAATAGATCTTGAGATGGAGGTTTACAAGTTGGGTAAAGTTATTGAAAATCAGAAGATTGAGATCTAGCTAGCATTACATCAGCTTGAGATAGCAAGACAGGAAGTAAAGAAATCATTAACAACTAGGAAAGATTTGGCAAAACAAATGAATAATACTCATTACCAGGCTGCAAATCTATTCTAGAATGGAGATTCTACTAAGAGCGATGCAGCAATTGTAGATCTATTGGAAAAGAATAATGCACTGTGTGAAGAAGTCAAAAACTTGAAAAGAGAACAAGAAATGCAGATAGTAAGACTATGTGAAGTATTGGAACAAAAGAAGAAAGTTGAAGATGACAAAACTATGGCGGAAGAAGACAAAAGAGTGATATCTGTCAGACTTGATGAAAGGACACATGATGTGCACATGATGAAAATCAATCAGCTTGACATGGAAAATCAACTGCTACTTGCAAGTTAGGAGATTAGTAGGAAAGATATGGAAATGATAAATATGAGATCTGAGAACAATCATTTGAAAGAATATTTGAGATCTGAGAAGGTACTTAATGAAAGGTTGAATAAGCCTAATGAAGCCTTGACACATTTTGAGAATCTGATGGAAGCATCAAGAAGGTCAAAGGATTCTTATGGATTAGGTCACAATGAACCAAAGACATCTGCTGAGAAAGGAGAATCATCTAAGAATGGTGGCAGGAGGAATACAAAGAAAAAGCACAAAAAGCTTGTTTTCCACCATTGTGGAAAACCAGGTCATATAGAAAACATTTGCCAAAGAATGAAAGGTAAGTCCTATCCTAAACCTAAGTTTAATAGTTACTATTTTAATTGCAATAAATTTGGACATAAAGCACATGAATGTTGGGCTGAAGAAAGTGATGCACCCCCTAAACAAATATTTAATGGTTATTGTTATAAGTGTCAGAAACATGGTCATAAGGCACCAAGCTGTAGATCCAATGCTAAACAGAAATGGACATCAAAAACACAAACAAAAGCATCTAAGAAAGGAAACACTTACAACTGGGATTACAATAGAAGGAAAAGTTGTCATTACTATGAAGAATATGGACATGCACATGAAGATTTCTTAAAGACACATGTCAGAGGGAAATCTAAGAGTTGGATGAATGGAAGCTTAGTATGTTTTAGTTGTCTGAAATAGGTCACACTAAGAGAGAGTGTAGGACAAGAGTTCCTACTCCTACTGTTGAATAAATAAGAGCACAAATGAACCAAACATGGATAACAAAAATAGAGCCAAGCAATAGTGAATCCACTGAAGCCGAGGTCACCCAATCCAATGGATCATGTGATCACACCATCTCCAACTGAGCAATAGAGGTACGTAAGGAACTGCATTCAAATTTCAAATCTTACATTAGTTCCTAATATGTAAATGTGCTAAAGTCCATATCTGCATATGTTAAGATGTACCAGGACATGTTTGTGACAAGTGATGAGAAGAGTTATCTACACTATAGGTGCCAAGTTGGTTGGCTGACTAAGTTGTGTGATGGTCAAGTGTGGTAAGCTGAGTGATATGCAAGTTGTGTTAGTTGGCCAATGACTGTTGGCTTGCACTAACCTAACAGGAAAAATATTTAATGCTTACCTATCTTGACATTTCAAGTCTATATAAGGTCAACCGGTCTACTATTCACTTTTACCTTGTGATTTTCAGCATTAAAGAGTGATCAAAGAAGTTGCATAATTGATCTTAGCAAAGTTTGTTTCAATAATTTGATCAGCGTGCCGTTGGTAACCCTAAGTTGAATAGTGCAAAGTGATTGCTTTTCAAGGTACTTTGTTCTTCATTCTCGAACCCTAACTTTAGGAGATTATGGCTGCAAGTTCTTCTGCACCAGTCAAAGGAATGGAGGATGATCTAAATCAAATTAAGTTAGTAAGGAGTGATTCATGCGCACCACCAAACTTTTGTGTCGTTCTAGAAAGTACAATTTTGAGTGATCTAAATGGAGCCCTCTCATCAATCCCGCCAAAGGTACTTATGATTCATGATGTAAGATCTTGTTACATGGTTAAAATTGGAAAAGTGGGAGATAGCGAATTGAGAAAATATTATGACAAGTTGTATGAAAATGAAATTGTGAAAGACAAATTCAAGCATTTAGCCGACAAAGGGTTAACTCGTGCCCTAGATTTTCTAACATAATTCAAGGATGAATGGTTTAAGGTTGTCCTAAGCCAATTTCATAAAATGCATATGTGGTCGGACAAAGCACCAGTAAAGATCACAAAAGATATTATCTAGAGAGTTACTAGATACCCTTTTATCAATGGTAAACGAACTATGAGAGACCAAAGTAAAGAAGAGATAGCAGCTAACACTAGAGCTATTTGGAACAATAGAGGTATGACTATCTATAGAATTAAAGACTTAGAACTTGACTTTGGAGAAAGAGTGATTGCACACAAGTTCTATCAGTCGAGCTGACTGGATAGTGTTCCCTGTATAGGCATGGACTAGGCATGGAAGATAGTCAAAAAGAATCACACCTACGACCTTGCTGAGCTACAGTTGACACAACTAGCTGAGAACTTACTATCAATCAAGAAAGCCAAAATCTCATCATGTAAGTTTGGCTCTTTGTTAATGTGTATATTCTTCTATGTATAGAAGTCATTTCCTACACTAGCAAATATTGTCTGGAAGAAGGACAGACCCAACACTTTACAGATTAGTGAATGTATTCAGAAATTAGGCAATAATTTCAATGGTATTATGGGAAGTTATTTTGTGGAATTCAAAATAGAATGAGGTTGAGGACTAGAATTCCCAATTCACTTGTGGAGAAGCACTATGAAGAGATATGTTTCTTAGTGGATACAGACTACACCTATATTTAGGCTGTGACACCTAGGGTATCATGGCTGGAGCCATTTCCCTATGAAATTAATATTG
>MU226432.1:0-16786 GCA_018584345.1 Thuja plicata
CTAACCATTAAGATGATACTAATCCTACCCCTCACCCTACACCATATTCCTAAATTGTACATCCTAACCCTAACTCTAACTCTAATTCTAACCCTAATCCTAACTCTAACCCTAACCCAAACCCATATCGTGCATCCTTACCGTTAAAAATCATCCTAACTATAACTCTAACCCTAACCCTACCGTAAAAATCACCCTAACCCTAACCCTAACCCTAATCATAACCCTATCTCTAACCATAACACTAACCCTAACTCTAACCCTAACCCTAACTCTAACCCTAACCCATAAGCATACATCCTAACCATAAAAATCACCCTAACTCTAACCCTAACCCTAACTCTCACCTTAACCCAAACCCATAACCGTATCCTAACCATAAAAATTACCCTAACAATAACTCTAACCCTAATCCTAACCCTAAAAATCACCCTAACCCTAAACCTAATCCTAACCCTAACCCTAAACCCAACCCTAACTCTAAACCTAATCCTAACTCTAACCCTAACCCCAACCCTAACTATAAAAAGAACCCTAACCCTAATCCTAACTGTATATTCCAACATAAAAAATCACCCTAACCCTAAACCTAACCCTAACCCTAACCCTAACCCTAACCCTAACCCTAATCCTAATCCTAAAAATCACCCTAACCCTAACTGTAACCCTATCTTAACCCTAACCCTAACTATAATCCTAAACCTAACTCTAACCCTAACCCTAACCCATAACCATAGAACCTAACAATAAAAATCACCCTAACAATAACTCTAACCCTAATCTTAACCCTAAAAATCACCCTAACCCTAAACCTAACCCTAACTCTAACCTGAACCCTAACTATAAAAATCACCCTAACCCTAACCCTATCTGTATATTCCAACATAAAAAAAATCACTGTAACCCTAACTCTAACCCTAACTCTAAGCCTAACCCTAACCCTAACTATAACCCTAACCCTAATCCTAATCCTAAAAATCACCCTAACCCTAATTGTAACCCTATCTTAACCCTAACCCTAACTATAATCCTAAACCTAACTCTAACCCTAATCCTAACTCTAACTCTAACTCTAACCCTAACCCTAACCCTAACCCATAATCGTACAACCTAACATAACTCTAACCCTAACTTAACCCTAATTCTAACTCTAACTCCAACCCTAATCCTAACTCTAACTCTAACCCAAACCCATGTCGTGCATCCTAACCATAAAAAATCATCCTAACTGTAACTTTAACCCTAACCCTAACCGTAAAAATAATCCTAACCCTAACCCTAACCCTAATCATAACCTTATCTCTAACCCTAATAGTAACCCTAACTCTAACCCTAACCCTAACTCTAAACCTAACCCTAATCCTAACCCATAACGGTACATCCTAACTATAAAAATCACCCTAACCCTAACCCTAACCCTAACTCTAAACCTAACCCTAACCCTAACACTAACCCTAATCCTAACTNAATTCTAACCCTAACTATAAAAATCACCCTAACCCTAACCCTAACCCTAACTCTAACCCTAACCCTAATTGTATATTCCAACTATAAAAAATCACCCTAACCCTAACCCTAACCCTAACCTTAACCCTAACCCTAACTCTTACTATAAGCATTAATCATAAAATGTCTTCCATGTTGCGCCACGACTGCTACTAGCTTATATATACTTATATATATAATACGCCGAGAGTAATTCTTCTCGAGGCGCCTATTTCAATCATCCCTAATCCACACGAAAAATAGGCGCACTCGAGAAGGATTACTCTCGGCGGATTTTATATATATATATATATATATATATATATATATATATATAAGCTAGTATATTTGAACTCAAACATGCTTGAATTTTTGACCCACACAATTATAGTAGTTAAACTTGCCATTAAATTAAAACATACCCTTGTCAAAAATGAATTTAATAATCAAATTCAAATATCATTTAAAAACAATGTAAAAAAAATCCTTTAATACTTAATTACCTTTATATAATTTTTTCCCATATTTGACTATTTAATCTTATTACATATCTTATTACATTGTATAAGATATGTACAAAACAGTAAGACACAAATGAGGCATCAAATGTTATTTTAAAAAAAAATCATTATTCAAATTTGAATGCATTGTTATACTTTGCTCCATAAGCAATTTGATAAAACAAACAAAGAATTGTGTAAAACGTCCCTGACCTGTTTGACATGGACAGCTAACGACTCCTCTTTAATGTTTAATTTTTTGGGGGTTAAACTTTGAGGATAAAATCTCGTCCATGCGTGGTAATTTAGTGGTGAGTTTCAGTGAAGATTTTCAGCTTTTCCAGCGTTTGTTCGCGTGTGAATAAACCTGTAAAGATTACCGCGTGGGCCCCATTCTTGGGTGCTTTCTAATCATGCTTTTTGCTCCCCATGAGGGCTGTTAAGATAGATAGATAGATAAAAATTTAATGTTTATGAGGCTAAACATAGTCTATGGGACAACAAGGCAACTTAAGCATACTTTAATAACTCAGTTTGTTTCTTGTGCAAGCTGATGATGAGCCCATCTAACTTCTTAATGTACTCCTCTCTGAATAGGTTATGCCAAGAGCTATCAGATATAGTATCTGCAAATTTAACCCTATTGTCCTTGTAGGCTTCACATTCTAAAATAAAGTGATGTTCGGTTTTCACTTTCCCAGAATTGCAAAACATGCAAATTCTCTCTTCCCAAGCCTCCTTTGGCGTCTTCCAACGCCTGGTCTCACATTAGAGTTGATGAGAGTTGGTTCTTAGCTGAACAATAAGAATTTTAGCTGTCCAAGAAATGTTGGCTCCTATGTACGCTTTTTGGAGTTGATCACATGCAGGGTTGAGCTCATTGATATAATACATTTTCTTCCTTCCAATCCCATTTCCCCAATTTCTCTTGTAAATTTTCTCCATAACGAAGACCTTTATTTCTTTGTTATTTGTGGGGCACATATTGAATTGGATATTTCATTTATTCATCCACTTGATGTTTTGTTGCATCCACGTCTTTTTTCGTTTACACAATGTATCATTAAAGACAATCTTAGGCCATCTATCTCCTTCCATTTTTTTGATTCTTTTTAGATAGCCTATGAGGCGAACCATATCAAGTGCCTCGATAGGGGCAACCCCCATTTCATTTAGCATGATATCATACGAAACGATGCTTTTGATTTTAAATTTTCTTGTGATCAAACACTTTTGGATTCCCTCAATTTGCTTCCATTGTGCTATTGAGGTGTTGCTGCCCCATAATTCACACCCATAAAGAACAACTGACAACACAAGAAGACCAAACGAGGTTTGAATAGTTTTCCAATCCAAAACCTCCGCTTCACGAAACCTGTTTTGAAGAGCATAAAATGTCTTCCATCCACCTAATGTCTTTTTATTTATGCAGTTTGCCCAACTTAAATTTTTGTTGAAATCAATGCCGATATATTTATACTCTGCGACTTCCTCAAGAACGCTGCTACCAAAATAGAATTCATGTTGATGTTGTTTTTTATTATTAGAGAAAACCATAACTTTAGTCTTGCTGATATTAACCTGCATCCCCACCGTTCTGCAAAAGCACTCAAGAGAAAATAAATGTTCTTGCAAAACACAGGTAGATTTGGTAATCAAAATGAGATCGTCTGCATAGAGGAGCAACTTTATTACAAATTCACCTAACTGGATACCCTCACCATTTTGCATGTTTAACCACTCTTCAAGTTTATCGATATATAAGCCAAACAAAGTAGGAGATAGAGGACAACCTTGTTTGACCCCGATATCACTCCCAAAACATTCTGAAATGCCAGCTGAAGTTCTGATTTTGACTTTCATCTCTTCATACATCCTATGAAGAACAAGTCTAAGATGCGTAGGAATCCCCAATTCTTCCATCCTGAGCCAAATCTTGTCCCTAGGGACAGTGCCAAAAGCCTTTTTAAAGTCAACAAAATAACAAAAGACCTCCTCCTTTTTCTGCCACCCTTTTTCGATAATGTGCCTCAGGGTGACACAATGATCAACCGTTGAGTGTTTTGGCCTAAAACCAGCTTGCCCTTTTGCACATTTATGGTTTTCTTTCGCCCATTTGCTGATCCTAGTTTCTACCATGTTGCCAAAAAGTTTTGCAAAAATAGGATTGATCATTATTGTCCTATAGTTGGAGGGATTGTTAACATCACCACTTTTAAAAAGTGGTATTGCAAGGCTGATTGTCCAATCTTTAGGAAACCTCTCTTGGCTGATATTGTTGAAGATTTCAGTAATGTGTGGTGCAAGGGTTTTCATACCCCACTTGTGATACTCTGCTTGAAGCTCAACTAGGTGTTTTGCTTTACCCACACCCAACTTCTTAATACCCATCTCTACCTCCTGCACGGTGAAAAGGTTTGTAGTATTGTTGACCAAGGGTGGCTGGTCCACTCCACCTTCTTGTTCATAGAGTTTCCTAGCATAGTCAAACCATTGGGTGGCTGTAATATTATTTTTAGTTTGCTTCTTCCTTGGTTGGAGTTCTTTCCAAAAAAGTTTGGGGTTATTTCTACCTAGCGAAATTAGCTCCTCTCTCCTTGTGAACATAAAATCAGTTATCTTCTTCTTTAGGATCAGTTTATAAGCTTTAATGTCAAGGTTTGTTTTATTTGACTCCCTTAGATTTCTCCTAGCCCTCTTGCATTCCTTATCAAACCACACATTGGCTGGAAAATAATTTGTTTAAGATTATTAGTTTTTTGTTCTCTTGCATTTTGAGAGAGGCTCATGGAGAAGACTTGATAACGCATGGATATTAACAACATGCCTGTGCCTATGCTTCCCCCTACATAGTCTCTCAAGAGTAGCCCTGAATATTTTATCATTTTTTGAAGTCAACATAAGTCTACCCTGAGAAAGGGATTGTTCAGGACACTGGCTTTTTTCCCCAAGCTGCCTATCCTCTGCCGAACACAAATGTATGTACAACGGTCTATGATCTGATTTGAGATCCCATATGTGTTCCCCAATTACAACTTCCTCAATTTTCTCATACAAATTTTGTGAACAAATTTCATAATCTACCACACTTGCCCCATTGTAGGTGTTGCAAGTGAAATTGCCCAACTTAGACCATCTAGCCAAACCATTGAAAATTATTAGATCAAAAGTGCCACATAGAGTGATCAATTCTTCCCCAAAATGATTGCATCCTTTAGCATCTTCAGATGCTCTTTCCCACTAATCTTTTCTCTTTTCTGTGAGCCAAATAGGATTACCATTTTATTTGGAGTTGAAGATACTGGCTTGACAATTTGATGTTCTAGCATTGAAATCTCCGACAAGAAGAACATCCCCATGCTGCGAAAAAATAACATCTTTCTTTAAGGCAGCACAGGGGTCATTGTCATCTAATCCAAACTTTTTATAAGCTTTAGATACTTGTGGGGCAAAGTAACATGCTGCGATCCTGAGAAGACTGCTGTTTTCCACAATTTTGAGCCATATGAATTGTTTATTAGAATCAGTCTTTTCCAACTAAATGACACGTCCTTCCCTTTCTTTTACTAGAACCATTATGCCTCCATTGCCTTTACCATTTCCCGCTGTCTCATTCCACACTGCCAGCTTCTAGTAGCCTTCAAACAATGGAGTCTTACATCCTTCATGCTCATGTGTCTCTATGAGACAAATAATGTCTTTGCCTTCCGCAATAGGTCCTAACCCAGGCCCACGCCTCCAAGGATAACCTCTGCAATTCCAACAAACTAAACTTAAGGAGGCCTGGGCTAAACTTGATTGCTATTTGTTTTGATGTGGAAAATTGAGAGTTGAGTTATTGTCGTTATGAGTGAATGCTGATCTTGTTGTATCGTTGCCTGCTGAAGTGTTTGTTCTCACATATTTTCTGCTCACTTGTTTCTCTACATTGGGGCGGTGACCAAAATGAGCATTAATTGCTTTGCCCTTGAACATCCAAGCCCTTTTGCCTTAATTTCTAGTTGTTCTGATTTTTTTCCATTTCCATCCTTCTTTCTTCTTGTTGCCTCGTAGTTACATCTTCCTCTAAAAAGAAGCGAGAACCCCCCAAGAGTTGTTTTTTTCTCAATAAATTTTGTTTGTCCCGAATACTGGGCATGACTACCTTAATGGGCCTATCTCTCTCATCATATGATTTGTCAACGCTCCATGCTTGGCAGATTTGACCTTGCCACAACAACACTTCTTGTAGGAAGTCCCTTGTTAAGTCAAGGGTGTGTTCACATTCTCCATAATCTTTTACCCCTTTGATAATTATACTGGCTGCTCTAATCTGCCTTTCCTTGATCTCCCTGCCTTGTGTGTTTTTCACGTGAGTCATAGCCTCCTCACCTACATGTGAAAAGTGTTTGTTGCTTTAATCCCAAGTTTTTGTAACTTCTGAAAAAAAAAAATTCTCCTCTTCAACCTCCACCTTTCCCAACAAACTAGCATGATATATCAGTATCTCCTTATCATGAGATGTCTCAGTATTTTCTGCCTTGTTTTCTTCCAATGAAACTCTCAAATTTTTCCATTCATCCTTCATAATTTTCTATTCATCCTTCATGTTCTGTCATTCAAGCTTCCCAACTAAGAGTGTTTCTTGCAACAGTGAGATTTTAACTTTTAAAGCATTGTATTGTCTGTAAGAGATTTATTTGTTGTAGTTAGAACATGTTTTTTGAGGCCACTTTCTTGCTCTTTAACCTCTAGAAGTTCCAACCTCTCCTTGGCCATCAAAATTTCTTGCACATATAGATCAGGACACCAAGTGAGAGGTGTAGAAGTAGGACTATAAGTGACGAGTTCTATAAAGTTACTACTGCCGCACAAACGATTGTTGCCACCTAACTGTGAAGGAGGACACATTTTTACGCCAACTTTTTGTCTTGTCTCTTGCTTATTCACCCTCTGACCGTGTTTTTCCTTTTCATGTGACCATTTCATACAGGAAAGTCTACATTTTAAAATGTCTTTAACTGTTTAACGTTGACCCAGATATATTTTCCTGTCTTGCCAAGTGAGGCAATTTTTAGTTTTCCCAAATGATTAGTTTCAAAGTGCACCAGAATTTCTTGACCATTTTTTACCAATGAAATGGTTTGTTTTCCCATTGTTTGTATTTCCATTGTTTGTTTTTCCATTGACTGAAGGAACACAAGAGACAGAAAGAAAAAGACAGTTGCAAGAACAAATATAAAAATAAAACGTGCACACCTCGAAACTGCCTCTGTTTGACGACTGGGTCCCTCTAGTCTAGAAGTCACCCACGACCTACCTTTATCAAAGAAACCCCAACATTGTCTGGGCCCACCTTCTTGCCTGCGTGCCCACTTGTGTGCCCACCTTTGAGTCCACTTGCGAGCCCTTTCCCTGCCTGCCTACCTACATGCCCTCACTGCCTGTCTGCCTACGTGGATAGAGGAAATGAATCGTTCTTTAATATTCTCATGGCTGATGTCACTAGTCTTTTTTTATTTATTTAACAAACCCTAAATTTAGGATGGTGGACCATTCGGAAAAGTCCTTATCCCCTCAGTTTTAGCCAATGAGATGGTTGATAAATATATCTATAAATTAACAAATTTTAATATTTTACATTTAACCTTATCAATTATTAAATTATGTTATTATGAAAATATTATTGAAATTTGATTGGCGAAAATTAAAATTTTTAATCATAGTTACTGTAGAAACTAAAAAATTAAATTTTATATTGATTTGGATATTTATATTTGATGGACTTTGGTTTTGATGTTTGAGACTATTGTTATAATGTTGTTATACAACTAATTTATACTACTGCTATTATCATTTATGGTATTATACTACCATTGTAACTTCTTCTTGATATTATACTACTAATTTATACTATTGCTATTATGATCATATGGAAGTACAGTTCGAATGGGAACTTAACTATATCTTCTTTGTTTCACAAGGATTTTGAGAATCTCAATGAGCCATGTTGGGCAAAAAACTTGGATTAAGGACCTCACCCCTAAGATCAATGTCTTTTTCTGGATTTTGATGCAGGACAAGGTTTTGACTAATGACAATCTTAGAAAAAGAGGTATGATAATTGTGAACAGATGTTACCTTTATAATCAGGATGAGGAAAGTGTGGATCATATGTTTATTCATTGTTCCTATGCTAGGGTGATTTGGGATTACTTCCTACAAATTCTTAACATTGTGTGGGTTTTCCCTGAGGACATGAATAGTATTTTTAACTCCTGGTGCCATCCTTCAAAGAATGAAATTGTGGCCAAGGTGTGGAATTTTGTCTTCCCCTATGTTTGTTGGGGATTTTGGAAAGAAAGGAATGAGAGAGTCTTCAGAAACAAAGAGGCTAGCGAAAAGGAGGTCTTCCATAGAATTAAGAGAGCTATCAAAGAAAACTTACTGTTAAAGGACAGAGTTGTGGAACCTCTAAATGAGGAGGATATTGCCTTCTTCAATAATTGGAAAATAAAAGGAAACTTCAGGAAATAGAATTATAAAGATAAGAGAGAGGAAGCAAGATGGGACTGCCCTCCTAATGGATGAATGAAAGTCAATTTCGATGGTGCCTCAAAGGGCAACCCGTGGGTGGCTGGATGTGGGATTGTCATAAGAGATGAACAAGGAATTTGCAGTGGTATTAGAGCTATCCCTATTGACTTCCAAACTAATTATAATACTGAGGCAAATGCTGCCCTTCAAGGACTTATCTTGGCTAAGGAGAAAGGTTGTAATAAGGTTTGGTTAGAGGGAGATTCCCTCAATATTATTAAATGCATGAATAATGAAACTCCCAGCTCGTGGTCTATTTATAACATAATGAAAAAAGAAAAAAGCAATAATCCAATCTTTTGAAAAGTGTATGGTTTCTCATAACTTTCGAGAGACTAATGGTGTTGCTGACTGTGTCGCCAACATGGCATGTAAACTGGAGGTGGTGACACAATGGGATGATGGAGAAGACACACGTTATCAAGCTAAATCATTACTGGATTGTGACCGTTTGTGGAGTAGATAGAAAAAGGTCATAAATGGTAAGTTTAATAAAGTCTTTTAATGCAGAAGTGATTTGTCATAATTACTATCTAGGGAGAAAGTACTTAGTGGTGATTACAAGTTGGATGTGGCACAGATTCTGGGTGAATTTGGCTTTTTAGAGAGCGAGGTGTGATATTCTTAACGACATCTTAAGAACTATCACAGAAACAAGGATTCATACCGGAGAGCTAAGATGGGTGGTAGTAAGAAGCGCGTCGAACCTGTAAAATGCGATGAATGGAGAGAAATGAAAATTTTTGGAAGATTCTTAAGAAGGGTGGGATGGCAATGTTTCTGGAAAGGCTTCATGGTAGAAACCCTAACGTTTCTAGGATTTTTTCTAAGACCTAGAAAGATGGTAAGGTGATGGTGGGAAACCCATATATGGAAGTTACAGAGGAGATAATTTCCGAGGCTACTGGGATGGGTATGAAGGGTATCAAGTTTTACAGAGATAGAGCTATTTCTGATAAAGCTTGAGAGAAATTCCCAGAGTCTGAAGAAGAGAAGGCCAGATTGATCAAAGTGGATACCTCCTACTAGAACTCAAAGCGGATATCTAGGCCTTGGAGGTATGTTTTTTATGTTGTCATCATCTATATAACGCTCGACGGTAGGTTTACCCGAGCTTATGGTCATCATTTTATGCTATTGAATCATTTCAGACACAATGTGAAAGTTAGTTTGCCCTTTTATTTTCTTAGTTCGTTGGATTTTACAATTAATAGTCTGCAGAAAGATCTAAAGGGCAGTCATGCCTCTCACCAGGGTCTTATGTTTTTAATATATGATGTTCTGAAAACTAAGAAGGTCGAAAGACCTTCGCTAAAAAAGAACCAGAGGGATGAGGAAGAAACGGAAGGTGACGAGGATGATAGCATGTATGAGGAAGAAACAAAGGACGATGAAGAAGAATCCAAGGGGTACAAAACCCCTAAAAATGCTACTAAGAAGGGTTCCTCGTCTAAGAAAAATTAGAAGAAGCCCTTTTTGGAGGGCTCTGATACAGATAAGGAGACTGATGAAGATAAACCTAAGGGGAGCAAAATGAGTAAGAAAAAAGCTAAGAAAAGCATTTCTGCAAAGAAGAAGACTATGGCGGAGGATACAGAAACAAAGAAGGAAGCAGTGGATGAAGAGAAGGAGGATAAATAGAAAAAAGATACTAAGAAAAGGAAACGGGGAGATGTGATGGAAAAAACTAAGAGCAATCGGAAAGGTAAAAACCCTAGTAAGAGGAGAATTGTGCTTTCCTCAGATGAGGAGGATGGGATGGAGAAGGAGCTAAATACCAAGATGGAGCTCGGGGAAGATGATAGGGAAGATAACAGGGAGGACAATGTAGATGGTAAGAAAGAGGACCAAAATCCCACAGGGAAACAAAGACCAATGAGCAGAAGGAGGATGAAAAGATGAAGGAAGAACATGATAAAAGAACTGAAAAAGAGGAAACATGGTATGAGGCAAAACATTCCCATGAAAATGAGGAAACAGGTAAATCTTTTATGCCTAAAGATGTAAGGAAAAGCAAGGATTGTCTGGCATATTTCACTTGCACGGTGGGCAATATGTTAGATGACAATGCTAATATGAAAATCCAAATAGAAATTATGAGGGCTGAGATTAATCTCATAAAAAACATTAGCATTGGTGAGAAGCCTGTTGTTGTTTGCCTGGATGAAATGAAAGAGGTGGTTGGTAACTCAAAAGCCCAGGTTGAAATTGTGAACAAAGTTGGCAAGTTGGAGAAACAACTAAAGGACATCAATGACAAGGCGAAGAAAGAAGACAGTGCAAGGAAAATCAATAGTTTGAATATTAAGGTTGAAAAACTTGAGGAAATAGTGCATAAGATAGGACATAAATGCTTGGTTAGCCTCAAAGCTAACACTGGACATGCGAAGATCTTGATGGAAAAGCTGGATCAGGACAAAGGGGAAAAGGACAGAAAAGAGGCGAAGGAGACTACTGGACCTGGTACTCGCACAAGGGAAAGCACAAAAAAGCTGAGTCCAAAGGAGGATAAAGAAATAGAAGACCTTAAGAATTTAGTTAATTAGATGCAGATCATGGTCATTCAGGCCTAGGACTTAGTGGATGGCATTTAGCTATCCTTTTCTGGGCCTGTCTTTTTTATGTTGTCCCTGTCTTTTGTTGTTTATCTGTGGGACTTTTTAGTTAGGCTGTTTGATGGCTAGTCTTTTTTGCTTTCCTCTTTTGGTGCTATGGCACAATTGTTGTTGATCTCTATTGAACATATGTAAAACTTTGTTTAAAGGTTTCGGGTCCTTGTAAAAGCTATTTTTACTTAATCAGAACTTCTTATTGTACTCTCTCTCTCTCAAATATTAATGTACTCACGTTAACAAGCATATCATTTTGATCATTTTTTGATTGATTTGTTCCATATTTTAGTTGAATATCACTAAAATCTTATAAACGTAATTTTTTTTGTTTTCTAATAGTATTTTGTTGGAAATAATAAGTACTGAGAGGGAGGGTGAATCCATACTAATAAAACTTTCAAACTTTTACAGATACCCTTAAATATCAACAAAAGAAACTTCCAAACTATGAAGTATATAACTGAAACTATAATGTAAAAGTGTAATGAACCAAATGACAACACATGCACACATATAACACTCTGATTTTTATCGTGGAAACCCTTGGTCAGAGGGAAAAACCACGGTGGGGATGAAACCCACAATCTTCTCACTGCAGTAGAAAAGAGTGTTCTGTTAGGACCTTACAATTTGTCACTTTCTAGGTGACTCATGTTAGGAGTGACCGATACCTTATTAGAAGTATCAAAAGTCCTATTACAGACTACCTTGTTAGAGGATTTTAATCCCACTTATGCATGTTCACCCTGTTAAGGGATTTACAATAAAGTCCTACTAGAGACTACCCTGTTAGGGGATTTAGACTTGTTGAAACTATTAGGAAAACTACAAGAATAAATTGACTTGTAATATGCACTACTCAATGCTAATCAGATCCTTGATGCTTTGTACTTGTTCTGAATCCAATCCTGTAACTTCTCAGGAAATAGCTCTGTAATCACAGCTCAAGATCTCATTGACAATAGCACTTCATCAACTTTTTCAACATCAGCAACAACTAACATCCCTCTCTCCAAAAATAATCTATAACCTTATATATACTGTCTTTACCTTTGAGTGTAAACTTGATTAGGGTTTCCATTTCCCTCCAAGATTGCTTTTTCAATCTTAACTAACTCACAAAAACTTAAAATCCTTATCGCGTCGGCCAAAACAAAATTCAAGTTGTCATTCCCAATGTAAAATATTCCTTCAATTTTATTCACCAAAACATACCTTGGATTCATACACAAATCTGTACACAATTTCCTAAGAATTGACTCATTCAATTCCTCAAACAATGTACTAAATTTTTCATGTTCTCCAGATTCACCGAATCGTCCACCGACATAACCGATTTAGCCATTTAATCAAAACTGATTATTAACCTTTAGCTTTTACATGTTCACTGCGCTGGCCAGTTAATAGTATCTTCACTTTGGCCTGTACCCGTGTGACCTATGAGTCACAGTCACAAATCATAGTTCACCTATTATTTTTACACCTTCCAAAGTACAGATGCCAAAATTTGTCCCCCTTTACCGATCTGACCTTCACCCGTTATTTTGTTCACCGATTATCTTATCGATTACCAATTACCTTACTCATTTAACTTCTCTTTACCAATTGGGTATAACTGTGTATCGATTGGTATAACTTCATATAGTTACTCAAAACACTCTCACCTATGTAATGGTTTGCCATCATTGACAACCATACTCCACAAATCATCATCAATGCCATCTAACACATTATTCTACCAACATATTTTTCTTAATAAACCAAAACGTGTGTACAATATAAAAGGGACCGCTCTCTTGAAACTCTTGAATAATCTCTAAGAAATTTATTTGGATTTTTCCATACCCAATCATTATTCAAGACAACATTTTATCCACAATGAGGTGATAATTCATAAACAGATTAGATTAAAAAATCAGTTCTTTTACATTCCTTGGTTCTTTCTCTAACACTTGTTTGAATAACTTAAACGAAATTTTAAGGTGTTTAAAATTATGGTTTAATCTCAACTCAAATTTCATTTTGAAGTTTATCTATTAAACTACAACTATTGTCATTTAGTTGTGACACTCAAATGTCTTTTCTCACAATGTAAAATAGGAAAAATGAAGACATTCAAAAGATTCTTGTCTACACTACTGAATAACTTGAAAATGGGTTTTTCTCTCTTTACAGGTAAAAGTTGAGAATTTTTTTTTTTTCCTTCCTACATTTAGGAAATATCAGAACTAGATAATTTATTTTCTGATCAATTAGTTGTGGATTCTATGTTTTTAGAGGGAACTATTGAAAAGGGTTAAATACCTCCCATAACAAGGACACAAAGTGTCAAAGTTCCTCCCGAAGTTAAATGTAGTTTGTCGAAAGCTAATTAGTGGGGAACTATAGCAGTTGAAGTGTAACTCAACAAGACATTAATAAACTATAGTATTTTAATAAGATTAGATGTCAATGAAGCATTACAACAATTTGTAACATATACAATATGTAACTTTGACATTGTTGAAAGCACTAAATAAGAGGCAATAAAGTACCTGTGCAATCTTTAAGTGGAATTGGTTGAAGAACTGTGATGTGTGCAAACATTGAAGACTCTGGTTGTAAATAAAGGCACAAATTGTACAAATATAGACTGCACACAACTTTCATTGTGGGGCTCATGAAAGTTCAAGAGATAAGCGTACATTCAATAAAAGAACATGCTGATGCAAATGTGCATTTAATAAGATCATAATGGAAAAGTTTTTTTCAGCTATCAACCATCAATTATTTTAAAGGAGAGTAGAAAAATTCTATGTAGATTTTGCAATATTTGTATGCACTTCAAAAATGCATATTAAAGAGGATAATAAATGAAAAGCTTTTTGGGTTATCATTCACTACCTAATATAACGAGGAATATAAAAAATCTCTGCAGATTTTTCTTGATTTGTATGGAGTGTCAAAATCCTCATTAAATAGAAAAAGACTTGTGAACCAAAATGTCAAAATATGCATTGAGTAGAAGAGGACAACTCATTATGAAGAAGAAGAAGAAATAGAGCTTTATGTCACGTCAGAAGCTTTGGTTTTAGGAAAATTGTTATTTTTTTTCCATCAAAATGCATTTTTCTTACAAAAAGTGCACTGACTTTTATAATATAAGCCAATAGGAAAAGAAGAAAAAAACGTTTTTCAAATTATAAAAAAATGTGTAAAAATTTGACAACCATAAACTTTTTGTTCAATTTTTTTTAAAAAAAATTCAGCACTATGATTGGTTAAACTAATAACAAAAAGGAATCTGCATGAATGCATAAGTATTTCTACCAAAGGCGGGAACTAATAAAGCTTGCAAAAACTTGTGTAGCCTAACATAGGCCAAGGCAAATATATGGTTGTCCCTTTGCTATAGGATCTTGGTAACATTTAATACTATTTTTTTTCAAGGAATCTGATTTGTGATTAGAAACTATTCCCTAGTCAAATTTGTTCATTATTTTTTTTCCTGTTGGATGTACATTCATAATTTTTTGTCTGGACTTCAATCCAATAGTGTTGACGATAGGGCATCAACTTTGAGATGATAAGTAAAATTAAAAGGGTAAGAAGGATCTGCTTCAGTCCGCTTAGAAGGCAAGCTAAACACAACAATTGAAACAGTAGGCAATCCTAAAATATTTCTAGAATCTATAGCATGCTCCAATATTGGCTAAACATTGGGAATAATGTCTATTATTGGGTCTTAACAATATTTTGTCTTAGAATCTCAAAATAAGATATAGATTATGTTTAAGAATGTAGTTATATCTTGCATTAGAGTTTGCAACCAAGTTATTCATCATTATGAAAGATGAATAAACATATAATTTCACAATGTAAAAAGTAGAATTCTAATCATCATTATAATTAACATAATGTACATGCAAGATTCTCTTAAGATATTCCCCAATAACCAATTTACATTATGAAGTATCATGGAAGATCATACAAGACACCTTGAACCTATCCATCAAGCCCAGGAGCATAGAATGACATTTGCAATCTTGCCTCCCAACCCCACTTTGGGGTTACTATACTCGAATGGACCCTAATTCTACTTACATTCCTTGTATGTACCATATCTCCCCTTAATAATGGGTCGACATATTGATTGTAGTTTTTAAAGGAATATTCATCATTATACATTCCCACTTCATTACTAATTATGAATATGTTAGAATCAATATAATATCTGCATATATTCATACTCCCTATAAAATGAAAGACAACAAATTTAGCCAAATAATTATGTAATGCACTATACTTGATACCACAATATTTGACCAATTTATAAACTATTGTTTCTATATTAATTCCAAGTTATGTAATATTTTATCTGATCTAATGCTCATTGTTCTTCTTTGACGGTCTAACTTGGTTAATAATTGTAGGATTAAAATAGTCAATTAAATTGATGGAAGAATTTATTGCTAGTCTATTTGCTTGATTTCCAAGTGAGGTTTGATGGATGATTAAATGATTTCCACTGATTTGATGGTTTTATATATTAGTGAAAGATGATTGAATAAATTGGAATTCATAGGGTGATGATTGAGTGACTACTGATTTGATGTATTGGTGAGTTATGATAGATAAGTCCCTTGAATTCTTAGAATTATTTCCCCTTTATACTTTATTGATGAAAGGTTCACCACCTTTCATGAGAACGGAGTGACCACTTTTATTGTTTCCTTTGAGAATTATATTATTTCCCTAAATTGATCTCCCTTGGATCCTCCTCAATGAAACCTTCTTTCCTTTATATCTTCCGATGTGAGGGAGAAGTCACACCTCTTGATCATTTATGCCCCTTGGCAAGAGTCATGCCTTTCATAAATACCATCCTTTGAAAGAGTCACAACCCTTCACTGTTCCTTCCCTTTGAGAGAGTCACAACCTTTCATAATTAAAACCCTTTGAAAGAGACAACCTTTCATAATTACAACCTTGAGAGTCATAACCCTTCATCATTTCTACCCCTTGGGAAAGTGACAACCTTCACATTTTTTTCACAACTTTGGCATTTTGAAGAAACCACACACTTATTTTCTTCTCTATTAATTCTTTCTTGATTCACACCTTTCATTTTCTCTTCCATCCTCTCTCCCCTTTCAAATGAAGTTCTCTTCTCCCTATTATATCTCATGTTTGAGGGAGTCACAACTTTTCATCTCATGCCTTTTGACCATTCATTACTTAACTAAATTTTAGTTAAGTTATACTTTTTTTTTGCTTCGTAAACTACCAACATGGTGCTTTGTATTAATTGTTAAGTTTTTAGGATAGCTGCAAATGTAATAACACTCTATGTTGTATGTATTTTCCAAATGCAACAATCTCTCTTTCTTTTATATTGGGAATGAGGATAGGAGAGACATGTCCCTTCATGAGACATGTCTATTCATTATTATTTATAAGAAAGGACATACCTCTTCCAACTAATTATAATTTAATCAATCTTATAATGTTTCATCAATCAATTATTAATTAAGAATAATAATAATATAATAATATAATATTAAATATTAAATTTCATATGATTAATAATAATATAACATATATATTATATTATTATTAATCAACATATATTAT
>MU226432.1:18883-43280 GCA_018584345.1 Thuja plicata
ATTTAATATTAAATATTAAATTTCATATGATTAATAATAATATAACATATATATTATATTATTATTAATCAACATATATTATATGTATTCTAATGATCATACGACTGAAGATACAAACATTAATACTAGCTCATCGGCTTCCTTGTTGCCCTCACAAAATATGTGGTTTGTTGTATAAGCTTCAAAATTTTATCGAATATTTAAAGTTTTTATCCAAAATGGCATTCAATTTCCAATGGTGCCTTACCTATTCAAATGAAATTTACTACATTGGTTGAACCTCCTTCAATGAAATTTTTCGTAGTGCCTAAATTGTTATATAATATAACACTCCATGTAATAGAGCCTTATGCTTGGCTTCATTATATGTGCCTTGATAATCTGCATAGAGGAGGTGAGGATAGTAGTTCCTTCCTAGTTTCTAAGGCTACAACCTATCCATGAGATCCCTGGGTTCCCACGAGAGGCTCCATCAAAGTTAAGTTTCATCCATCCTACTTGGGGTTTCTCCCATCTAACTTCATTCCTCCTAGGCTTACTATCTGCACTATTCTTACCAATCCATAGAGGTATCCTCTTACCATTCCAATTCAATTTCATCTTAGAATCCCATTCTATGAATTTTATCTCTTTTGGTACTAACTGCCCCATTCCGCAATTGACAATCTCCCCAATTTTTGCTTCAATTTTGTCAAGTTATGATTCTAAAGTCATCTCTTTATCCTAGAACAATCGTTTGTTTCTTTCTTTCCACAATTTCCAAATCATAATTGCTAGACAAATGTACCATAAACAATTGAACGCAGAAGATTTCTTGATTATAGGCCACCCTTAAAAGATACTTGAAACATCATTGGAAAGAACTCCAATCCAATCTAACTTTGCACAAAGCCAAATAGTAGGGTGCTCATTCTTCCAATCCAATCATATTTCACAACTACCACCCTTTGTAAGAGTCACAACCCTTCATTGTGCCTTCCCTTTTAGAGAGTCACAATTTTTTATAATGACAACCCTTTGAAAGAGTAATTGCAACCTTTTGAGAGTCATAACCCTTCATTATTTCTACCCCTTGGGAGAGTGACAACCTTCATAACTCTTCGTAACTTTTGCATTTTTAAGAAGTCATTTCCTTATTTTCTTCTCTATTAATTCTTTATTGATTCACACCTTCCCTCTTCTCTTCCTTCCTCTCCCAAATTTCAAATGAAGTTCTCCTCCCTTTTATATTTCATGTTTGAGGGAGTCACAACTTTTTATCTCATGTCTTTTGACCATTCATTAAACTTAACTAAAATTGAACTATGTTATGCTTAATTTTATTCTTTTATATTTATAATTTAAATTTTACTTTTATTCTTTTATATTTTTATTTTAATTTTATTATTATTAAATCATATTTCAAAAAGGGTACATTCCAGAGGCTGTGACTGTAGGCAAATCTTGAAGTCTTTAACTTCCCAATTAATGAACCCTAGCATCTTTCCACCATTTGGCTTTATTTGTTTCTTCACATTTTAGAGTGGACATTTTGTAGTGTTACAAAACACCAATGGCAAAAAAGGCTAGATTCCATAATCTAAATTCTGTACCTAGGTATGGTGCATTGGGCCTAATATTTGCCAAAAGATTTTCGAAATATCCATCTCTTGGTAAATAGATTTGTCGCTGCGATTGTTTTTCTAAAACTGACCCCGTTTGCCCAAATGACAATGACAATCATTCCAATGGTTAGAGAGACTGCAATCAAATCACAATCTTACTCTGCATTTAAGAAGGGCAGCTCCCTCATATGATGAGAATAGACCAAACTGAGGTAAATTGAATAACAAGAACTTCAATGACAGACCTACTAATATCAATTGAGATTCTACAATTGGTGATGATTACAAAAAGAGTTTTAACACACAATGCAGGAATGACGAAGGAAGCATTGTCTATGATTCCTCATTTCCAAATCCTTATGCTTAGAAACTTTTTTTGTCTATCGCAACAGGGAGGAAGTAAATAAAAAACTATGGAATCAGCTTTGCATTTACCATATGTATTTGCTTGATAATTTCAGAATTTCAACAACTCTTTTTTTTGCCAAATCTCGCTATCATGGCATCGCATGAGAACACCTTTCTTAGAGCTTTTCTGTCAAACAAATCAGGTGCTTTGTTTATGATTCCAAATTTGGCGTATGTGCTTCTGGGGGCATTTCCAACTATAATATTACATTTTGGCACAGCGAGAGGATGCTGGCAAATGTTGTGGGATTTGGCCTTATGCGTGCCAATTGCATTCATTCGAAAGTTTACAAATTTTGTTTTGCGCATATGCTGCAATCTTTTCATTTTATTCCTTGCAATGGCATCATCTCTCTGGGCCTTTCTATTAAATTAATTTGGATTTCTGTTTATGAAGCATTGTCGAACGGTTCAATTGCCTTGCAGATGCTTCAACATTTGCACTCATGTCTACAAAACCATTTTGACAACAATCATCCTTCGTAATGATTAATGCTTTGATGGCTGTCTTTACACCATGTAAAACTCAAAGCTATTAATTACATTTCTATATTATATATGAATGCTAGATAGTTTCTGAATTCAATTATGTAAAAATTTGTTTTGAACATCAATGTTTCAGATCATTCAATGCTTTCCACAATCATTTTTTCTTTTTGACCAATACGTGACAAGACTTGGAGATAATAGTTTTGAACTAGAAACCACATAAATACACATCCTAAAAAAATTTCACAAATACAAAGTATAGACAAGATAGACATCAGATTTATTGTAAAATTTCAAAATTTGAGTGTTAAAAAATCAGAGCAACGCCATCTCAACCCAGTTCAAACAGAAGTGTAAGATAAGATCAAAAGTTTTTAGAGTCGTCACCATATGAATGAAAGGGAACAATAGGAAATCTAACTCAAATATTTAAACTATTTTGAAAGTTTATGTTAAGGGTTGAAGGAAAAGTTGTATTTTCCATCCTAGTGAATACCCATAAGCAAACATATTATTTTTCTCATCACAGTTTGGCGAACCTGATGTGAATGCCCATAATCTCAATTTCACGTCAGGTTCACCAAAATGTGATGAAAAAAACAAGGGTGATTACGAGCATTCACTGGGATGTACAATCAAACTAGGAAGCTCATACCCATCTTTTCTTATCACATTGGAAGGAAGGCTAATCCACTGAGCTTGAGAAGGATCAAACACTAAGAGGATGAACAAATTCCTTCGCTATGGAGTTGAAAGATGACTATGCAATGTTGAAAATGGGAAATGCAAGAATGGAAGGAGTAAATGAAGCATTTTAAGCATGTAAGAAAATCTAAATTGTAAATCTGACATCGCAAATAGATCTAAAAACTAGAACGACTAATGTGTGATCCAAATTGCAGTCTAAAATAGCACGTATGAGACACCTTTGAGGGTCAAGGGTGAGTAGGAAGTACAAGGAAAGTCTAACTCACCTTAGACCAGCCAACTTCTAATGAAACTTTAGTCAAATATAGCTCTTTGTCAGACTTTCCTATAACTGTTTCCACAACTACGCCAGTTGTCACCTACACATAGAAAATAGGAAAATTGTTGGGGAAAAGGGGTTTGCCTTGGTCAAAATTATGTTTAGGAATTAACCTTTAAATTGAATCAAAATGCTTGAAAGAGGGAAGCGTAAAGTTAGTTACACAGGCTTGATAAATGCAATACCTTCACTAACGTTTGTTTTGTTGAATCACTTATGAAGATGCTTGAAAATGATCTTTGATGTTGTCTTCATCTTAGATCTAAGATAGGAAGAACATGGGCATCTTCACATTCTTTGGTCTATACATAACTCCTTGTTTTCCATGTTTGATGCTTGAATGAATGAATATCAATGCGAATGTATTGCCTTGATTGCTCCTTAGATTGAAGACTTGAATGCTTGATTGCTTGGATTTGGATGAGAAGTGATAGAATGGATGAATATGGATCTCAAAATGAGGGATGTAACATTGCTTTTATACCTCACCTAGCTAATTTGTAGCCTAAAACTTAAAGAAGGATGACTTGGATTAAGGATCTCATTAAAAACCCAAGACTAATCTCCAATTTAAATTTGGAAACAAGCTACAGATATGGGTCGAAGCCCTAGGTACGGGGCGAGTCAAATTCACCCTATATTGATTGAATTGCAGTAGCAATTTTAGGCTCAAATTTAACCCGAGAGTCCATTGGGATATTGGGATTCCAAAATTGTACACGAAGTTGGGGTTTGAAATCGAGATAAATACAAAAGGCCAACCATAGTGAAATATTGACTATGTATGTAAGAGGAAATAAACAAGAGGAAATAATCAAATGGGCACACCTATAATTAAGGGACTTCATAAAAATTAAATATAAAGAGGACTCAAATTTAAACTTATTAATTAATTGCATAAAAAAAAAGGCCAATGATGCATGGAAGCCTTGGAAACTAAAATGAGGTCTAGCTAAGGACCAAAATTTCACATGCTTACAATTTAGGATGCTACATTCAACGCCCACTTTAACGGGAGTATAAAGATGCTTCATACTAGCAATAAAGTAGACCAAAGAATAGGAAAGAACCCTTATCAAGGTTATCAAGGTACAAGAGACAAGAAAAACAACAAGCGCCTTAGTGATTTAGGTCTTTATCAATAAAAAAATAGGATAAAATAAATATCAATATGAAAAGAGAGAAAATACATGACTAAGCTATCCTAGTAAGGTTAAACTTACAATGAGCCATGGAGAGAGAGAGAGAGAGAGATGCAAAAAATTGAGTGGATAGTCTAGCAAGTTGTGTTATGCTAGTCAACCCATCCCAAGGATAGCCAAGTGAAGCATTATATGCAAGGAAATCCTGCTAAATAACTAATGCAATAGGATAGCCCCAAGGAAAGTATTGTATCCAAAGGAATACATTATGAGGAGTTTACAAAGCAAAAGATAGAGTTTGGTAAATAACCTGAAAAAGACTACAAAATTTTATTTGCAGTGTGTGCATAATGTGTAGCAAAGACCATAGTGCATGCCCCCATGTTAAAGCAATTGTGTACACCTTAATGGAAGCAATAAATTTGAGGTAGCATACATGCATCTGAAAGACAAGCACGTTTCCACTATGGTATGCCCCAAACAAGGACAAATCAAGGGAAATAAACACATGACAAGTACATCACAAAGGGATCTACTAAATTTGCAGTTAGTATGCATATGTGATAACTCATGTATATCAAGAATAATTATAGATAAATTAACCTCATCGCCCAAAGGTAGTAGAATTATGAGAATAATGGAAGATCATATAAAATAAATGGACAAAATTTTTTTTGGGTCAATATTATGGAGACCAAAAAGATAGATGGATGCTACCATTTTGCATCGTCCCCAATTAGACAACACATAGGCACATTTACAACAATAAAGAATTTCTCACTTCTATAACAATTTTGCATTGTTCACACACTTTAATAACAATTTTCTCACTTCTACTATTTTTTCCTCACATTCTCAACTCTTGCTCTCTCATTGTTGTAATGAGCTTCTTGCTCACATTCTCTCTCTTTCTCTAGGATTTTTTGCATCATTCATATTATATGCACAAGAGGTTTTTTCTTAGTTTTTCCCCTTTCAAAATACTTGTCTCATTGTGTTGATCTTGGAGCATCTTGATGGTTTTGGTGATAAATCTTGAAGCAATCTCTCATTCATTGTGTTTATGGTAAAATGCTTCCTTTTGTTACACTCACTTGGATTCTTTCCTTTAGTTCTTTTCATTTTTGTGTGTTTCTTACATGGTATCAGAGCAAGCTAATCCTTGTTTTGAGTGTTTGCATGAAGGTACCATTCGAAGGATATCTCGTTTGAAAAGAAAAAAGCCATTTTTTTGTTGATTGATTAACTTTTTGTTGCGGGTTTTTTATTTTTTGTAGATCTAACCGTTTTTGTAGCTCTTTCTTATCTCCTTTGTTACTTTAGATCTAGTTTTAGTTTCTAGGATTTGAATTTTTTTTTTTGGTTTTGGACGGTTCACTGCCAAACCCAGTTTCTTTTTTTTGTTTATCTAGTTCTGGATGGCTTGTCGCCAGATCTCAGCTTAATATTTGCATTTCATTATTTAAGTTGACTACCCTCTATTGGGAGACCGCAAGCATTTGCATTTTGATCATTTGATCTATATTCTAACACTCTGCAGGCTATTCAAGCATATTTATCTACATGTCATTAAAATTTTTCTGCAAGCTTTCCCCTTGCAAGTTTTAATAATAAAAAAAAAAAATGGACCAGAAAGAGAAGTACTTTCAGCTTCCTCTTAGATGCAATTTTGAGATTCTTAACATTTAAACGATGATTGTTTTTATAATAACAGATTGAAATTACAACATTCTATTGTTTTAAATCTGCAGCATATTTGTAGTCTGTATCTCGTAGCTCTTCCTTCAATTTTTTGCAGAGTTCATTCGTTTAACATGGCCTTTGTATTCAGTTTATATTCTTGCTGCTCCCAACGCAACATATTTACTCCTCCCTTTGCCCTTTGGTTCTGGTTCACTTCGCCTTTTTTCGCAGCCCCTATCTTTGTCCATTGTGCAGCTTCTAACAACACCCCTCCCTCTATCTCCTTGGTTTTGCCCTTGCGTATCCCTTGTCATCCCTTCCCCTCCTTGCGCTGCCCTCCTAACCAGTAGCCTTCGGCACAACATTTTCTTTGGTTCTTCTCTACGCAACTTTACCACTAGTCTCTTCCTCTCCTGTGCAGTTTAACGTGGAATCATTCAGTTTTTATTTCTCTGTCTTCATTGTTTAACGAGGAGTCATTCCCTGTGCACAAGCTAGAGGAAAATACTTATAATGTTTCTCTTTATTATAAGATCTTTTCATTATAACATTTTTCTTATTCATAGTTTAACGATTTTTATTCGTCTCTTCCTTATAATCATAATGTTGCAGATTATTATAATATTTTCATCTCTATTTTTTTTCCAAATTAATTAAAGTTGTAGATTATCTTTACTACATTTTTTTGGGTAAATGCAGGTAAAGTCTCTTCCTTATAATTATAGAGTTGCAAATTCTTATAACGTTTTCATCATAATTTTCCATTAATCATTACCTACTTTTCCTCGTCTTCTTGCAACACTATTATTAGTCGAGTTCTTAATCATTAGATTCTTAAGCTTTTTTTTTAACAAAAAGTTGTTCAATCTTTTATTTAACAAAAAAAAAGTTGAAACTTTGAAACAAAATTTATGGCTCATATTTTTTAACAAAATTTTAACCCAATATATATTTTATCGATATAATTGTATTGTAATTGTCATTTTGATAAATAGTTACAATAAAATTTTGTTTTCTCATTCAAACAAATTTTTTAAACTTTTTTAATTTTCTTGCAAATTAACCAGTGATATTCGCATTTCATTCCTCTTTTAGATTTATTTTAACATATACTTTCTTCTCTTATAGTTTGTTTTGAATCACAATGTCTACCCTCATCCCTAAAATCAAATTGAATAGTTCTAGCTATCATCAATGGAAGACACATATTTCTTTTATATTTTGTTTTAAGCACTTGCTAGAAGTTGCTACAGATGTCTCTCTTGAACCGATTGCCACTACTTCTCAAGCCGATAAAGATGCATGGCAAGGTAAAAATGAAGAAGCTCTTGGATTAATTGGCCTTTCTATTATTCCTTATTTATACGTCTTGATTGGATATTGCACCAAAACCCATCAAGCATGAGACATTTTGAAACAAACTTATGACAACTCCACCGAATCATAAAAGATTCAACTCCAAGACAACTTGAAATACTTGAGGCATATAGATTTCAAATCCATGGATGAATTCTTACTTGAATTTGATGCTATTAAAACTCAATTAAGTGGTTTAAATCTTACTTTAACTGATATTAGATTAATTACTATCATTCTAAAGAAATGTCTTCCTAGAGAATTTCAACAGTTTATTACTAACATTTATTCTCAATTAGCTATTCCTATCTTAGCAACTTAATTAAATTGTGTTATCTTTCAAACTCTATTACATCAAAAAGAAGACAAGTTAATTCAATTTGGAACACTTAAAATTAATGAACATGCTTTCATGTCTAGAAATCAAAATAACTTTGGATTGAATAACAATAATCATAATTCTCATAACAATTATAGATCGCATAATACTAGTCATTCTAATAATCGTGCAATTCTTAACATCATAATAATAAATATAGGCCCTCTTATAATCATAACAATAGTCATAATAATTATTATTATAAAAATCATAATCATCCTAATAATAGACCCCATTGTACTTATTGTGGGAAAGATGGTCACGTGTCCAACAATTGTTTTTAGAAACAAAATCATGAGAAGTCTTTTACTCCTAATAATCAAACTAAACAATAGTCTCATAATAATAACTCTCGTCAAGTTTTTGTTGTTCGTTATGGAATGTCTAATCCTCACTATGATAATATTAATATTTTCAATAATTCTCTTATTTGGGATGAATCATATGACGATGACTATTCTTGGGTTGACCCCCTAGATTACTATCTTCCTCATGAAACAACCTTAATACAAAGGGATAACATTTTCTCTCCATATAATACATTCAAGCTTGATGATTCTTCTTATTCCCATGCATATTCCCCTTTTGATGATATTTTAGAACAAGAAGAGGATATTATTTCTACTTTTCTCAATGTTACTTTGCCTTCTTTTGACTCTCCTAGTAGAGAAGTGTGTATTGCTCAAGATGAATTTCTTGATTTCTCCAAAGTTTAAGATTCTGAATGCAGTCCTTATCAAATGGTTGGAGGACAAACCTGCTTATCTTTATCCTAATCCTTCTCATGATAATAATAACAATGATGATGATTATACTAGCTCTACTCCTCTTGATTCTTCATATAATGATGAAACCATTACACATTTGCTTTATGAACCCGATGATTGTATTACTGATTACATGACTAATTCAAACTCTAATTTTTTCTTAAAAGGTTTTACCGATTCAGGTCTAGGAAGAGATCCCAATGACCGGAGATCTACTAATGGTTATTGCCTTTTTACAGGTTCAGGTGCTATTTCTTGGAGAAGTAAATATGAACAATCTATGTCTCTATGTTCTACTGAATATGAATATAAAGAATGTACACATGCATCTAAAGAAGCTCTTAGAAATCAAAGATTACTTGAAGATTTGGGTCCTCCTCAACAAACACCTACACCTGTGTATTGTAATAATAAAAGTGTTATTTCCTTAGCAAATAATCTTATGTACCATTCAAGATCCGAGCACATATCAATCCATAATCACTTCATACAAGACAAAGTTGAAGAGACACAAGAGTCCCTTGTCTAATGCAAGGGAAATGATCTAGCTGCCAATATCTTAACAAAGTCTCTTTCTAAAGAGACATTTCAAAATCATTGTAAACATTTGGGTTTGATACCCATTGATCTAATTTCCTCAAGTAAAGATTAAAGGGGGTGTTAGAATTAATAATCTTTCCTTGGTGTATTATTTAAATATGGATAAGCTAAGGTATCCTAAAATGCAATTTGTCCTTTAGTCCATATGGGAGGACAACTTATTTCTTTTATTTTCTTTATTAATGAAAATAGCTTAATCCTCCTTAAGAGGATCTCACACTTGACACACACTTAATATGAATGTGACAATCATAGAACATGGGAGTTACATTCGAACTCCACCACTCATCTCTATTTAAGAGATGCTTCTCCACACATTTTAATAACAATTTTCTCACTTATACTATTTTTCCTCACATTCTCAACTCTTACTCTCTCATTGTTGTAATGATCTTATTGCTCACATTATCTCTCTTTCTCTAGGTTTTTTTGCCTCATTCATATTATATACACAAAGAATTTTTTCTTAGTTTTTCCCCCTTTCAAAATATTTGTCTCATTGTGTTGATCTTGGAGCATCTTGATGGTTTTGGTGATAGATCTTGAAGCAATCTCTCATTCATTATATTTATGGTAAAATACTTCCTTTTGTTACACTCACTTAGATTATTTCATTTAGTTATTTTTATTTTTGTATGTTTCTTACAGTTGTTCTTTTCTCAGAACCTTTAGTTGTGAAGCATTTGCACATATATATTCTAAAAATAGAACCAAGATGGAAGCCAAATCAAATAAATGTGTATTTGTTGGATATGACATTTATGAGTTAGGCCATAGACTTTGGGATTTTGAGAATCATAAAATTGTGAAAAGAAAGGATGTCATATTCAATGAGAAAGTGTTGTACAAAAATTAGTTGCGGTAGCATGAGAAGAAAGAAAATAATTATGTAGTGTTGGATGATACTGCTGTCGAAGATGACCTTCCAGTGGTTCCTCATGATCCAAAACAACATCAATAAAAAAATACCACCAACTCTAGTAAATGTTAGAAGATCTTCAAGGATAAGTAGACCTCTTGACAGGTTCTCTCCCTCGTTGTATTCTATTTTATTAACTGATGCTTGTGAACCAGAATGTTATGATGAAGCTATGCAATTGGATGCCAAGGTTCGGTGGGAGGATGGAATGATAGAAGAAATGGACTCCTTGCGGAAAAATCAAACTTGAGAATTATGTAAATTGCCTGCAGGTAAAAATGCTTTACAAAATAAATGGGTTATAGGTTGAAAGAGGAGGATGGAGGTAAGAAAATATTTACAGCTAGGTTAGTTTTAAAGGGATTTGCAGAGAAAAAGGGCATTGATTTTTCTAAATTTTTTTCTCAGTTGTTAAGATGACTTCTATTCGTACATTTTTAAGTATTGTGGCTATTGGATATTTGCACTTGGAACAACTCGATGTGAAAACTGCCTTTCTCCTTGGTAATTTGGAGGAGGATATATGTATGCAACAATCCCAAGGATTTGAGGCCAAAGATAAGGAGAATTTAGTGTGCAGATTAAAGAAGAGCTTATTTTTTAGAATAGTAGGTACTAAGAGGGTGTGGGGTGAATCAATACAAATAGATTGTTAACTAATTCAACCATTGAACTAAATAGTTGCTGAAATGATTTCCAAACCTATAAAGCAAGTAACTAATGCAAATGTATAAAAGACATTAATATCAAGCATCTACAAATTCATCACACATAGCACAAATTTTTTTACGTGGAAACCCTTGTAAGAAGGAAAAAAAATGAAGGTGGGGATGACACCCACAAGCCCAATACTGCAGTATATGAGTTTTCCCTTTTAGGAGCTACAAATACCCTTTTTTAAGGGTTCACCCAGTTAAGAATGACTAGTACATTGTTAGGAGTACAATGAGATCAACTATGATCTACCTCACTAGAGGATTTTAAACCTCAATGAAGAAGTTACCATATTAAAGGATTTACAAAAAGAACTTGTTAGAGCTTACTCGGTTAACGGTTTTGCTTGTTTCAACTATTAGGGAACAACAAGATTAGTGATATGGATGTACAACTAATTGCTTGTCAGATCCTATAAGTTCTTTGTACTCTGCTCCCTACTCTCTGATCTCAACCTCAACTTGAAATCACAAAAACCCTAATCACCCAAAACAATTCTTACAACTTCTCTCAACAACAACAACAACTACTACTACTCTCAATATGAGTAGTTCCTATATATAAATAACTTGCACCGACATAAAAATAATCTTCAAATTGCTTTCATGTCATAGCACCATGTGTCGAATTAATAATCTTGATGAAAAAATGATTTATCATTAACGTGTTAGGTCAACATAAGATCTGCAAGTTTATACCTCAAACATAGTCAAACACGTTTTGAATTCTCCAATGCAACACCTCAAATCTATTGCTTGCATCGATCTCATAAATACCAATACATTGGATGTGTTGACAAACGACAACTGATTGTATGTTTGAAGTCATTTGTTGATAGTCAACCAAGTTACAGATATGATGATTGACATTATCAGTTGATGTATTTTCATTGATGTCAACTTGTTTGAGTATCAATATGGTAACAAATATTTCATATGGATTGAAGATCTGGAACAAACAAAGTTTATGTGGTTGGAAAATAAAGAGTTCTGTATACATCGAGAGATAGTGAAAGCTAAGTAAAACACAGTGTATATCGAGCACAGTAATAACTGAGCTATGAATCGCCGACACAACATGGTATTGACCAAGAAATTTAATCAAAACTGAGGTTGACTAGAATGCTGAGCTGGCAATTGATGATTCTGAGGTAAATGATAAGGTTTTTTATGTCGATCAAACGGTTATGAAAATTCAAGGAAGATTGGACGATGAAGATTGAAACGTGTTTTTAACGCAATTGTTGAGGAAGGTTTAAGCGACAAAATCAACGATGGAGATTATGCGACAAAATCTGAAGGATGCAAATTAAATGAGCTATGATGTCTATATAAGAGACAAGAGATTCATTTTGAATCACACCTAATGCGTACATGCAAATTTTATGCATGACTGATCAAACTGGTTAAAGACAAAACCAAGCGATTTCTGCAGACATTACCGATCGATGGAGGAAAGAGGATTACCGAGAAGAACAGAGTATGAAGAATCAGATGAACTGAAGTGAAAAAATTGATCTGAGGTATTATGTACTTAGAATAGATCTGAAAATCTGCAAAACAGAGTTGTATTTGAATCAAATCATTATTGTATCAGTTTAACCATTGTTACAGATAAATATCTTAACCGAGTAGGACATGAAAGTCTTTATTATGACATTCTAATGAATGTTGAGTGTTTTATTGTTGACCCCATAGTGAATGCATGGTCAAGAGAGAATTGTTAGTTTTAAATCCTCTAACCAGGTCACATTTAACAATGTGCATTGTAACCTTTAACAGGGTTGGCTCTTCATCGAGCTCACTTCAAAAAAGTGAAAGATTTTTGGGTTACTAGTCCCAGGCATTTTTTCTCTTAGCAGGGTTTCCATGTTAAAAATTTATTTTTCAATGTGTATGATTGTTGTGGATTGTTATTTTTCTTTACACACTACTTTATCTACATTGATCGGTAATCACAGTATTAATTTATTGATACTCGGTAAACACTATATGACTAAAGTTTAATATTACATTATACATTTCACCGAGTTGAATTATATGTTTGAAATTGTTTTTATATACATCTGGAGGAATTTGGGACTTTAGGATAATTGGGAGCTAACTGATTCACCCGCCCCCCCCCCCCTCATTTATTCTAACAATTGGTATCAGATCATATAGTGCTTAGAAGGAAAGTTTTAAAGGACTTAAGCTAAAGATCACAAGATGTATAAGAGAGACGCATTGAAGCTAAACAAGGAGAACTTCTCGACATGGAAAAGAAGAATGAGACTATACCTATCAGGGATTGGAGATGACATTGCAATATATCTAGACTCTGAATTCATTCTACTGACTGGACCCTTGACTGTTAATCAAACGAAAGAAAAACATGAACACAACATTATAATGGTAGAGATTGCTTCTTCACTCACAGATGCTTAATTTGAGGATATCAAGACATGTACATCGGCCAAACAGATGTGGGACACGATTACACTAGTTTATGGAGGAGATGCAAATGTATTGAGAGCTAAAGCTGAAAGTCCCAGAGGAAAATTTAATGACATGAGAATGAAAGAAGGTGAAAACATAACACAATATAGTAATCGACTCAAGAAGTTTGTAAATGCTATTCGAAGAGTTGTGGAACTATTGACAAAGATATTATTGTGAGTAAGATTCTTAGAACTTTATTGCCTATTTATTATATAAGAGTCTCTGCAATACATGAAATGAGAGCAACACATGGAAACAATATTACTGTTGATATTTTGTTGGAAGATTGATTTCCTTTGAGCTGACTAACTTTGACAACAGTGTTGTGCCTACTATGGAATCTGCATTTATGTCTACTTTGAAAATTGGTAAATCTGGTAGCAAACACATGATTAGAAATAATAGGACAATGACAGTGATGATAAGGAACTTGATGAACTTGAAGCATTAATGGTTAGAATATTGCAAAAAGGTAAAGGAAGATATAAAGGTAAACTACCTTTGATATGTTTTAACTGTAAAGATATTGGCCATTTTGCTGCAAGATGCCCTAACAAAAAGAATGATGAAAGAAATGATTGATCTAATGACAGAAAAGGTTACAGAGATTACAAAAGTAACCGACAGTATGACAGAAGGAATAACCGAGATTACAAAGACAAAGGCAAGAAGGCTTGTTACATTGTTGAAGATAAAGACAATGATGGTGGTTTTGACAGTGATGAAGATATTGAGATAGTATTTGTAGCTTTGAAAGAAGATTCTGAAGAAGATGAGAGGTATGTTTAAAAAATACTTATTTCTAAAGTTAGTAAGCATGACATTTGGGTTATTGATAGTGGTTGTACACATCACATGATTGGAGAGAAAGGAAAATTTGAATTTCTTGAACATTATGATGGTGGATCTGTTAGAATGGGAAATGATACCCCTTGTCAAGTGAAAGGAAAAGGTACTATTATGCCGAACAATCAAATCAAATATGAGAATGCATATTGGGTAAAAGGACTTAAGTATAATCTGTTGAGTGTTTCATAGTTGAATAAAAAAGGTCACCGAGTTGCTTTTGAGAACAGAAAAGCTAGAATATATGATGAAATTGGAAAGTTTATCAGTATTGGTGAACAATCAAAAGGTAACTTATTCTATCTTGACACTGCTGAAACTACTTGCTTATTGGAAAAGAACAAAGATGTATGGTTGTGGCATAAAAGGCTTTGTCATGTAAATTTTGACAACATGGTTAAGATTAGTAAGAAAAGAAAAGTTAGAGGCTTACTGAGCTTATCTAAACCAGACCATGTAATGTGCAAAAATTGTCAAATGGGAAAGATGTCAAAATCTAGTTTTAAGAGAAAGAAATTTTCATCTAATGATATTTTGGAGTTAGTTCATACAGACCTATGTGGATCAGTAAGAACATAGATCTATTATGGCGATAGATACTTTGTTTTATTTGTTGATGAGTACTCTAGAATGATGATTTTCATGTTCCTAAAAGAAAAATCTGAAGCATTTAAGATGTTTAAATGGTACAAAGCTAAAGTGGAAAAAGAAAATAGAAGAGAATTGAAGTGTTTGAGATCTGATAGAGGACGTGAATTTATTTTTGATGAGTTCACTAACTTTTGTAAAGAGTATGGAATCAAGAGACAGATTTCTGCACCGAGGACACCACAACAGAACGAAATTGTTGAAAGAAGAAATAGATCAATTGTGGATTGTGCTAGAACACTGATGATTGAAAAGAATGTTGCACAAACATACTGGAGAGAAGTTGTTAGTACTGTTATATACACACTAAACCGAGTACAATTGAAGAAAGATACAAATAATACACCTTATGAACTATGGTATGGTTATACACCTAATGTGAGCTATTTTAGAATATTTGGAAGTCATTATATTTTGAAAGATGATTGAAATGGTAAATTTGATTCAAAAAGTGATGAAGGAATATTTCTTGGATATTCTACTAAGAGTAAATCTTATAAATGTTTGAACAAGACTTCTAACAAAATCATTGAAAGCGCAAATGTAAAAGTTGATGAATTTGCTAAGAGGAATGATGAGGGCAACATGAAAGAACCAGAAGATTACAATAGATTTTTCTACATGGAAGAACCTGATACTTTACCGACACATATGCCTAATGTTATCGTGCAACATGGTAATGTTACCGGGCAACAGAAAGCACAGTCTGAGAATTAGGAAAATGTTGAAACTGAAGATCATGAACAAGAACACAATGAACCTACAAAAAAAGACAATGAAGAAAAAAGACTTGAACCTAAAATTGAAAAATATGTGAGGAAACATCATCCACGTAATCAGATTATTGGAGATAAAAGAGCTAGCATGATGAATTGAAGTAAGTTGAAAGACAATACTTGTTTGATTTGGGAATTTGAGCCTAAGAATGTAAGAGATGCATTAGAAAATGAAGAATGGATCACTGCAATGAATGAACAAATTGAGAAAATACAGAAAAATAAGACATGGACATTAGTACCAAGATCGAGTGATAAGAATGTCCTTGGCACCAAATGGATTTTCAGAAACAAATTTAATGAGAATGGAGATATAACCAGAAATAAAGAAAGATTAGTATGCAAAGGGTATGCACAAGAAGAAGGTATTGACTATAGAGAAACTTTTGCACTCGTTGCTAGACTTGAAGGAGTTAGAATATTACTTGCATATGCAGCATATAAATGATTCAAAGTATATTAGATGGATGTTAAGTCTGCATTTTTGAATGGAATACTGGAAGAAGAGGTATATTGAAGAACCTGAAGGATTTGTTGATCTTGATCAGACAAACATGGTATGCAAGTTACACAAAGATTTATATGGTTTGAAACAGGCATCGAGAGTATGGTATGAAAGACTACATTCCTATCTTATAAGTATTGGATTTATTAGAACAAGTGATAACAAAAATTTGTATTTGAGAGGAAATGATGATAAAACCCTTATTGCTGAAATTTTTGTTGATGATATTATATTTGGAGGTAATAATAACCTATGCACATCATTTGCTGATGAAATGAGAAAAGAATTTGAAATGTCAATGTTTGGAGAGATCAAATTTTTCTTGGCTTGCAAATCTTACAACAGACTGCAGGTATCTACATTATTCAATCAAAATACATCAAGGGAGTACTAAAAACATTTAGAATGAAGGAATCAAAACCTGTTGGAACACCTATGGTGACAAGATGCAAACTGACAAAAGATGATAAGACACCTGAGGTAAATCCGACTTTGTATAGATCTATGATTGGTAAGTTGGTGCATGTTGTTCACACAAGACCAGACATAGCACACACAGTTGGAATTATTGCAATATTTTTTGCTAACCCCAAAGAATCACATATGATTGTTGTAAAAATAATTTTTAGATATCTGAAGAACACTGAAGACTATGGATTATGGTATAAGAGAGATGGAAAATTTGAATTGAAAGTTTATACTGATGTTGATTGGGCTGATTGATGATAGAAAGAGAACTAGTAGTGGAGCATTCTTCATAGGAGACATATTAGTTACTTGGATAAGTAAAAAGCAAGGATGCATATCTCAGTCAACTGTAGAAGCATAATATGTTGTTGTTGCTGCAAACTGTTCAAATATTGCATAGATAAAACAACTTTTGAAAGTCATGAATGAAGAGATCACTGACCTAGGGATAATTTAGTATGATAATACAAGTGTAATAAATATTTCAAAGAACCCTGTGATGCATGCAAAAACAAAGCATATATCTATCAAATATCATTACTTGAGGGAACAAGTACAAGATAAACAAGTGATACTGGAATATGTACAATCAAAAGAAAAACTTGCAGACATACTCACTAAACCCTTACCGAAGGATACATTTGAGTACTTGAGAGGTAGACTAGGGGTTCGTCCCTTGTATATTGGTCACTAAGCTAACTAGGAGGTTGCATCAACCCACATAAAATCAAAATATCAATCATGTTGATGCAAAGCGGAACTGGACTGACACAGACATATCAGTACACTGCATTGTACTTACTGCACCAAACACCAGAGATATTTTTGGCTACTGAAGAGCTGTATATTTCTTTTTGGCATTGCTATCAAAGGGAGAGAAAATCGATGAAATATCCAAAGGGAGAGAGATTTGATGAAATATCCAAAGGGAGAGAGATTGAGAAAGAGATTCAATAATATATCTATCCATCAAATGGAGAAGATAATGATTAAATGGAGAAATGACATATTTATCTATAGAGAGATCAAGAACAGAAGAGTCAAATCTATAGGGAGAGTTTGAATGGTGAGCTTTTAATACCGACAAATTTTATATATTCAAGCTAGGGAGAGCTACAAAATTGTTGCAGTTGTACAACATAAGTTTGGTATTTTTTTGGGCATTTTCATATTGCATATTGCATATTGTGTTTCCATCAATGCCAAAGGGAGAGATTGATGAAGGACAACTGATTGTATGTTTCAAGTCATTTGTTGATATTCAACCGAGTTACAGATATGATGATTGACATTATCAGTTGATGTATTGTCATTGATGTCAACTTTTTTGAGTATCAATATGGTAACAAACATTTGGTATGGATTGAAGATCTAGAACAACCAAAGTTTATGTGGTCGACAAATAAAGAGTTCTCTATACATCGAGAGACAATGAACATCGAGTAAAACATAGTGTATACCAAGAATAGTAATAATCAGGCTAGGGATCGCCGACACAACATGGTATTGACCAAGCAATTTAGATGCCGACTAGAATGCTGATCTAGCAATTGATGATTCTGAGGTAAATGATAAGGTTTTCTATGTTGATCAAACGGTTATGAAAATTCAAGAAAGATCAGACGGCGAAGATTGAAATGTATTTTTAACACAACTACTGAGGAAGGTTTAAGTGGCAAAATCAACGATGGAGATTAAGCGGCTAAATCTGAAGGATGAAAATTAAATGAGTTATGATGTCTATATAAGAGACAAGAGATTCATTTTGAATCACACTTGATGCGCACATGCAAATCTTATGCATGACTGATCAAACTGGTTAAAGATAGAACAGAGCATTTTTTGCAGACATTACTGAGCGACAAAGGAAAGAGCATTACTAAGCAGAACAAAGTATGAAGAATTAGATGAACTAGAGTGAACAAATTGATCATAGGTATTATGTACTTGCATAGATCTCAAATCTGCAAAATAGAGTTGTATTTGAATCAGATCATTACTGTATCAGTTTAACTATTGTTATAGATAAATCTCTTAATCGGGTAGGACGTGAAAGTCTTTATTATGACATTCTAATGAATGTTGATTGTTTTCTTGTTGACCCCATAGTGAATTCATGGTCAAGAGAGAACTGTTAGTTTTAAATCCTCTAACCAGGTCATATTTAACAGTGTGCATTGTAACCTTTAACAGGGTTGGCTCTTCACCGAGATCACTTTAGAAGAGTGAAAGATCTTTGGGTTGCCGGTCACAGGTGGTTTTTCCCTTAGCAGGCTTTCCATGTTAAAAAGATGTGTCAATGTGTATGATTGTTATGGATTGTTATTTTTCTTTACACATTAATTTATCTACATTGATCGGTAATCACAATATTAATTTACTGATACTCGGTAAAGACTATATGACTAAAGTTTAAGATTACAATATACATTTCACTAAGTTGAATTATATGTTTGAAATTGTTTTTATATACATCTGGGGGAATTTGGGAATTTAGGATAATTGGGACCTAACTGATTCACCCCCCCCCCCTCAGTTATTCAAACATGTATAACCTTTATNTTCCCCCCCCCCCCCTCAGTTATTCAAACATGTATAACCTTTATTCCATGTCATCATATCATTAGAAATGATCACACATACTTTACCACTTACCGATCTATGATCTACCGACTAGTTGTTCAAGAACATAAGAGTTCTACCTGTCTTGGTGTCTGTGACACTAAAAAATCTATCACCGCTCAACCAAATGAGTTATGGTTGGAACCACATTGCAATATAAACTGGTTGAAGCTAAATCTGTGACCGCTCCTCATAATTCCATTTGTACAATGATCGCTACCAAAGTGATGTTTGCACAATCTACTGATCATCTCAACTTAATTAATTTTCAGTATTACCTTCTTACCGATTGTATCTTCACTTCACCTGTAGTGTATCATGAATTTACTCACTTAGTTGCACTGTACTGACTTAGTTGACATCAATGACAAGAAAATATGTGTCTCCTTATAATAATATCTTAAGACAATACCAATAATCTCCCCCTTTGGCATTGATGGAAAACATATGCTAAATTCTAACAAATGTACAAATATAAACTTATAACTCCCTATACACATAATCCCTATACATGCATATACTCCCCCATACATATACGTAATCATACATATACTCCCCATTTGACAACAATGAAAAAGGTACAAATACTACACTATATGTATACAAAAGCTTACTTATATCCTGTCAAAGATTACCTTGAAGTGAATCTTTGTTTAATTCAAGGATGTTTCCCATACCTTCTGCAAGTAACCCATATCAATGACTTGCTCAATCAAACTTGAAGCAAGCTCTTCCATGCTATCTAGAGTGCTCATGTCGGGTAAGGAAAGTATGGCTTCTACCTTTTTCACATTCTTTTGCATCACCTCTACTGTAGGGGATAAGGTTGATTGAAGTTCTAGCAGAGTGATCATTCTCTTCTCTTGCTCACTTTGAATCTGCCTAACCTTGTGTGAGATTTTCTTGACCTTACTACTGTAAGTAATGAATGAACTAGACAATGGATCAAGTTGACCACTTAAGGTCTCCAACTCTTTCTGTGCTTCTTCTCTACTTTGTTCCAAATCTTGAAAAAAATTGGAATACCTTGATACTTTGACAACCAATTGACCTGCCTCAGTCAATGTACTCTTAACTTTGTTTATAAAATCTGACAATTTGATCCTATCTATGGTAATCTTCTCCATCATATTACCTATCATCTTCTACTCTAAGTTCTCCTCTGCATTCTTCATTAAAGATGACTGCAAATATGGACCTTGACATAGAATTGCCTTAATAAGAGTATCCATATGATCAATAGGAGTATAATCTTCATCATATTCAACCTCAGGCACTAACTCAACTAGAATGTCTCTATCTTGCCTTAATACTCGTGTCTTCTTCTTCTTTTATCTCGCCTTGTTTTTTATAGCATGTATCCTCAATTGTTCTTCCTCTGATAAGAATCAACTTGTTTCATGGGCGACAATGTTCTCTTAAACAAAAGATTCACACCTTCCACCTCTGGTTTATTCTCTGCAACTTCATTCACCACAAAATTTTGGTGACTACCAAACTTCTTATTTATATGGGGACATTCAAATGACTGATGTCCTTCTTCACCAAAACCATAACAAGTACCTATGAATACACCTCTACTTGCCCTTCTCCTCGGTTCAATAGGTTTTGGTTCCTCCTCAACTCTCAATTTATCCTTTACCGACTGCTCTTGCTTCTCTTTCCCTTGAGATTTACCTTGATGTGTCCTTTTCAACTTATCTTCTACCTTCAGTGCATACTGATAAGCATCCTCAATCGAACCAATATTCAATATGCCAATCTCATTTTGTATATAGAATTTGAGATGACTTCAGGGGTTGGTGCAGACATTAAGTTTCAAAGATCTGAAGGTACTTCAAAGAGTGCTAGAGATAAGAGAAAGTAGAAGAACCAAGGCATGGGTGAATCGGTTAAGGACTCAGAGGACATGTATATCAAGAATCGGTTTGGGATCTATGTGATGAATCCCAGAAGATATTCATGGAGTTGCTAGAACATATTTTCACACCTGGGGTGTCTAATGTAGGAGCATCCTAGGGAAGTTAGAAATCTTGTGTTGACCAAAAATATGTTTAAGTTATTTTTGGTGTTTGGTAGGTGAGTTGGCAGAGCTCAGTGGAGTCTAGTTGTTCTCGGTCATTTCGGTGCTCGGTGGAAGGAATGTTTTTCTTCACCGAATGGACTCAGTGTCTTTTGGTAGCACTGATACACCGAACGGGCTCGGTGGCTTTGTTTGTGCTCGGTACCAACTTGGGGGTCTCGGTTGATGAGTTCACCGACTGGCTTTTATGGATTGGGAAAAAATTAGAGATTGCATCAGTGATTTGAGGGGGTCATTGTGATCATGTAAAGTCTTGAGGCATGTTGTTATGATGCATTGGATCTTGTGTGGAACTAAATATGATTGGTGCTTTCTTCTGTATTTATTATTTATTTGTAGTCGATTGGGTCATTTAATATGATTCATCAAGGATTGTATTAGGTCGACTATTATTTAATATTTGTTTGTGAAGTCAACTTGTGGCTATGTTGTATATAAGAATTATGTAGGTAGCATTTTAGGAGGACCAGAGGTAGAGGAAGAGAGAGCAAGTTGATAGCAGATAGTAGTAAGTGGGTAGAAAGAAATTTGTAAGATTTCTTGGTGGCTTGTGAGCACAACTTTAGATCTGGTTTCTTCTACTTAGCTATAGGATAGGCTGGTGAAGTTGGATCCTACGAGATCTTGTTGAATTTGTTGATGTATTGGCTATAACCGGGAAGGCCTTACAACCTGACATGCTGCTTGTAATGCTCAGTTACAAGTATTACAAGCAACATGTAGGGATTTAAGGTCTTCTCGGTTACAGTCAATGCATCAAGAAATTTAACAAGATCTCACAGGATCCAACTTCACCAACCTATCCTACAGCTAAGTGGAAGAAATTAAATCTAAACTTGTGTTCAAAATCCACCAAGAAACCTTACAAGTTTCTTTCTACCCACTTACTACTTTCTGCTATCAGATTTCTCTCTCTTTCTCTACCTCTGCTCCTCCTAAAATGCTACCTACACAATCCTTATATACAACATAGCCACAAGTCGGCTTCACAAACAAATATTAAATGACAATCAACCTAATACAATCCACAATGAATCATATTAAATGACCTAGTCGGCTGCAAATAAATAATAAATACATAGAAGAAAGCACCAATTAGATTTAGGTCTACACAAGATCCAATGCGTCATAACAACATGCCTCAGGACTCTGCACAATCACAATGACCCCCTCAAATCATGGATGTAATCTCTAATGTCTTCCCAATCCATAAAATCTAGTCAGTGAACTCATCAACCGAGACCCCCAAGTTGGTACCGAGCACAAACAAAGCCACCGAGCCCGCTCGGTGAATCAGTGCTACCAATAGACACTGAATCCATTCTATGAAGCAAAACATTCCTTCCACTGAGCATCGAGAATCGAGCGCCGAAATGACCGAGAACAACCAGACTCCACTGAGCTCTGCCAACTCACCTATCGAGCACCAAATAGAACTTAAACATATTTTTGGTCGACACAGGATTTCCAACTTCCTTATGCTCCCGCATCAGACACCCTAGGTGTGAAAATATATTCTAGCAGCTCCACGGACATCTTATGGGGTTCATCACATAGATCCCAAACTAATTCTTGATATACATGTCCTATGATTCCTTAACTGATTCACCCATGCCTCGGTTCTTCTTTTGCTTTCTCTTATTGCTAGCACTCTCTGAAGTGCCTTCAGATCTTTGAGCCTTAATGTCTGCACCAACCCCTAAAGTCATCTCAGATTTGCTATCAATGCTCAAGTTCCTCCTTCCTTTGTCTTCATCCTTCAAAGGAATCAAAATAAAATTTTGTCCATCTTTTAGGATAGTAAAGAGGTTCCTCTTACAGTCATGAATAGCCTCTCTATCATACTGCCAAGGTCTCCCAAGTATAACATGATAAGAACTCATATCCACAATGTCACATAATACTTCATCCTTATAAGAACCAATGTGAAAACTTACCATGCGTTGTTGCTTCACCTCTACTGCATGATCTTCTTGTAACCAACTTATCCTATAAGGACAAGGATGTTTCGACCTCCTTAAACTAAGCTTTAGATCCATCTCGTCAGAAACCAAGTTATCAGTACTTCCTCCATCAACAATAACCTTACAACATTTACCACCAGACTTACACATGTTAAGAAATGTAGATCTGAAGATAATGTATAAACTAATATGTAGTAGAATGCAATTGCCTTGGTAATTGATTGATTCTACAAAAATATATTTGTATTTATATATAGAATCTATAATGAATAGTTGTAACTATTCATTATAGAGAGATGTGGCTGTCGATACTAAATGAAGTGACTGTTCATTATACATATCATTTATATATATATGTAACCACCTGAATTTGGTCTGTTGCAACTATGGACCCTATTTGCCCTAAGTGTGATCATACCCTCGATTTATGTCCAAACGACCCTGTTATTGCTTGGCATAATTCTTTTAACCAATTTAATGTCCTAGGTGATTTTTATCACTGATTTATATTAACTATTATAGCCATACAATTCAAATCAATTTTGACCAATCAAATCAAATCAAAATCAAACATGGCTATAGTATTTAATTATAAAGGAATTAAATAAATCCCTAAATCAAATACCCACTTGCAATTAACCCATTCCTCTAGCCTATTTAATTTAATTCAAATGGCTATAGTCCTCTAATTATTAAAAAGCAATTTCATTGTTTAAATAATTAATTCCTATATTTCTAAATGAATTAAATAAGTTTATTTCATTTATTAATATTCCCCTAAACCCCAACATAACCCATCTCAACCACTTCTACCCTGGGTTCTAACCCTTCTCAACCCATTCACCCATGCTAATCTAATCCTAATCCTAAATTCTTCTCTAACCCGCCTCCTAATGTTGTCACATTCCATTAAGGAA
>MU226432.1:52255-70880 GCA_018584345.1 Thuja plicata
TATCCCAATCTTCCTTAGACATTGTTGCCTCTTTCTTGGCTATTCCCTCTAATGGCCGCCATAGATCCTTCTGATAGAGATAGTCCTCCATTTGCATCTTCCATAACTGGAAGTTCTGCCCATTAAATTTATCAGCCTTCAGCCTTCAGCCTACCCTCGTCTGCCATTTTTTCCACTTAACCGAGAGACTCTCCCACTAACTCGTGAGACCTGCTTAAGAGAATAGATGAAAGAACGAACGAAAAAACCTCGCTCTGATACCACTTGTTAGAATAATAAGCAGAAAAATGCAAATATAAACACAGAAGAGAACACAAAGACATAGAGATTTAACGTGGTTCACCCAATCCCTGGGCTACGTCCACCAACAGCGAGTCCAATATCTTTATTATTATTCAGTGATTACAATTTGAAACCTGCAACTCAATACCGTCACAGGAAGCTATGAAAATCCCTCATACAATGAAATCTCGAAACCCTAAGCCCTTTTCACAAGCATATTTGACCTAACCTAATTAGGGCAAAAAATACTCTGACTAAAAGAAAATCAATGGTCGACCCTTTACAATATTATTAATTCATTGTTGGCGTCGAAGGGCATTGCCCCACAGGGCCCCCGCAAGGGGCGCTGCCCCTTGACCCCATCAGGGGCTCTGCCCCTTGACCCCGCCTGGGGCGCTGCCCCAGGACCCCGCAAGGGGCTCTGCCCCTTGACCCCGAGCATGTGGCCCAAATAGATATGTCTGGGGGGAAACCGCGCCGAAAGAAACTGAGTCTGATTAGGTTCCACATACATAACATTTATAAAGTCATTGTAATACAATATTTTTTGGTTTAAAATGAATGAATCAATTTCTATGTTAAGTCATGCACTCTTTGTTTTCCCATTTTCAATAGCACACCCCAAGGAACATTCTCCAATGCCTCACAAGTACTCCTTCAAGAGCATTTTAAAGCATGATGGGAAGAAAACAACTTCCAAGAAGCATGGTCCTCCTTTACAATGTACTAATCAAAGGACTATCAAGGAAAAGAGGGAACTTCAGTTTAGATGGATGGAAATTTTGGAAAAAAAAAAACAATAATAGAAGCAACAAAAGTTAGAAAATATTCACAAGAAGTCATAGGATTCAATTTTTAGTCTAGGTATAATTTTTTTTGTATTATATTGGTATGGTTTAACTCAAAGTTTGTAATAAATTTCTTGTAACCTCCAAATGACAATTATAAGTCCACGTTCAACCTTGTTTGTGTGATGTATTCATTTTTTAATGTATGTGTGATTAATAAAATCAATCAAAATTTGGTAAGAAATCCACTATGCTTTTGTGAAGTATCTTTTCAAGATAATAAAGGAAATGTTCATACTACTCCATGACTACTAAGTATTACTCATAGTTTGCAATTGTAGATACATGTTTGAATATCTGGGTTGAACTTTGTTTGTTTGCATATTTTGATTTATATAGTCTTTTTAGGACCTTAATTAAGATCTCACCTTTGATTTCTATGATGCATCATTGAAGTAAATTCAATTTTTTTGTTTCCAACTAGATATAGGCACTAGTTAGTTTTGTTTGCTCCATACTCTATCACCTCAACACATTAACAAAAAACTTTTATTTTATTTTTGTTTGCATTGTTTCTAATGATTTCCAACTTCCATGTATTAGTGTGTAACAACAATTGAGTTCCCTTCACCCATATCCATGAATGCTCCACATGATAAGCCTTATGTTTGTTCACATGAAGATGTTTGACCTTGCAAACCGACATATAGGTGCCTTGTGACAATTGAGATAGGGGTACACAATGTAGTGGGTATGGTTTAAGGTAGGCAAATTATTCATATTACATAATTTCATTCATCTGTAGCATCTTAAAGAAGCTCCCCCTGGCCTAATAAAATCAAAAGTGAAGGAAGTCTTACCTACCTCGATCATTGGTGCTAAGTTGCCCAACATAATCACAAGGATGCAAGTTTTTCCCCTAATTTTAACACCCCTTGCACTCAAGAAAAGACCTACCTTCGTTATTTCAAAACTTACAACTCAAATCACTGTCAATTTCAACACAAAGACTTGAGTCTACACTTATGGTTGGGTATGAGTTCAACATACTCAGCAAAGAATTATCTAATAGGTAGAGCCCTCCTATTTTTCAGATGTGTTTTGGTTTTGCTTTATTTTTATGAGAATGGGTCTAGAAATGTGAATATGTTTGAGAATAGAAGGCATTATTATTAATTGTGGGTCGATTCCTTGAACGTGGGAATTAATATATTTGTAAAAAGTACATTTTATTTTTGAACTTGTGATTGTGATTTTGGTTTATAGCAACATTTTTTTATCTATTATGACAATCACTCTATCACCTTTGTGGCAAAGAACACTATTTTTCATATGTAATTCTAGATTTTTCTATTACATCCCTCAAGTTAGTGAGCATGGAAAATTTGAAAGGATATACAAGATTATGGGGTGTTTTCCATCAACCAACAATTTAATTTTATCTAAATTTAGCTACTTATACAATGTATACAATAAGTGAGAAAATGTTAGGAAAGGTGTTGCACACCTTGCATTAAATATTTAAAATTTTGTAGAATATTGCGATGCCACAATTTGAGACCAATAATTTCCTAAGAATTTGTTGTATGTAATATTGGCAAAATCTATTCAATGTATGTGAGGATCACATGAAGGCACATCTTTTTTAGTAGAAGAAATAAATAATTACTTGTGGATTATTTTTTACAGGTTGTAACAACTCTTGGATTTCCAATCATATTTGGGTACCAATCTTGAAACATAGCTTGTATATATAGAGTGTTTGGGATAAAATAATTAAGAGATGACCAAAAGATGAGTTCATGTTACCAAAATAACTCTTTGTTTTGAGGATCTCTTTGTTAATATAGATAAATTCTCTCGATGTATCATAAAGAGTAGTGTTATTGGTTAGATTTTCTTCATGAAAGGATTCCCTAATATAAATATTATGTTGTGTAAATTTTCCCTATTAGAATGTTTTAATCCTAATTTATCTTGCAAGCATTCTTCTAATTAGATTACTATAATTTCCTATAATTGGTATCAATTTTACTTTGCCAGATTTCTTACAATGGGTCAGCCAATACTATTAAACCACTAGGAAGCTTACACAATCCATTCTTAAATCAATGATGTGATATTTTATTTTCTTTGTTACTCAAAATGTCAGAATCCTTTTGCATATTTTCCATAAGGTGACATGACGTCAACTTTACAGCTTCTAGGACATATGCACTAGTTGAATTAGAACTCACAACCATTTTGTAAGAATAAAAATACATAGAAAATAAAATATATTTCCTATTATGAATTCAAGGAAAAAATATTGTACTCTTTATGTTATGTATTAAGATTTTAAAAACATTCAAAATATTTGTAAAAATTTAAAAAAAAAAACTTCAAAATTTTATTTCCCTAAAAATTGATTTTGCAAAAGCCTATGACTGTATTGAGTGGCATTCTATTCTGGCTATGTTAAAAGCTCTTGGTTTTGGCCCTCACTTTGTTCTTTCAGTTCAAATGCTATTTGCAGTTGCTAATGCTTGCATTACAATTAATAGTTGTCAGTCTGCAACTTTTGGCTTGCACGGGTCAATTCGCCAAGGCTGCCCTTTGGCACCTTCATTATATGTGCTTGCTACCGAGGGATTTGGTTATTTGCTTGCCTCTGTTGAATCTTCCCGACGGGTTCGAGTAATTTATCTTCCTAATTCTTATGCCCGGCTTGTTAATGGCCACTTTGCAGATGATTCCTTCTTCACTCTCATTGAGGATGGAGAGATTATCCAAAATGCTCTTCAATGCATTGACACCTTTTGTTTGGCTTTTGGCTCAGCCATCCAATGGCATAAAACCCTTTGCTATCATCAGTCATTCCTGCCCGTCCCACTATGGATTCTCTAGTATAACTGGAAATGGATCCACCATGGCCAGGTTTTCCACTTTCTGGGCATCCCATTTTCCTTTCATGGATCAGCGACAGAGCTTTGGAATGTTGTGCTCTCCAAAATTGAAACTAAATTGGCTTATTGGTTGACCAAACATCTTTCCCTGGCTGAGAAGTTTCAAATTTGTTCCAAAATTCTCGCAGTCGCGCATGTATATTACTCTTCTTGTTGGTCTCCTTCTAAAGCAGCATACAATAGGCTCGAAAAGTTGCTGCAAGATTTTCTATGGGCTTTGGATATAGAGAAACATGGTTTTCACCGAGTAGCCTGGGAGTATTGTTGCTTGCCTAAGCATTCTAGTGGTCTCGGCCTCATTTCTACCCATAACCAAGGTTAGGCCCTTTGTGTCAAATGGGTTGTTCGATGTGCATTGGGAAACGGGGCTTGGAAAGTGCTTCTCCGTCACTGTATCTCTTTTGGGTTTCCCTTACACCGCCCAACATGGGAAAAAAATGGCTTCCAGACTCTTTTGGTCATGATAGAACCAGTTCAAATTCAGGGTTCTTTTGTAGCAAAAATCATTTGATGTGCATGGGAAGCAGCTAAACCATGGCTATGATGGGATGGAGGAGGCTTGAGATGGCGTGTCTTTCAACCAGCACAACCTCTGGTTGTCTCCATTAATTCGAATGCAAGGCCAGCATCTTGCATGAATTTTGGGTCTTCATGATCTATGCTTTCACAAGTGTGGCATTCGAACCCGTAAGGACATTTTTTGTAGATCCACAATGTCTCTCCGTAGCTAGGAGGATGCTCAAGCTCAATTTCGCCTTACACGATAGGATCGAAGCACTTTTGAATTGCTTGCCTCTTTCTTGCCAGAAGAACTTTTGCACAAAATTGGCATCACTGTCCATACTCCATGGTGGAAGGACTGATGTTGGTACCCAAAAACTGCTTTCCAAAGATACAAACCTCGACAGGGGTATTGCTGGCTTTTACACCACTTACCTATGGTGGACGTTTTAAACCAGTGTTGGTATTTGCAATCTTCTAACTCCATCTGGAGGTTACGTTTTATTATAGTTTGGTCTACTATTACTGAGCCCAAAATAACACATTTTGTCTGGTGTATTCTTTTCCAAGGCTTGTCATTAGGGTCTCAATTCCATCATTTGGGTATCCCAGATCCTCGCCGCCCTTTCTGTGGCCAATCTAAGTCCTTCCTTCACTTGTTTTGGTTCTGTCGTAGGGCTCAAAATTTTTGGGTTTGAATTCATGATTTCTTTTCACCATTTTGCCCACAAATGTTTTCTTGCCATATGGTTCTTCTGGGAGATAACCTTACCCTTCCCTTTTCTTTTCTGCAACTTTGGTACACTTTCAAAATGGAAATTCTCTTCGCAATTTGAAGAGACAGAAATGCGGCGGTTTTTTTCTCATGCCTTCATTGATTATTATGTATCCATATATGTTAAAGCTTGCATTTGCAATAATGTGATGTTATAGATACATGTTCAAGCAGATAAGGTGACCCTTAAGGTGGCCCACTTGTAGGAATTATTACAACATTGGGGAAACGCTTTGTGTACGGTGGCCAGAGTTCCTCCATAAGCTTCTGTTTCCGGTGGTCGTTCCACTGCTCGTGGTCGTCATCGAGGCCATAGACCTTCCTGGTGGCATAGCGATACTTCTCGCTCTCGGCCACCTCGCCGCCACTTATCGCGACATAGCTTTGTTGTTCCTCCACATCGTTGTGTATCACCCTTGACCTAGCTTCCGCCAGCAGATCCTACTTGGGATCCGCCAACAAGTGTTGGTTGGCTCGCCAACAAGTGCTGGTTGGCCAACTCCGGCGGGCGATTCGAGTTGGCCTTCATCTTCCAAAGGTTTTCCCAGGTTGGCTTTGGCTATTTCCCCACGACGTGAAGATAAGGAGGTTATCAAGAATAATGCAGATGGATGGACATTGCTAGACCCTGAACCTGATCACGTGCCAGGATGGGAAAAGAAGGATGAACCAGACCCTCCTTCGGCTATGGTTTTCGCTGCTTAAGGGTGTTTTCTTTCTCGACTAGACCCAAATACTTATGAAAAAATTTAATGTTTCAGGGCAAGGCCCTTGTTTCTTAGACTTCTGGGCTCTGCCCATGTGACTTTTGGGGAGTGACTTTTTCCTCCCATTATTTTTTGCTTTAGCGATAATTTTAGTTTTCTAAATTAATCAAATTGGTCGGAAAATTTCATTAGAAAAAAAAAACTCATCTTTGATGATCAATCTTGTAGTTCAACTCTTTTTCTCCCATAAAGTTACTAACTTTGACAAATAAATAGCTTCAAACAAAAGTTGTGTAAAGCATACACTACATAAAATTAGACTTGTTAGGTCTTCTTATTTTTATTTTTTAAATGAAATGATTTCTGCTATTTTAAGGGTCGGCCAAGCTGTCCCGCCTGGCCCTAAACCAGTTCCAAAATTTTCATTCGACAATTCATTAGACAGTTTTGAAGGACTCCATAACGTAGTATATTTGGAAGTTTCTTTTTCACTGCTACTTTCTTGTTCGATAACAGATATGACATTGGTTCCTCAAATTCACCACAATATTTCCTCAAATGCAAACCCCAATTATTATATTTCTTAAAACCCAGAAAGGTTTCTCTTTTTAATCATTGTAACAATAAGAAAAAAAATAAACTCAGTAATCACAAGAAATTGGATGCAACTCTGGAAAACTGAGCATTAAAGAATTTACTAATTTTCAAATGTACAGCTTCTTCTCGAGTCCTGCAGTAAATTGATCATTGATATGAGAAAAACTATGAAAATCATCTACATATGTACATACTTCAATTGTTATACATGAAAAAATTCGTATTTTGACATGCAGCATTGCAATACAAACAGAGGGTGTCAGACGATTTTTCCGACAATGGAGGTAGAGAGAAAAAAAAAAGTAATTTTACAAGTGAAGGGGTAGAAAGCAAAAAGGTACACATAGAATGATTCTTCTGCATTGACGTTTGCCACCTCTGCTTGTGTTGAATGGCAAATTTATCAAATTTGTATCATGTACAAGTAGCTATATTAATCTGAGCCTGTGCATGAAAGCATATAATATTCCAACAGCAAGAACCATAGTTGAAGAAAACTGTGATTACTAACCTGAGTCGTGAGCTAAATCTAGCGGCTAGCAACTTGTAGTATTACTCAGACCAGGTAATGGCAAAATCTTGCAGCAATTATTTCCAAAAAAAACCCAAAAATTGCCGAAAGATTAGCAATTTGCAAGTAAACTTGCCTGGGGTTTTTCCAATGCTCTTTCAGACTCCGTCGCCATTTATTTTCATTCCCACGACTGGGGTTTTTCGTGGCCACAACTGGATTTTTCAATGCTCAAGGAGAAGATGCCAACAAGTAATATTATATAACAGTTTGCTCAAACAGAATATGACTAATGGGATTATCGCTGTGTGTAGGTCTTCCGTTTGTTGAATTTTGCAGGTCAAATTCACGTTTCATCTTGCCATCCTCTGAATACATTTGGTTCTGAATGTCTACAGTTCTCAGTGATTGACATCGTCATTTCTCTGCAATTACCATCTTCGTTTCTCCGCAAATTGGTGAATTAACAGAGGAAGCAAATATTTTACTTCTTCCATTCTCTGCGATTAAGGCAGCAAATTAACATCATTAATTTGTTTTTTCCCAAAAACCCCGTTTATCAATGACATTGTGTAATCCTTAGAAAACATATAGATGACAAATTATTATTAACTCTTTCAGACGAGATGCATTTCATTAGATAGTATAGATTATTTTGAAGAGGGGCTCCATTATAACGTTAAGTAATTCCATATTCATCTGAAGATTTTGTTGAGGGAAGGCATTTTGCTGATAAAGATTATTAATGTAAGAGGTTCTTATTACCTCTTAAAATAGTACCATAGTTATTAATTACATCATTTAACTCTAAAACACACATTTAATTATAGATAAATTTATATTGAAATTCTAGGATGCCGGTTCGGGTTCGGGTTCGGGTTCGGGTTCGAAGAACCAGTACAACAAAATTTTGAAAAAGGGGTTTCTGGATTCGGGTTTGTTTTTTCAAAAATATGTAATTTTTTATATATATATACATATTTTGATATTTATGCAGCCTAGAAGCATGAGTTAAGATTAGAATGTCACATAGTATCATAAAAAGTAAACATTTAAACAATAAAAACACTTGTAAATTTGTAATCATAGCATCATGAATCATGAATCCATGATCATACCATCATATACTTCAAGTTCAAGTTCAACATCAAAGATTCAAAACATTAATATTAAATCAGAACATCAGTTCAAGTATCATTGTTTGAAGTTTAACTAATGGATTAATAATTTATTGATATTCTTCTTCTTCTTCTTCATCATCTTCTATATGGAACCTGATAAGACTCGAAGGTTAATTTTTCCCCTTTTATTGGCGCAGTTTCCATCCCAAATTATTAAATGGGGGTTTGGGGGCAAAGCACCCAAGACGGGGTCAAGTGGCAGCACCCCTTGCGGGGTCTAGGAGCAGCGCCCCTTGTGCGCTCCCTGTCGCAGTACAGGGTGGGGTCGAGGGGCAGCGCCCCCACAGGGGTTTTCGCGGGCAGCGCCCCCGAATGCTCAACCGACTTTAATTATTTTATAAAGGCATCGAGAGTTATTTTTCACCGGGTGAAATTCGTAACAAATGCGCCATAAAATAACGTTTTAAGTGAAATCCCGGGCAAAATTCGTGACAAATTCGCACCAAATTCATTTTTTTTTGGGGCGAAATTCGCCTGGGTTCGAACCAGCTCAACCCGGGTTCGAATTTGGCATTTAAAAATTGGACCCTGCCCAAAAAATTCGAACCCACAGGCGAACCGGACCCGAATTTCGAACCGGTTCGAATTTCCCTGGGTTCGGAGGGGTCAGGGGCCGAACCCGGTAACTTAGTTGAAATTTGAAGTTGATACATAAAAATTGTCTATAATGTGCATTGAATTCTAATTTTATCTATATATAAAAGAAATCAGTCATACGTTCCTTAAATTGAAAATATTTTTGCGACTTATATCATCTTGATGTTAATATACTTCCTCATGGGTTACCTGACTTGTTGCCGGGTCTGAGTTCTTTAACAATGGTAAGAACATTTGGAATACAAATTAAAATTTAATTGGCAAATCAATACTTTAAACTAGACATAAAAGCTTCCAAAAACATTGATTGCATAAGTTACACCTGCAAATTAAAGGTTTATCACGCTTAGACTTTCCATTTCAATCTCAGTGCACTTAAAATAAGTGCTCACTAGCCAATTATATTATTATGCTGTTAAATTCTACCTTAAGAAATCCAGCTACTACAAAACTAAATATAAGATAATGAGAAATATCTCCAACCCAGTTTCCACTCCTACACATCTGCATCAGCATCCTTCTCTTCATTCAGCTTGGCTGCAGTTTCTTCCTCTGCTGGAGGAGGCACCTGTTCTTCCTCAGGAAGAGGTTCTTCAACATAGTCATTCTCAAATGCATCATTAGGAACCTCGTATATACGCAACTGTGGCTTTGAAGGATCTTTGACAAACACATACTTTCCTTCGTTCAGTTTTAGGCAGAGATCAACGATTGATTTAACAATACCCCACATATTAGAAGTGTTCAAATTGATTTGCATGGCAAATTCTCTAGGCTTATACCCCTGAATGCTTAAAATAACATGGTTGAAGTGATCCCGAGGGTGAACCCTAGACACATAACCAAGCTTCATAACATCTGCACTGCTAAGAAGGGCTTGGGCAGTCCATTTAGCAAGTTTATTTCCATTGTTCTTGAGTTCAGTTGCCAAAACAGCACCTCGTTGAGTTTCCAATTTCTGACGCCAATCAACTCCAGAAAGCTTAGAATCAAATTCATTCAGGGCATTTAAGGTGAGAAACTGTGTTTGTCCCCTTAAATCCATAACACTGTGGACCTCACACCTTGCAACTAATGATATATCTTCATCCAATTTCCAACGCCTATAACGATAAGCAACAGATGCAACCTCCTCACCCTCTGAGGCAAATGGATTGGGTTCTTCAAACTCCACCTTATTGCCATCTCTAACCAGAACTTGCTGTGAAAAGTTCTGGTTGATATATGCTGCCTCAACACTAAGAGAATGGGCAGAATTTATGTCATCTTTAGCTTCTGGCAAAGGCTCCTGCGAGGTTTCATTTACAGACAGCAAATCCAACTGAGACCCATCCCTCTTGTCAAAAAACAGCTTATTCCCCACCCTCTGGACTACAATATCCCATGAATACACTGACCGAGGTGCACACATTAGTGTAGCCAGGATTGTGTCAGTCGCAAAAACAACAGCCTTGTCCTCACTTGCAAGGCGTCTTATCACAGGATCATCAGTAGTAGTTACCTTGAAGAAGTTCCTGTTCTTGAAACGTTCCAGGCGCTTCTCACTTTTTGGTGTGACTCGATCATAACCTTTATCATAGTATTCAAGTGCACCACAAAGCACTAAATCCTCTGGCTCACCAACACTGTAGGTCAATTTGGAGAAACTAGTGAAGGGAATCTGATCAAGCATGGTCCACTCGGGCTGGATGTCTACAGAGCTTTTGAACGCTGCTGCTTCCCTGCGCTGCATATTGTTCCTATTCTGATTGTAAAACCGATCTCGTTTCTGCCGCTCCTTCTCTGCTTCCCTCTTCTTGGCCTCAACTTCTTCATCTTTCCTCTGAGGAAGCTGCCTCTGCTGCTGAAACCTCCACCTGGGTCCAAACTTGGGTTTTGGAGGGGGCTTTCCATCAACCAAACGGAATGACTCCTCATCTGCCTCATCAAATGCAAAATCAAATACTGAATACTCCTGCCCACCCCTAGTATTAGGCCTGGCATTGTAATTCCTTGTCCAATCTGCGACCCTCCCAAGCTTTTCCCCTTTGGAGAAAGGCGCATAGGGCACATTCTGTAGCTGATTTTCTAGAAAAGCAGGGCCTTCGGGAGGTCCCCAGCCATCTGGATTATCCACAACAATTGGCACTTTTAACTGTGGCTGCACTGTTCCAACCATATTTATCTGGAGCAGTTGAAAACAAAAACTAATTTATTTGATCTTCTCAGCACCAAACCCTCAACCAGTATTCAAAATCCAAATAAAAAAACCAAATGACAAATGAATTATCTTCTGCTCTGAGAAGAAGCCAATTAGTAAACACCTACACCTCATTGTTAAGTTTCTTGTTTGACTTCCCCATTCTACTGACAAGATAAACAAGTACTATAAAGCAACCTGTAGCAGTTTAACTGTATAATCAAAGGTATTAAATTGAAAATCAAAAAACATCATAAATTTTCAAGAAACTCTGCACTTCCATACGAGTTAAAATGTTTTCAAATTATCTTCTAAACAAACTTGTACATGTGATTCCTATGTAAATAGAAAACCATTTTCTCCCAATTGTCTCAATTAGGGTTTGTCTATTATATGCCCCCATTCCGCAAGCACACCATACAAATAAGACACAAATATTATAACTCCGCAGACACTCCCTGCTAAATGCACAACCCAAACATGTGCTTGCCATTATCAAAAAGCACATATAAATACCCAAAAACATGCATTATAAGGTTTCATTTCAAGTTCCTAATTGGGAAGTCAACTGTAGAAAATAATTAGCCTAACTCCAGGAAGAGAGCTTCACAAATTGAAATCCGTCAATATAAAATAACCCTAGAAGAGCTACACAAGAAATCGATAAACTAAAAATTAAGAAAAGCTGAAAACAGAACCTGGGAATAAAGCCCCAGATTAACAATTCATCAAACAATCCTAACCAGGGAAAACATTCGAACCCCAAAAAAAACTGAACGAAACAAGGAAATAATAGATGAGAAATTATTTGCTAACGTGAGAGAATTCATTGGAGTCACTTACCGGACAATACGTGCGGCCGCAAACAAAGCTCCCGCGCAAACGCCAGAGAAAGAACACAAGGCCAAAGCTAGAACCCTAGCAAGGGTTTTCAAGACCGGTACTGCTACGAAACGACTACAATTTTTATCTGGTCGATTGTAACCTATTGTAACCTAAGACGTTGCCAAAAAAAGGTTAGAAGTGCAGTAGGGACAAAATAGAATGGTAGGAAAAAGTAATATTACGCCAAAGAATTCAATCGTAAATGGAAGAATGATGACAAACTTTGAAGATTGCAATAAAAAGGCTAAAATTTAAATATGTAGTTAACGATTATATGTGAAATGGGGTAGATGGACTATCTTGAAAGAAAACTTGATGATAAAAGTTGTTTTTTTTAAGTAAAGATGTGGTTGAAACTTGAGTGGCAATATATAAGGATATTTGTACGCAATTTGAAGATACTTTGGAGGTAGATATTCTAAACAAGCTTTATGAGGAGACAAGGTTTCACAAGCTAGCAAACTTATTGGTCAAGATTCATAATAGAAGCGCTGATATAGAAAGAAATAGAAAGTGTGTTAATGTTGTGGCTTTTGGTTCCTTAAAATGCTTGGATCGTGGACATCATTGAACTTCATTTCATCCTTCCTTCCTTCTTAGGATGTGGTCACATATAAGATGCTTGGGTTCCTATTCTTACTAAAAGGTATTGTAGTGATAGGATTAAAAAAAATGTAAACTAATAGCCTCGTCTGTAAGCTAAATTTTTTTATTCATATTGGATGGTAGTTATGGATAGATTATTTAACATTTTGGATGTAAGATATTTCAATCACCAAAATTGTGATGGTAGATTATCGAACTTGAATTTTGGATTCGGATAGTCTAGGGGATTAAAGCTTCAATACACCTTGCATGGTGGGATTGATGATCATTTTGAAGGAGGCGGATATCTATTATTTGTGGGAGGTCTTCTTTAGTATGACTATATTTTGTCAATGGTCTCAATTGGTAGGTTTAATAATATGGGAACGGTGTCTTATGGTGTGTATGTGATGAGTGTCGGCAACAAGTTTGTGGTAAGGACTAACATGGCTACTATTTTTATGCTTGTGTTGAATGAAGTTACACCTAGTAGCGTCAAGTTACCACTATCTATTGTCATATTGGAATGCACCCTTTCGAGGATTAGTGCGACAATTGTCATTCCAACTACAATAATGTAAACATTGCTAGTTTGTGGGTGTCATAAAAGTTAGAATGCATCTCTAGAAAGGGTTGGTTCCCTCAATGTAGCACGTAGAAGTAACCTTACTCTACTACTAAAACAAGGAAAATGGATAGAAACTAAGCATAAAATGAAATTGACTTGAAAGTGAGGAGATACGCTAGAAATTTTAAGTGATTTATATTATCATATGCCTATACAATAAGATCAACTAAACTAACTAACATACACAAATACTTGACATAATCTTTGCATGTTTTTCCTAGCAAGGTTTAAAATTAATAAAAATTGTTCAAGAGCGAGGTTTTTCACAGCTAAGACTTGCACAAACTTGATGACCACAAGATATGACTTGCAACAAAATATATTATTTCATAAAGGTGAGAAGAATTAGATAATAAATCAGGGACCAATTATTTTATCACAAGATAAAATCAATTAAAAAATTCTCATAATATCACACAAAAATCTATCCTTGCGAAGGTAAAATATTATTTTATAAAGGTACATTGCAGCTAAGGATAATTCTGTTCTATATGTTTTTTGCAAAATTGAGCTCACAATGTTTTACTTGTCATAATTTTGAGTTGTCTTTGTAACTCTTATTATTTTAAAGGAAAACCCTTATGTTTGCTTTCAATAGGTGTACATGGAAAAGTAACCCCCAAAACTCAAGAAAAAGGGGCTTGTGCCTTGAGAAAATTGAAGCTTCCTTGGTGCATGGAGATAAGAAATCTTCTTATTTTACCATTGAAACTATTGCAACTAGTGTTGAGGGAAGAAAAGTTGACTTTCAACTTCTTTTCTCGTGCATGCCCTGGCAAAGACTCAAGTCAAAACCTTAACTTCCCGCTACTTGCAAGTGTTGAAATTATTATTATAGGAATATTAAATTCCCTTTAATGTCTTAAATGATCACTTTCATGTGTCCTAATCCAATTCATCTTCCTCTTCATCCAAAACCAATCACCCCTTAATTATTCCCTTGTCTTCAAACATCCCTCATTTTTCTTCTAAAGTTCATCCATTCTTCATTCAAATCTTCATCCACGTCACCTTCTAATTCCAATTTTTATAAAATATTATGCTCTTGTCTTAGGAGCACCATCATAATCCTTGGACTTTAATCCTAGTTATCTTGTTTGGCCCACATCCAACCACAGTAAAGCTTAACCCACATCGAATCAAACTTCATCTTTCACACCTTCATCAAGATTTTCATCTCAAATCTTAGGTTGAAAGATTTATCAAAGTGTTGCATAGGCCCTCATCATTAGCAAAAATCTATTTGAATCATATTACTTTGAGAACATCAGTTTGTCTCAAGTAGTTAAATGTCTGTCATATCATATTTTGCTTGGGATCATCAGTCTATCTCCAAGTAGTAGAAGATATCATCATCCAAATCAATCCTTTGTTTGCACCATCATAGGGTCTTGTTTCACCTAGGTTTGTCTCAAACCTTTAAATCCAAATCAAATCCAACCTTGAATCCCTGCCCTCATATCCAAAAAATAAAATCAAATCAATCAAATCCTTGAGGTAGTACCCTCTTAAACTAAAATAAAGTCTAAAATTTCTCCTAGTCCTAAGTTCATATTTCATCCATCCCCAAATCTTTAACTTCATCCACTCTTAATCTTATTCTTCATTTGCATCATATTCTAATCCAATCAATATTCTAATAAATATGTATTGGTTTCACAAAATGGTTGAGGACTTTAAAGTTCTAAACCCTAATCCTCAAACCATACCTCCAATCCAACCCACCTACAAAATCAATTCTCAACACATCATATCCAATCCTCATCCATCTCCCATTTCTTATCCTTCCTCTACATTTGACAAGGTAAATTCATCTCATTATCCCTCACCAACACATGATTCCCTACATAGCCACCTTGCCCAAGAGATTCAAGAACTCCAAAACACTCCTTAGTTTTCAAAATGGGGGTCAAAAGAAATTTTTTTCCTTTAAAGATATATGTCCTTCCCCGTGTGTCCAAAATCATAATTCTCATCTCCCATCCAATCCCAATCCTCCACCTAATCCCCCACATTTTAATCTTAATGTTCAAAACCATAATCCCAATCCTCCACATAATCCTAATCCTCCAAAACCCACATCATCCCCATCTTGCAATAACTTTTCCATTGACTGGATCCAAGGACTAGAAAAAAAGTATAGATCCCCAAATCATGTTGTGTAATTTCCTCAATTCATGAACACACCTCTATCCCCTCCAAATGAATACATACCTAAATCTCCTAAGTCTCATGAGTCTTCCATCCCTCCATCCACCCAAGTTAAAGGCTCCAACTACTCCATCAAATTACCCTCACAAGTCCAAACATGTCAAGACCTTGCTCGAAATCATGATAATATGGATTCCTCTTCTCCTCTAGATCTAAACATTCCTCCATCTTATGACACCTCTCCATCTCATGACACCTTTCCATATGAAGATCTCAATTTTCCATATCAAGATCCACTTATCCTCCTTAACCCATCTCATGATCTCATTCCTAATCAAGATCAAGACATTCCCCCACCCCATCCAATGATCCCCTTCCATATCAAGACTTAACATCCAATTATCCTCCACTTCATGAAGATATTATATGTATCCAATCCATTAATCCCCCTTCATGTCAAGATCAAATTACTCCATCTCACGTTTTCATTCCCTCCACTTTATTGCATGGTCCACTTCCATCTCAAGATCCACTCATTCCTTCCATTCCACAACATAATCCTCCCCAATTTGTCAAGATCAAAGTACACCTTCGAATCCATGTCATGATCCCCTTCCATCTCAAGATCCTACTATCCCTTCTTATCCCCCTCATAATCCCAAACCTCTACATGAACCTAATCCTCCACAAAATCCCATCACACATATCCAATTCATCCATGAACCTCATACCTCTAAGCTTGGTTCTTCCACCTCTATCCAACATGGCTTCCTTCAATAGACTATCATTCCTTCCACCTCTCCTCCCCATTCACACAGACTCACATCTTGTGTTAAAAATAATAAGTATCTCCTTGGAAAAATATTGTCTCAAGATGTTGGTAAACCTTTGACCTAAGGAGGATAGGGCAGATGGGGCCAAAGGCTCTCCCAACTAACAAACCAACTTGCAAAGACAATGTGGAAGCAACAACAACATAGTGAGAGAAGAAATAACAGAGATCCTTTTCATTCATTGATCAAACTCATTACATGTCAAGCTGTAAGGCCTTCCTATTTTGGGCCATATACAATTAATGAATTACAAATTGATCTTCATACATGCGAGGTCACAGACCTGCTTTACAGATAATTCAATCCTTCTCTTATAACCTCTTAAAACTGTCATCTAAATCCTACTAAGGAACTCCCCAAAAATAAGAACATAGAAACAAATATATACAAGAGTCCACCAGAGAGGTCGGCGCTCAAATCCATAAGTGAGACCCAGATTTAGGTCCACACGGATCCCAAAGAGAGACCCCATATTAAATTAAACCACAAAAATTAAATGCAGAAATTGGCCACCAGATCCAACTCAAAAATAAACAACTCGGGCAAAGGATGACCAAGCAACAGAGTGACTCGGTCAAAGAACATCCCGAGCAATAGAAACATGACTCGGGCCAAGCATACCTGATCAATAGAAGACAAACCCAAGCAACAGAAAAAAAAAGAATTCGGAAACAAGCATAATCAAATGACAGACCCGAGCAACAAAGTACTTCCCGAGCAACCTCCAAATGAACTAAAGAACAAAACAAACATCTTTTTGGTTGAGCAGGATTGCCAAGGACCCAAGATGATCCTGCATCAGACACCTGGGGTTACAAGAAATGATTTCGCGAATCATGTATTAGGTCCAACTTGAAATGAATTCAACTTAGATTGAGAAATCCAAGATGAGTCCTCAATTGGTTTGTTCTTCCATTTTACCAGATACTCCATGTATTCCTTTCCTCTTGTACTTTTGTCAATTCTCTATTTCAAAATTTTCTCAACTTCCTCTATCTGCTTCTTAGGATAATCACTTGGCACTGTCACTTCTTCATCAAGTTCATGATATTCATACAAGTCTGAAATATTGAATATAGGTGATATATCCATGTCATCGGGTAATTCAACTTCATAATAATTTCCACTGTCAAATCTTCTCAGTATTCTGCAAGGACCAAATTTCTTCATCTTCAGTTTACCATATGTTCTAACAGGAAATATTCCTTTCTTTAAATGAACCATTACTGCATCACCAACTTCAAATGTTTTATGTCTTCTTGCATGTCTGCACTGTCCTTGTATTTCTAAATACTTTTCTCCAACTTTTGTTTTACATCTTCATGCAATGTCTTCATGAACTTAGCAAATTCCTCTGCTTCAACACTTCTTTTCTCTTCTACAACAATATCGCTCAAGTCTGATATACCTCTCAGTTGTGTGCCATGAAAAATCTCAAAAGGTGTCTTTCCAGTACTTCTATTTACTAAACTATTGTATGCAAACTCTGCTTGTGCCAACATCAAATCCCAATTACTTGGTGTGTCTCCAACTAGGCATCTCAACAAATTACCCAAACTTTGGTTTACAACCTTTGTTTGTCCATCATTCTGTGGATGAAATGTAGAACTAGAATTCAACTCAGTATCCAACTTTTTCCAGAGTGTTCTCCAAAAATAGCTAACAAACTTACTGTCTCGGTCAGAGATGATACTCCTAGGTAATCTATGCAATCTGACAATTTCCTTAAAGAAAAGATCTTCTATATGCACTGCATCTGATGTTTTCCTACATGGTATGAATTGTGTCATCTTAGAAAATCTATCCACAACAACAAATATGGAATCATTACCTCTTGTTGTCCTAGGTAAGCCAAGAACAAAATCCATGTTGCTATCACTCCAAGGTCTCTCAGGAACAATAATTGGTGTATACAAACCAATATTCTGACTTACTCCTTTTGCAACTTGACAAACTTTACAACTTTTAACAAATTTTTGAACATCGTTATACAACTGAGGCCAAAAAATATATTTCCTTAAGCAAACTCAATGTTTTATCAATACCAAAATGTCCAGCCAATCCACTACTATGTTTCTCCTTAATATTAGTTCTCATTGAACCTCTTGGTATACACAACTGAATACCTTTGAACAACATATCTTCTTGAATGAAATAGTCTTCATACTTACTTGATTGATTTTAATTAGGTTCTCTGCACACTCTCCACTGCTCAGAAAGATCAGGATCACTTTCATACAAATTTTTCATGTCATAAAAACCAAGAGCTTCAATTCTCATTTCAGTCAATAAAGATTTTCTTCTACTCAATGCATCAGCAACTCTGTTAGAAACTCCACTCTTGTGCTTAATTACAAATGTGAAACTCTGCAAATACTCTACCCATTTCATATGTCTCTGATTCAACTTATTCTGACTACCCAAATACTGTAAAGCCTTATGATCAGTATACAACACAAATTCATTTGGCATCAAGTAAT
>MU226432.1:80556-94550 GCA_018584345.1 Thuja plicata
TATATATGAAAGCATAATTATGTGTATGTAAGTGATGGGGAGCTCTAACTTCTAAGAGCTTTCTTTCTCTTTCTAATACCCTTTCTTTGGTCTTCTTAGGGTTTCTATCACTACCCTAACCAGAGGACAACTCTATGATCCCCTATCTCCTTTAGAACTCTCCACCAACTTCAAACTCCCTCCAAGTCCTTCTCCATTCAACTATGCACCCTTAGGCTTATTCTAGCCTAAGTCTCTCCAATCTAACCTTGGAAATAGGAATGGGATTCCTGACCATTCCTAGGTCACTTACAACTAGTTTTGTTCCACTTTTATGGATCCCTCCATTAGGTTTCAAACGGGTTCCTAGTTTTTTAAGATTTTGAAGCCTTGTAGCCTTTTTGGTCAATTAGGCCTCCTAGAAAATAGTCTTCTTGGATTTCTTCACAAATCCCGTTAACAACCCTCCAAATAAACTATGTATTATTTGTAGGTCTATCCTAGGCTCTAGGATTTTCAAGGTTTTAGACCCCCACTCTGTCAGTACACTGGATTTTCACTAAACCCCTATTTTTAAGGGTTTTAGGAGCATGTTCACCAGTTTGGTTTCTTTGTCTTCAATGGATTCTCTAAGAAACTCCCCCAATATTCTCCTTGAATACACTAATCAAGGAAACACTCCTCCACAAGATCCCACCATTGTTTGGTTCAATCTAATCCATCTAGCATCTTTCCATGCTATTGTTCTACACAAGCCTCTAACCAGAATTCCACTGCACTCGCCTAGGGCTTGTTAGCGAAAATAGCTCCCCTACAAGAAATGACTCTACAAACCATATATACACTATATACAAGGTCCCATACTTGACTCCAAGTGGTCATAGCTTTCCAACTATGGGAAGTCAAGTGGGGTTCATATTTTACATGACTGATCCAGAATAAGACAGAGAACCAGTAAAACGCAAAGAATTTACAAACTGATAAGCAAGAACAATAAGAAACTAAACTAATGCCATAGAGAACAACTACATAAAAAAAAACACAATCTCAATGCATTAATTCACTCCATTCCATCCATTAAAGTACTGGATGATGGCTCTGTTAACAAAATACAGTAAAAAATCTCTCCTTCTCAATACACAGTCCGTACTCAATGATAAACAACTGTTAGATTAGGGTTTTCTCTACCTGATATATCATATTACCACATTTTTTTAACTTCATGTTGGTATTTGGGAACCATTAAATCCCTTTCCTACTTTTTAGGAAATGTTGTCATGACAGCTTTGCAAAGTTGCAAAGTTGTTGTGAGCAACTTTTACATCTTTTGCACAAATGACAAACTACTACTTCCAATGGCCCAATTCAATCCTAAACCACATAATATGACCTTAAAATATTCAAAAACATAAAAATCACAAGTGCCACTCCATTTTGGAGTTTTGGTCAACCTTTGATCTTTTGGTTGACTTTCTAGGACTTAGACCCCTAGATCCTATTTGATCACATCCAACACTAAACCCTAATCACTCCTATCTCTAGACACACACACAAAACACACTTGGTACTTCATATGTAGTCCTTATTAACTTTGGTGGTTGGACAAACCAATCTACAAGCCAAAATGTTTTAAAGATCTCTGCAAGACCTTAAGGTGCTCCTACACCATCCTCCCCCTGCAACAAGAAAATCAAGGTTTCTTCGATGTGATTAAATCCATGCTTATGCCATGATTATTGAAGTATGTTTCTACTATACATATAGCCTTTGATTCAGGCTGGTGTTCCCTTTTCACCAAGTGTTTCATGTAGACTTTCTTCCTTGTCTTCTTCTTCACCCTTGAATCCAGAATCTTCTCCACTTGTGGCTTAGCTTAAATAGGTACTCTACATTCTTCCACATCCTTAGTTACCTCTGTACTATACTCTTCCTCATCTATGTCTGGTCCTTTGTATGGAATCAAGTCCTTCACATTGAAAATGGGAGAAATAGACATATCATTTAGTAGATCTATCTTGTAGGCATTGGAACTATACTTATCCAATACCTTACAAGGTCCAATCCTCTTCATCTAAAGCTTGCTTGGTATTCCCTTATGTAGTATAGCCTTGTTCAAATATACCATCACCAATTCTCCTACCTAAAATTGTAGGTCTCTCCTTCCTTCATCTTTCTTAGCCTTCAATTTCAGATTGGTCTCCATCAGAGTCTTCTTCACTTGCTCATGAACTTCTCTCATTGACTATCCAAAATCATCTGCATGCCCATTGATTCCTTCATATCCTTTTAAGTCCTTGAGATCCAGTACACCCCTTGGATGTGTACCATATACAATCTCAAATGGACTATTACCAGTAGTCCTATTTGTGCTATCATTGTAGGCAAATTCTGCCTGTGGGATGACTTGCCCATACTCTTTTGTCAAACATCTTAGCAAGTTGACAAGAACCTTGTTTATCACTCCTGTCTGACCATCCATTTGAGGATGATATGTAGAACTATGAGACAAGTTAGTTTGCAGTGTTTTTCCATAGGGTCTTCCAAAAGTGCCCCATAAACTTCACATCTCTATCTACAACTATACTCAATAGCAAGCCATGGATCCTCACTATCTCCTTGAAGAAAAGATGGGCAATATGACTGGCATCATGTGTTGTTTTACATGGGATTAAATGACTCATCTTACTGAATCTATCCACTACCACAAACACATTTTCTAGACCAGTTGGATTCCTAGGTAACCCCACTATGAAATCCATGCTTATGCACTCCCATGGTCTATTTGGGATGGGAAATGGCTAGTAAATAACTGCATTTGATGATGTCCCCTTTTCCTTCAGACATACTCCACACTACTCCACATATCTTCTTACATCTTTCTGCATCTTAGACCACCAATAATATCTCTCCACTAAGTCTAGGGTCTTGTTCAACCCAAAGTATCCACTCAAATTTCCATTGTGCTTCTCTTAGATGAGGTTCTCCCTCATGGAACCCCTTGGAACACATAGTTTCTTCCCTTTAAAAAACAATCCATTCTGTAAGGTATAGTCAGCAAATTCACTGTGAAAGTGATTCTCAAAATTAGTACACACCTTATGGATCTCTGAGAAATCTAAATCTCCTTCATAAATTTCTTTGAAACCTTCAATCCCTATACTCTGCAACTGAATCTCCTGGATGATAAGAAATCTCCTAATAAGGGCATCTACTACCTTGTTATTTGCCCCCTTTTTATGCTTGATAGTAAAAGTGTATGACTGCAGAAACTCCATCCATTTTAATGACCTCAAGCTAAGCTTCTCCCGTGTTTTTATATAGCTCAAAGTCTAGTTATCAGTATATACTACAAATTATTTTGGCAACAAGTAGTGCCTCAACTTCTTTAGAGCTTGCACCAATGCATAAAGCTCTAGATCATAGGATGAGTACCTAGAGTTTGCTTCATTAAGCCTTTCACTAAAGAAGGGTATTGGTCTTCCTTCCTGACTTAGGACTGCACCCACTGCTATGTTACTAGCATCACATTCCACTATAAATAACTTCTCAAAGCTTGGTAAAACCAATATTGGTTGGGTGGATATCTCTTTCTTCAATCTCTCAAATCCTTCATTAGCTTGCTTGGTCCACACAAATTTTGTCTTGACTCCACCCTTAATGGTATCTAGGACAGGTGCACAAATTTCACTGGATCTCCTAACAAACTTCCTATAGAATTTGGATAACCCATGGAAGCTTCTGACTTCAGTCCCTGTCTTAGGACTAGGCCAACTTAATATATCTTCCACTTTGCTCTTGTCCATCTTCAAGTCACCTTGGGATACTACAAATCCTAGGTAGACTAGTTCTTGTTTCATAAACCCACTCTTTTCAAGATTTATGGTGAGCTTCTCCTCCTACAACCTCTTCAACACAAGTTCCAAGTGTTTCATATGCTCTTCCTTTGTTTTACTAAAAATGAGGATGTCATCTAGGTAGACTACTACAAATACGCCTATATAATCCTTCAAGACTTCATTCATGACCCTCATAAAAGTGCTAGGTGCGTTTGTAAGCCCAAATGGCATTACTAATCACTCATATAACCCCTATGTGGTTTTAAAAGCTGAATTCCACTCATCACCCTCTTTCATCCTAATCTGATAGTATCCACTTTTTAAATCAATATTTGAAAATTACGTAGCACCCCCAAGCAATCCGTTAAATATTCTATCCTAGGAATAGGAAATCTATATCTAATAGTTATTATATTTATTGCCCTAGAGTCAGTACACATTCTCCACTTACCTCCCTTCTTAGGAGCCACCACCACTAGGACAACACATGGGTTGATGCTCTTCCTTATCAGGCCCTAGTCCAGAAGCTCTTGCACTTGCCTTGCAATCTCTTTGTTCTGCTTTGGTGTCATCTTATATGCAACCTTGTTAGGAAATGGTGCCCCTGGCACAAAGTCAATTTGATGACTAATCTCTCTCTTTGGGGGTAGTGTAGCTGGAGTCCCTTCACAAATGATGTCTTGGAACTTATCTAACAAATGTTTTACTTCTTCTCTAATAGGTGATTGTTTAGGTGTCTCTTCCTCTCTTGGCTTCACAAAAATTGCATAGCCAATTCCTTCTTCCTCCTTCATGTCCTTGAGGAATTCTTTCCCAGTCATTAGTAGGGTATTGGAGTCCAACTTTTCCATGGTATCCTCTTCTATCAAAGACTGTATCTTATGAGTTACTCCATTCTTCTTGAATGAGTACTTATTCTCCTTACCATGGTGAACTACCTCCCTATCATACTGTCATGTTCTGCCAAGCAACAGATGGCATGAATCCATTGGTAATACATCACAAAGTATCCTATATTGATACTTTCCAATAGTGAATTCAACCTACACTTGTTCATTAACCAGTACATTCTATCCCTTATTCAACCAAGTTACTTTGTAAGGGAACACATGAGGAATCTTGACCAATTTAAGCTTCTCAACTGCTTCCTCTAAGAGCACATTATTAGTAGATCCAAAGTCAATTATGACCCTACACACTTTTCCAAGAATCTTACACTTGACTCTAAAAAGAGCCCTTCTCTACTTGTGTTCATCCCTTGTAGGTTCTTTGATTAGAATCCTCCTAAGCATGAGGTTCTCTCCCTTCTTTGAATCCAAATTGATCTCTGATTGTTTACTCATGTCCTCTTCTTGCACATATGCAATCTTCTTCTCACCTTGTGAAGATACTGGCTTATTTGGACATCTATAAGCAAGGTGACCTAATTGGCCACAATAGTAACACTTCATTGTAGCAAAATGTGAGCTCCTTCCAAACCCACCTGATTTGCATCTTCCACCATTCTGAAATCCTCTACCTCTATTATATCCTCCTCTATTACTGGTCTCTTGGCTTTTTTCAATAACCCTAGAATCTCCTTGGCTTCTGGTGTCATTGTTCCTTCCACTAGAACCACCTCTATATCCTCCTCTAGAGTCTCTACCTCTTCCTCTTCCCCTAGAGTTGGAATCTTGTTTCTTCTTGAGTTTTTCTTCCACCTTTAGGAACATTTGAAAAAACCCATGGATAGAGGTTAAAGTGAAGAGGCTCAACTCCTCTTGTATGTTCCATCTAAGATCATTGATGAACCTAGCAACTTTGATGCTTTCCACTTCTTTCACTCTTGATCTAAGACATAGTTTTTGGAACTCTTCGATATAGGATGCCACATCTAGATCCTTTTGTCTGAGATTATGCCTTCTCTTGTGTAGTTGGATATCATAATCCTATGGTAAGTAGTTCTCTTTCACCTTAGACACCATATCTTTCCAAGTTGCTATTGGCTTCTTGCCTCACCTTTCTCTTTCTTCTTTGGTAGAAGTAACCTCAAGGTGTGCTTACACAATACACTAGACAAGACCTTACTTTTCCTAGTCCACTTTAGGATCCTAATTCCACTCTAGTTCCTCACAAGTCTATAGAAAATAAGCCTATGACTACTCCCAACTCTTCCCCAAGAGTTACAACTATTGTGTTTCACCTTGAAGGACATCCATCACTATTTTTGTCTCAATACTTCTCCTTGGCTTTGAATAATTCCAATGCTAAACCCTTCATGCCAACTCCTTTAATGATACAAGGGCCTTTTGCACACTTAGTATGTTCATTTTGTCTCCATACATTCCAAATCCCATGAGTCTTTAACCCCAAGTTAGTCGAGTTCCAAAATGTCACTCAAATTGATCCTATTATGCCTAAAAGATCAATTGGCCCTATCCAGTGGGTTTTTCTAGATTTACTCTTAAAAATTCCACACAACCCCCAAAAAAAATCAAGGATCCAGATGACCTTTTGAGAAACCTAACATATTTCTAAGGTCTAGGGTCCCCAAACTGTCCGAACACCCCTGTCCTAAAATATAGGGCTATTAGGCCTATTTTGGCTCCTAACAAGCACTTCACTGATTTCTATGGAAAAATAAATCCAAATGGATTGGGTTGGTTCTGAGTTCACTACTAGGGATCTATAAAAATCTAAGGAAACTAAGACCACACTTGGTTCAGGGCTCCCATGCACACCCTTGTCTCTACATTCTTGTTTTCACCCGCCATACCCCTAACCGGACTGTCCTAGCTCGCCTAGGGCATGGCCTTAAAATTAGCAAATCAACTCCTCTGACCTCCTACCTACATATTTACACTATATAGAGGCTCCCCTAACACATTCATTCAACCTTTTGTGTTTTCCATGGTTGAATTTCATGGGGGAGCCATAAAACCAAAATCTACCTAAACTGAACTAGCAAACTACCTAATTCTTAAACAATTTCCTACATCTAACAAATCAACTCTAATCTACTTTCACTCTGAATGAAAAAGTATTATATATGTCTCTACCACATGAAACCACACTTAGATCATATATTTTAATCCATTAAAACATAAATAACTTGCAAATACATCGTCTATACTCTGTTTCCAAAAACACTTGCTCTATTGCTTCACAAAACTTGCATACATTCACTATACCTCAGGAAAAGAACCATAGAGTGTCTAAAGATGCTTAATCCACCATTTTAGGCCACTAAAATTCATGTCCCACTCCTATAATGGTGGGAATCCAATGTTGTCGAGTTGCATGCAATATTTGCAAAAAGTTGCAAATGTTGTCATGACAACTTTTGGCATCTTTTGCATTTATGTTGCAAACTATATTCTTGGGCCTCTAACCCATTTAGTTCGATGAAATAACATATTTTATGCCTCCTTAAGCATCTTACTACCCACACATGGGTCTTGGACACATTTAGACATCATTTCCCCACATTAGCCAAACTAAAGATTAAGCAACTAACCAAAAACTAGGGTGAACTTAGTACTAACACTAATCCACCTAGTCACACATAACAACTAGACCATCTAAGACCTTAAGAAAACACACACTGACTTGGCTAAGGTCAGTTACAAGCCAAAACATATTATGGCTTAGATGATATCCTAGGTGCTCCCGCACCATCCTCCCCAAGTGAAAGATTTCAATCCATCCTTGGATTGAGTAAGTCAAGATCAATGCCCATCTTTTTGAACTCTGAATCCTTTATCCATGTTGCATCTACATCCAGTTGTCCTTGCCATTTCACTAAGTGTTCTTTGTAATCCTTGGTTCTAGTATTTTTGTAAATTTTGGATTCCAGTATGCAGTCTACCTTCTTAACTGGTGTAGATGGAAAATGGAGTTCTTCTACCTCTTGGATGACTTCAGTCAAGCTCTGATCTAGATCAGGGATTGGTCCCTTGTATAGAACCAAGTCTATAATATTAAATATAGGCGACAAGCCATTGTTCTCTGGTAACTCCACCTTGTAAGCATTTGCTCCATACTTGGCCAATATAGTGTAGGGGCCAATCCTTCTCTTCTGTAACTTGTGTGGGATTCCTTTTTGTAGTCTAGCCTTGTTGAGATGTACCATCACTAGATCCCCAACCTTGAATTGGACATCCCTCTTTCCTTTATCAACCTTACTCTTGATCTTCCTAGTGTTGTTAATCAGTGTATTCCTGACTATGTCATGAACCTCTTGCATAGCATAGGAAAATTCCTCAGCATATCCACTCCCTTTAACTCCATCCCTTAGTTCTCTGAGTTCATAAATACCTCTAGGGTGTATGCCGTAGATGATTTCAAAAGGACTTTTTCTAGTGGTCCTATTTACAGTATCATTGTAGGCATATTCAAGTTGGCCTATGAGTTGGTCCTATGTCTGAATATACTCCTTTGTTAAGCATCTTAGGAGATTACCAAGACTTCTATTGACTACCTCCATTTGACCATCAGTCTGAGGATGGTAGGTAGATCCAAAGGATAAGTTGGTGCCCAACTTCTGTTAGAGAGTCTTCCAAAAATGACTCATAAACTTGGTGTCTCTATCCGACACAATGCTCATGGGCTATCCATGTATTTTGACTGCCTCTTTAAAGATAAGATAATATATTTGGCTGGCATCATTGGTTGTCTTGCAGGGCACAAAGTGAGCCATCTTACTGAATCTGTCTACTATCACATAGACACTATCCATTCCTTGTCTTGACTTAGGCAATCCAAATACAAAGTCCATGCTCAAACATTCCCATGGTCTAGTTAGGATAGGAAGTGGTTGGTATAGGCCAGCATTAGAAGATGTTCCCTTGGCCTTCTGACACACAATACAATTTTCCACATATTTCCTAATATCAACATTCATCTTTGGCCAAAAGTAAAATCTATGAACAAGTTTTTGTGTCTTACTGACCCCAAAATGACCACTCAATGCACCATTGTGTTTCTCCTGAATCAAATTATCCCTTATAGACCCTCTAGGGACACATAGTTGACTTCCTTTAAATAGGAGATTACTTTGCAATGTATACTCGGAATATTTACTATGAAAGTGGTTCTGATATTCTTGACATACCTTATAGATGTCTGCAAAGTCTTCATCATCACCATATAGATCTTTGAAGTTGTCTATTCCTATGCTCTACAATTGGATCTCTTGGATAGTAAGGGATCTTCTACTTAAGGCATCTGCAACCTTGTTCTACACCGTTCTTGTGTTTGATATTAAATGTGTATGCTTGTAGGTATTCAACCCACTTCATATGCTTATGACTCAATTTGTCTTGTGAGTTTAAGAAGCTCAAGGATTGATTGTTTGAATAGAATATGAACTCCTTTGGAAGTAGGTAATGCCTCCATTTTCTCAGTGACTGGACCAGAGCGTACATCTCTAGGTCATAAGAAGAATATTTCTTCTTAGATTCACTTAGTTTCTCAGAGTGGAAGGCCACTGGTCTTCCCTCTTGACTCAAGATTGCACCAATGGCTACATTGCTGGCATCACATTCCACTATGAATAGTTTTTCAAAGCTTGGTAAAACCAAAATTGGTTGGTTTTATTTAAAATATCTCTTCCATATCAGTCCATACAATAAGTTGCAACTTCACTCAAAACAAAGAGCAAAAATAAAGCCTCAACACACTGCAAACCACACCAAATATTAGGAAAACTCTCCACACTTCAAATAAATGGTATTTTTTCAACAAAATAACAAAAATACAAATAAAAAACAACAAAACCATAACCTCAGGACTGCTACGAACTGTTGCAATATTTGGCTTACTTAAAACCATATAACACACATTAAATTGTTGGAAACTCTCTTGTAACTTAAATACACAAATGTTAAAGAAACCATCAACTGTTCAACACAATGAGTAATCTCACAATGATATTAATCTTTGGTAATCCTCTGACTCCCATTCTCAAATCACTTAGAAAAATTGAGCATCCCACCCAACAATATCATTCTCTACTAGTTTGACAAGCATTGGATAACATGCACAAGCTTTATTAGAGATTGAAGAATTAATAACTAATAATGTTGAACAAACCTTGTATAATTGAAAACCACTTCCAAGACCAATTAAATCCAACATCCAAGAAGAGGAAGAGTGTTTTCATGTGAAAGGAATGTGATCTTCTTGACAACTGTCATAACACCCTTCTAAATCAGCTAATGAAATGTCATATCCTTCATAATCGTCAAATGCTCCAAGATGCAATTAAAGACCCAGGAGAAACTCTCCAATCCCACACCCAAAAGAGGGAAAATAAATTTAATTTCTTTTTTGATATTAAACTCACTATTATTTTTTGCACTGTCTTATGATCCCATATTGCTAATTTTGACAACATGGTATACTATATTTAGTAATTGGCTACTTTTAGAAAAGGGACATGCCATCTTTGTTAGAATAACTTAGAGGGGGGGGGGGGGGGGGGGGGAGNGGGGGGGGGGGTGAATCAATGGCCTCAAAATATTCCAATAAATTAACCCAAAAACTTAGGTACCACAATATTAAGCCTCTAGTTATCTTCAATCCTACAAGATGTATGCCTTCAAACAATCATATCAAATAACTACTGCTCGGAGTTCTCTGTTTAAACCTTATTCTTAATGTTTACCGAATAACACTCTTTCATTTACTGAAAAATAGTAAATTTCTTAGTGTATACCGATCAATCTAGATTAGTTATGTGTAATGCAAAACACTAAAGTAATGACTCATAAACACATTGAAACATGGATTTTTAACGTGGAAACCCTGTTAAGGGAAAAACCACTTGGGACTGGTAACCCAAAAGTTTCACTCTTCTGAAGTGAGCTCAGTGAAGAGCCAACCATGTTAAAGGTTACAAACACACTATTAGGTGTGACCTTGTTAGAGGATTTAAATAGAATAGTTTGTCACTTGATATTGGGCATCTCTATGCTACCTTCTATGACCAAACCCAGTGTAGTTTGTCAAATGGTATCTGGCATCACATGCTAGCTTCATGATCAAAATTTTTGATACTCCTTGGGATGTATCTTAATACATAAAGGATTGTTAAGTCCTACTCAGTTAAGAGACTTTCTGAATTAATGGTGAAGCTGAAATAGTAAATGATCTGTTCACACATACAACTTAGACTTGCAGATTTTTAGATCTATTGTAAGCTCATTATACCTTTCTGATCAATATGTATTTTCAATACCTTTGCTCCACTTATTTTTGCTTGGTGATGTTGTGCTTCTCTGTTTCTCAGTGTCTACAAAAATCTTTAGCTCTTTACTCAGCTTGATTGATCAGGACTGTATGAAGTTGTTCTTCATAGGTTTCTCTTCAACATCCTTCTTTTTCATTCACTCCCCCTTTATTCATAATGAATTAATTTGTCTCTTTATAAACATGATATCACCGTTTCTCACTTCTTGATTTTCTTATTCTTGGCATGATTCGCAATCTTAGCCAATATTGCTTTAAAGCATAACTCTTGTTTTATCTTGTATAAATCTTCTTGCCAACTCTTTTACTTATCTCTGGCTTTAACTTATCGATGAAAACAATGTTAATAACTAGTTAAGTCTATCTTTAGCTCTGCCGTCTAGGTATTTTTTCATTTCTGAAGTCCACTTAACTTCGGTGTTTTAACTCTTTGATATCTTTGGTCAACACTTTAGTTATCCTTAGGCTTCTCCATTGGTGTTGTCCGTCTATCGAGGTTGTTTGTCCTTCAGGCTTGTCTGGCCATCGGTTAACACTATAATTCTGGTCATCGGTAATGCTTGTGATTCTTCTCATTGGTAATGCTCATTGATTTCTTTTCTCGAGAATCACTATGACTTTGCTCTCATTTTTCTTTGTCCTTCGGTTTCCACTAGCCATCAGTGTTTGAAGTCACTTAGTGAATGTTGGTCTTTTATGCATTATTGAAATCATAATCTTTATCTCTCTGATTATTTGAAGTCTTTGACACTTTGAATATAACCGATTAGATTATATCAAGTTGACATCAATGATAATACAACCCATTAACTGATTTAACGTCTTACATTATCTTTCTTCATTTCGGTGATCAACTTAACATCTTCAAACATTTAATCAGTTACATGTCATAAATCTCTCCCTTTGGCATTGATGGAAACACACTACATTATCACACTATATTATTACTAATACAATATGAAATTTAATAGTTGAAGTTCATCAATCTCTCCTATTGTAACTATTACAAATGCCTGGCTCCTGGTAAGCTCATATAACTTATATTATTTCTTGCAGAGTGAGTTCTTCAATCTTCAATCCCTTCACTGGATAGATGTAGCAGCTTCTATCTTTGTTCCTGATATGTGCTCTACCTTGACTGATACTCTCCTTGATCATCTCTTTTTACTTTGACAACAATCTCTCCCTTAGTATGTACTCTCTCCCTTTGTTATTTCTCTCCCTTAGATGGATATTTCATATGTAATCAATCTCTCCCTTTGATTAACTCTTACTTTGAATTCTTAGGAACTTCTCTCCATGGATAATGATATATCTCTTCTTGATAATGAGATAATCTCTCTCCCTTTGAAAACAATGCCAAACAATTCTTCTATATCATCTTCCATCCTTTATAATATACTCCTTGAATTTCCTTATCCAAATGCAATACATTGTCTCTGGTGTTCGGTGCATATTTGTACCTTGTTGTGTATAGATGTATCATTGTAGTTCATCTCGGTGCTTGCATCAACATGAATGATCTTTTGTTTTGTGTATAGGTTGATGCAGTCTCCTAGTCAGCTTACTGGCTGATAGACAAGGGTTGTACCCCTAGTCTCTATCTCAGGTACTCAAATGTATCTTTCAGTAATGGCTTGGTAAAAATGTCAGCTAATTGTTCCTTTGATTGAACATATTCCAGTATCACTTCTTTTTCTTGCACTTGTTCTCTTAAATAGTGATACTTGATAGCAATATGCTTAGTCTTAGCATGCATGACTGGATTCTTAGAAATGTTAATTGCACTGGTATTATCATAGTAGATAACCACTAGTTCAAGAATCTTCATATTCATACCTTCCAGTAACTATTTGATCCATGAAATGTTAGAGAAATTTTCAGCAGCAACCACATATTTTTCTTTTGCAGTAGACTGAGAGATGCATCATTGCTTCTTGCTGATCCATGTGACAAGTTTGTCACCCATGAAGAATGCTCCTCTAGTCGTGCTCTTTCGTTCATCAATGTTTCAAGCCCAATCAACATCTGTATAGACTTGTGGCTCAAGTTTTCCTTCTCTTTTATACCATAAGCCATAGTCCTCGGTGTTCTTTAGATATCTCAGAATTCTCTTGAGAATAGTCATATGTGATTCTTTGGGATTAGCAGAGAATCTAGCAACTATTCCTCCTGCATGTGCAATATCTAGTTTAGTATGAACAACATACATTACTTTGCCAATCATTGATCTATATAGGGTCTAACTTACCTCATTTGACTTATCTTCCTTTGTCAGCTTACATCTGGTAGCCATAGGTGTTCCAACTGGTTTGGAATCTTCCATCTTGAATATCTTCAGCACTTCCTTGATGTATTTGGACTGAGTGATATATATTCCTGGATCTTGTTGAAGAATTTGTAGACCAAGAAAGAATTTGATCTCCCCAAACATATACATTTCAAATTATTTTCTCATTTCATTAGCAAAGGATTTTCATAACATTTCATTTCCCCCAAAAATGATATCATCAACAAACATTTCAACAATCAGAATATTACCATCAGTTTCTTCTTTTAAGTACAGATTGCTATTTTCTCTTATTCTTACAAATTCAATGCTAATGAGATAGGAATGAAGTCTTTCATACCAGGCTCTTGGTGCTTGTTTTAATCCATGCAAGGCTTTATGTAGTCTACATACCATGTTTCTCTTGTCTAGATCAAAAAACCCTTCTGGTTGTTCAATGTAGACCTCTTCTTCTAGTGTTCCATTTAGGAATGCAGATTTGACATCCATCTGGTATACCTTGAATCCTTTGAATGCAGCATAAGAAAGAAGAATTCTAACTCCTTCTAGTCTAGCAATGGGTGCAAAGGTTTCACCATAATCAATACCTTCTTCTTGTGCATACCCCTTGCATACTAATCTTTCTTTATTCCTTGTGACTTCTCCATTCTCATTCAGCT
>MU226432.1:94600-105293 GCA_018584345.1 Thuja plicata
CTCCTTCTAGTCTAGCAATGGGTGCAAAGGTTTCACCATAATCAATACCTTCTTCTTGTGCATACCCCTTGCATACTAATCTTTCTTTATTCCTTGTGACTTCTCCATTCTCATTCAGCTTGTTTCTAAATATCCATTTGATACCAATGATATTCTTGTCATCTGGTCTCGGTACTAGTGTCCATGTACTTTTCTTCTCAACTATTCTCTTTCTTCATTCATAACACTGACCCATTCTTCATTTTGAAGTGCAGTATTAACAAATTTAGGCTCAAAATCACAAAGTAAACATCTAGTGTTTAGTGACTTACTTCTTGTTCTCATTCCAGCCTTCTTGTCTCCTATGATATGATTTTGTGGATGATATCTTCTGACATACTTGGCAAGTTTTAGTTTAGCTCTTTGTCCATCATTTTGATCATTATCCTCTTGACCTTTGTTCTGATCTCCATCGCTCAATACATCATCTTGAGTATTATCCCAATTTTTGGTAATTGCAACCTGATGCTCGGTTGCAATGTTTTGTTTCTCGGGAGAGATACCCTGTTGCTCGGGTGGAGTGTTAGGTTCTTCAGTGTAAACAAACCTATTGCAAACTTCTGGTTATTTTCTACTTTCCTTATCATTCTTCTCTGCAAATTCATCTATTCTTACATTTGCACTTTCAATGATCTTGTTAGATGACTTGTTAAGACATTTATAAGCCTTCATCACTTTTGGATTCAAGCTTTCCATTTCTATCATCTTTCAAAATATAACATTGACTACCAAAGATTCTGAAGTAACTTACATTGGGTGTGTAACCATACCAAAGCTCATAGGGTGTCTTCTTTGTGTCCTTCTTCAATTGTACTCTATTCAATGTGTAGACAACAGTACTGACAGCTTCCCTCCAGAAATTTTTTAGTGTTGCTTTTCTCAATCATCAATATTCTTGCACAGTTAACAATTGATCTATTTCTCCTCTCAACAATTCCATTTTGTTGTGGTGTTCTCGACATAGAAACCTATCTTTTAATTCCATGCCCATTACAAAAATTAGTGAATTCGTTTGAAATAAATTCCCCTCCTCTATCTAACCTTAAGCATTTCAATTTATTATATCTTTTTTTTTCTACCATTGCATTATACCATTTAAACATCTTTAATGCTTCTGATTTATCTTTTACAAACATAACTATCATCATTCTAGAATAATCATCTACAAAGAGAATGAAATACCTATCTTCATAGTAACTCTTTGTCCTCGTCGGTACACATAGATCTGTATGGACTAATTCTAGAATTGTATTAGATGTATGGGCTTTACTCTTGAAACTAGACTTTGTCATATTACCTTTTTGACAAGTCTTGCACATGATATGCTCAGGCTTTGACATGCTAGGTAAGCCTTGGAATTTACTTTTATTTCTTATCTTTATCATGTTGTCAAAATTTACATGACACAATCTCTTATGCCACAACTATATGTCTTCGTTTCTAGCCATTAAACAAGTCGTGTTAATGTTATAGAGATAGAAAAGGTTACCTTTTGTCTGCTTACCAGTTCTGATCAACCTTCCTGATTTATTGAAGATCTTTGCCTTCTTATTCTCAAATGCTACTTAGTGATCTATGTTGTTTTGTTGTGAAACACTTAACAAATTATAATTCAATCCTTTTACCTAGTAAGCATTTTTCACATTTGATCAGGTTATTCAGGATTATGGTTCCTTTACCTTCAACTGGACAAGGTGTGTCATTACCCATTCTTATTGAACCACCATTATAGTATTCAAAAGTTTCAAACTTTTGTTTATCACTGATCATATAGTGAGTGCAGCCACTATCTATAATCCAGACATGATTCTTACTAAACTTAGATATGAGTGTAGTTTCTACATACCTTTCTTCTTCTTTGTTTGAATTATCTTTCATGGCCACAAATACCATCTCAATGTCTTCTTTAGATTCGGTATTAGTATCATCAGTTCTATTCTCAGCTAGGTAACATGCTTTCTTTCCTTTGTCCTTGTAGTCTCGGGTATCTCTTTTGTCAGATTTTTGGTTGCTTTGGTAATCTTTGTTATCACCTTGGTCAAACTTCTTTTCATATGTTCTATCATTACTTATGTCATCTTTTCTTCTATTAGGACATCTTGTAGCAAAGTGTCCAACCTCTTTACAATTAAAACATACAAGTGGTAATTTACCTTTGTATCTACCTTTTCCTCTCTGCAATCTTCTTGACATTAGTGCTTCAATCTCATCAAGTCCTTCATCCTCATTATCACTTTCACTATCATTCCTCATATCATGTCTATGAATTGACTTACTTATTTTCAAATAAGATTTGAATGCAGACTCTATAGATGGTAAGACACTATTATCAAAGTTATTCATCTCAAATGAAATCAGTCTACCTATCAGACTATCTAGAGTAACTGTATTGTTTGCAACTAATCTCATTTCTTGTATAGCAGATACTCGAATAGCATATACAGACAGTAAGGTTCTTAATATTTTACTTACCACTATCTCTTCTTCAAGTACACCTCCAACTCCTTAGATAGCATGACTACTTTTTTGATTTTGCAGCTATACTGAGTGATATTTTCTCCTTCTTTCATCCTTAGGTCATCAAACCTCCCTCTTAGGCTTTCTGCCTTGGCTCTTAGTACATTAGCATCTCCTCCATGTACCAGCTTCAATTTATCCCACATTTGCTTTGTAGAGGTGCAGATTTTGACATCTTCAAACTCAACATCGGAGAGTGAGGAAGCAAGTTTTATCATCATGCAATTATGCTCATGCTTTTCTCTCAATTGCTCAAGAGTGTGAGGTCCTGTACGCAACACATATTCAATATCAAGGTGTTGAGTAACATCATTACCAATATCTGATAGGTTGAGTCTTATTCTTATTTTCCATGATACAAAGTTGTCTTTATTCAATTTGGGCACATCTTGCTTGTTCATCTTGTGATCTTTTGCTTGAGATGTTAAACTCCCTTTCTAAGCACACAAGCTCTGATGCCAATTGTTAGAATAACTTAGGGGGGGGTGAATCAGTGGCCTCAAAATATTTCAATAAATCAACCCAAAAACTTAGTACCACAATATTAAGCCTCTAGTTATCTTTAGTCCTACAAGATGTATGCCTTCAAATAATCATATCAAATAACTACTGCTCAAAGTTTTCTATTTAAACCTTATTCTTAATGTTTACCGAATATCAGTCTTTCATTTACCGAAAAATAGTAAATTGCTTAGTGTATACCGATCAATCCAGATTAGTTTTGTAATACAAAACACTAAAGTAATGACTCATAAACACATTGATACATGGATTTTTAACGTGGAAACCTTGTTAAGGGAAAAACCACTTGGGACCGGTAACCCAAAATTTTCACTCTTCTAAAGTGAGCTCGGTGAAGAGCCAACCTTGTTAAAGGTTACAAACACACTGTTAGGTGTGACCTTGTTATAGGATTTAAATAGAATAGTCTGTCACTTGATATCAGGCATCTCTATGCTACCTTCTATGACCAAACCTAGTGTAGTTTGTCAAATGGTATCTGACATCTCATGCCATCTTCATGATCAAACTTTTTGATACTTCTTTGGATGTATCTCAATATAGAAAGCATTGTTAAGTCCTGCTCGGTTAAGAGACTTTCTGAATCAATGGTTAAACTGAAAAAATAAATGATCTATTCACACATATAACTTAGAATTGCAGATTTTTAAATCTATTGTAAGCTCGTTATACCTTTATGATCTATATGTCTTTTCAATACCTTTGCTCCACTTCTTTTTTCTCGGTGATGTTGTGCTTCTCTGTTGCTCGGTGTCTGCAAAAATCTTTAGCTCTTTCCTCAGCTTGATTGATCAGGACTGCATGAAGTTGTTCTTCATCAATTTCTCTTTAGAATCCTTTTTTTTCATTCACTCCCCCTTTATTCATAATGAATTAAGTTGTCTCTTTATAGACATGATATCACCGTTTCTCACTTCTTGATTATCTTGTTATTGGCGTGATCTGCAATCTTAGCCAATCTTGCTTTAAATCATAACTCTTGTTTTATCTTGTAGAAATCTTCTTGCTAACTGGATAAAATAGATTTAAATCTTTTACTTATCTCTGGCTTTAACTTGTTGATGAAAACAATGTTAACAACCAGTTAAGTCTATCTTTAGCTCTGTCAGCTAGGTATTTTGTCATTTTTGAACTCCAGTTAACTTCGGTGTTTTAACTGTTTGATATCTTTGGTCAACACTTTATTTCTCCTTGGGCTTATCCATCATTGTTGTTTGTCTGTCGGGGTTGTCTATCCATCAGTTAACACTGTAATTCTAGCCATCAGTAATGCTTGTGATTTTGCTTGTTGGTTTCTTTGCTTGGGCATCACTGTGACTTTGCTCTCAGTTTTCTCTGTCCTTCGGTTTCCACTAGCCGTCGGTGTTTGAATTCACTTAGTGAATGCTGGTCTTTTATGCATTACTGAAAGAACAATCTTTATCTCTATGATTATCTGAAGTCTTTGAAACTTTGAATATAATGTTAGGAATAACAATCCATAAGACAACTAAGAGGGGGGGGTAAATTAGTTGTAGTATATATTATTAAACTTTAAACGTTATAAACCAAATCTGTAAATGTAAATGATAACACAGTAAATTCCAACACCATAACACAATATTTTTTGTCAAGGAAACCTTGTTAAAGGTAAAACCACGGTGGGAATTAACACCCACAAATAATGTACTGAGAGTATAGTATCCCTGTTAAAAGATATTAGCCCTATTAGGAGCTTGTTTACAACATTACAATACATAGTCCCTGTTAGGAGACATATCCTATTAAGATTCAAAGAAAATAGTACACTCACTACCAAGGAACACTTCCCAAAGAAGGTTAAATCCACCCTCAAGGATTTACAATCTGAATCAAGTGTATAAAGGAAATACACAATCTAGTGAACTGTCTGATAGCAACTGTCTTTGCTTGGTCAGTTCCAATGAAGTATCAACTTTGCTCTGTATCCAGCAGTCAACAAGCTTCATAGCTTCCACACATCTCTATCCTTTATTCTCTACCACATCTTATCCACAAGAAAAGATCACTCATATATACCCTCTTACAATAATTCATTAGTTTGGCCAGTTAAGCTTTCCTAAAACACAAATAATTAATTAGGTCATCCAATTAAGGCTTTCCAATACTCAAATAATTATTTGACCCCTTGCTAAGATACACATGGTACCTATAACAAGTAAACATCAACTATAATCCATTACATATGCTTATAGATCCACAATCCACGCTCACAATTAATTTTACTCGCTACATGTCTGAAGTCGGCCAGGAACTAGGTCTTCTCCAGAATACACACCATAGATGATGTCACCAGTATCCAAACAATAATTGAAATCAACCCATTACTCTAACATATGTCATTTGTCCACCAATAAGCTTGCATCATCTAAAATTTCTTCGCCGAAAAGATATACTTGAAACACAGAGACCTTCTTTGTCCAGAATCACAGTTACAGTCCAGAAAACTAGTCTTCACCAAATCAATTGTAACATCCACAATATGCAACATAAATCCAAGCGACCTTAGGAATAAGGTCAACACACATCCTTATGCATAAATCCAACTTTGATTGTTCTGAATCATCCGTACAATGTTTGTACACTCCTTCCAGTCAAGTAGCCTGTCTGTCTTCTCCACAGAGATATATGTTGACATTAGTGACAAAACATGAATATCAACAGCATGATCAGTAACCAAAATTGATATCATCCAACATATAACCGATCAGATTATATCAATTTGACATCAACGACAATACAATCCATTAACTGATTTAATGTCTTGCATTATCTTTCTGTATTTCGGTGATCAACTTAACATCTTCAAAAATTTAATCAGTTTCATGTCATCAATATTACCATATTACATTTCTTTCTATAAACATAATGGCTATAGATTTTGGTATTATATAGTGATTATTTTATCTAGTCTAATGATAGAGAACTTTTACTCTTGAAAGAGAAGTCACAAGTTGAAATCATACAAAAGTAAAATATGTGCTTCATTTATAGTACACTAAGGTGCACGAACATAGGGTAGTACCATATTACAACAAGTGTCGCGTAGTGGTAGTACTTGCCTTTTAGTTTAGAAATTAATTGTAATTACAGAAGTGAAATATTATAATACAACTTTAAATATTTCACTGATTAAATAGAGTTTAGTTGGTGATATTATTTTTCATAGATTAAGTAGAGTTTAGTAGGTGATAGAATTTTCTAAAATACACAATAATTTTTAAAAAAATGTGGAATATACAAATTTGTAAAATATAAGAATTTAATGTAGTTGATAGTTGGGAAGAATTAATGTCTATATATAATAGTGAGAAAAAATATCAAGATAAATTAGATGAAATATATTTCTTTAAATCATTTGTAAAAGAAGCAATCATGAATAATAATATTTCTTGAATGTTTCATACTTATAAAAAATTGTACCTATTTCATAGCTTGGTGATTACTTGTAATATACTTATATATTTGTGTATATAATTTCAACAAATATATATATATATATATATATATATATATATATATATATATATATTGTGATATATGAATTGTTAATGGATATACCGATACTCCTATGAGTTAGTGTGTTATTAGTTTTGTCTAAGTCATAACAGTTAAGAAAAACAATCTCTAAAGAGAAAGAATACACTAAGGGATACAATCGGTAAAGCAGAGTATCAATGACCCTGAGCACAAAACAGTATCATGTTACCGAGTTAAGAAGAGAACTGACACTGAGCAGATTTAGTCACTGAGACATAGAGTAGAGTTAGACACCGAGCAGAGTTAGTCACTGAGACAGAGAGTAGAGTTAGACATTGAGTGGAGTTAGTCACCGAGAATATGGTTATGTCACCGAGCAAGACCAAAGCTCATTACCGAGCACACTAGAGCCAACATAAAAATTCAAATTTGAATACACTGAACCTAGATGTCAAATGAGAAAACTTTCACAGTATTCAAGATAGAAGTTAGATTGAACATTGGGATTACACCAATATGATTGCACATGACTACGAGGCAATTCAACCAATGATATGCAAGAATAATAAATGTGTTGGGAATGATACCAACAAGGCACCGCCTCACCTCCACCATAGAAGGAGAAGGATCAAATTAGGTTAATAGCCTTAAGATCATATAAAATGAATAAAAACATGAAGATGAAGAGAGAGATTTGAAGATTACACAGAGAAGAGGGAAAATATTATAGAATGAGAGAAGTAGTTACAACGATAGAGCTGAAGACTGAATGAAGAAGATATAAGGTGCAAAACAGTTGAGTTACCGAGTGCAGAAAGAGGTAATGCACTTGCAGAGCATAAAGAGTCTGAAACAACATTAAGGTTGATGTACACCTGTAGACATTTTGTAATAAGTTTTTGTAATATTAGGAGTTTAGAAATCTCATCCAGTGGGTAGGCCCTAACAGGTCTTATTTTGTAAATCGTTTAACTAGGTACATCTCTTAGATGAGAGATTGTAAAATCCTTTAATCAGGTAGACTAAATAAGTCTTTTTGTACTATTAACTGAGTATAGTACTCCTAACAGGGTAATCTATCAGAAGTAGCTAAATTTGTATCTCTAACTGAGCAACCTTTATTCTGCAGAAGTGAAGGATTGTGGGTACCATCCCCACCATAGTTTTTTCCTCTAGCAAAGGATTTCTACATGACCAAAAACCATGGTGTTATGTGTCATGGTTTATTGATTTACTTTATATGCTTTTCAAATTTTTATGCAATATACTCAACTCGGTAAATGGTTAGCATTGTATGGTAAAAATTTTATGATTACTGATTCACCCCTCCCCTCTCAACACTTACCTTTCCATTAGATTAATCCATCAATTGGTAACAGAGGTAGTCTCTTAAGATAAAGGTTTAACTACCTAAGAGTAAAGATCAAGACATGGAAAGTTACAAGCAATCTAAGAAGATTGACAGTCTTGAGTTTGAGTTGGAGAGTGCATATGAAGTGATTGAAGATATGAAAATCAAGCTAGAAAGGTCCTTAAAAGAAAGGAAAGATCTATGTAGTGAACTCAAATCCACACAAGAGCATGTTGATACTCTTGAAACAACATCTGAAGGTAGTCTGAGTGGTGAAGTTGATCCAACCATTACAGAACTCATGGAAAAGAACAAGAAACTCACTGAGCAACTAAACTTGGCTAAGATTGATCAAGAAACACAAGCATTGAGAATGAGTGAGATACTTGACTCTAAGGGAGTAGTTGAAAATGCACTGAGAATAGCTGAAAAATACAAAAGATAGTTTAAAACAAGAATAGCCAAGAAAGATAGTGAAATCATGAGGATGATGTAGGTAAACTATAACATGATTGATCAATTAGTGATTGCTAATATAGAGTCAACAAGAAAACAATTTGAGAATCAAGCACTAAAGTGTGAAGCTAATAGATTGATCAAAGAACTAAAATTTGAAAGAGAAGCAAATGAGATACTGAAGAGAAATGAAGAAACACTAAGATCATTTGATGCACAACTTAAAGGTCAGAGACAACCAAGAGACAAGAATAGACTAGAAATAATAGTAAGAGCACTACTGGGAAAGGAGAGTCCTTTAATCAAGCTGACATTCAAGGAACTTCTACCCTACCGAAGTTAAACAAACCAAGTTGCCATTACTTTGGGAAGCCTGAACTTACTGCAAATGTATGTAGAAGCAAAAGAGGTAAGTCACCGAGCTCACCCAATTTTGATGGGCATTGTTATAACGGTAACAAGTATGGATACCTAGCACATGAGTGCAGATCAAAGACTAAGAACAACACAAGAAATAAATTTTTTGATGATTACTGCAATAATTTCAAAAAATACGATCACAAATATGAGGAATGCAGATCACAAAAGAGAAATGACAAATGGGTACCTAACCAAAAGCATATGCCTAACAATTGACATGGTACATCCATACCATGGGACTATAACAAAAGGATATCTTGTTTAGTCTGTGCAAGAAATGGGCACATTGCTACATAATGCATGTTGTTACATGGTAGGTGTTGGTTGTATTTCCAGTTTTGAAGCTTGCTAGTAAAAATTTTGAGTTCCTAGTCAGATTCCTGAATAAATGTCAAAATTATGTGAAATGCTATCAAAATTTCTCTACAAATGTTGGTTTTCAAGTGTTAAAATTCAGAGAAGTATGTAAAACCCTAAGTCCTAGGTCAATTTTCATGCATATTCAAGAGAAAACCCTAGTTCTTCAAAATGGTTTCTATTTTGCAGTTACTTTTTCAAAAGATCCAAGTCACTTAAGTCATGTGTTTATTTTCATGTTTCAATGTTAAGTCACAATGTCTCTTTAAGCTTTAAGAATATTCCATATTACTTAGAGACTTAGCAAAATTATTTGGTCACGTTACCACGAAGAGAAAAGAATATACTTTCAGTGTTAAGGAGAATTCATGCGGGCCATTGATGAAGATCTTGATCTTATGGTGTGCGGAAAGTCTCATTCAAAACCCCAGAGTTAATGAAATCCTTTGGCAACTTTGAGATCATTCAGTCGTGCAGTATCAATAAACTGATCAGAGTTAAAGAAGGGTTGAAGTTTTCATATAGTCATGTGATCGTGAAAGGAAATAAGAGTTAAGGCATATCTTATGAGATTAAGCGATAACCGTTGATTTTCAAGATAATCTAGCGGTGGGCATGAAGTCTCGTAATAAACTCTTCAGTTAAGAATTCATAAAGAGACTTTGAATTTTTATAGTCACAGAGTCTCACAAGTGAACCAAGGTTTAAGAGATGAGTTAAATGCATTCAGTCATGAGATCTCTAATGAAAACAAAGGTTAAGTTAAGAGTTGTGAGATAAATTGACTACCATCCGATCCAAGATTGATCCTGTGGCCAGCGTTAAGTCATAAGATAAAATTTTAGATGAATGAAAGATTAGGAGATCTAGTGACTATCGTTAGATTAGAAGATCTAAAGGCTGGCATTCAATCTCATTATAAACCTTGAATTAGATCAATTATAAAGTGACAACGAGATTTAGTTAGTCGTGGAGTCTCAATAAGAACTATGGTTGATAAAGATTAAGTAAAGCTCAGTTGAAGTTACAACGAGAAGATCTAAACCATGAAAGAGAAAAGATCTAATGGATGGTGTGAAGTCATTGATAAAATTCAACAAGTCAAAGAAAGATCAATGATTTAGCGATGGTAATTCAGATATGGACATGTGTCTAAGTCATTAAGAGATCCGAGGCCTACGTAAAGTCTCAATGTAAACCCGAGGTTAAGAAATTCATACCGTGACTTGGAGATAGTTCTAGTCATGAAGTCTCAGAATAAACTGTAGTCAAAGACTGTTGAAATGGATAATCAAATTTGAGCTAGGAACATATTAATCCAAATGAGTTAGAAAAAGGAAGATTATCATAAATTAAACTAATCCTCAGAGCATACACCAAAAAGAAACAACAAAGGAGACAAGAAGTTTTGAAGGGGGAAAAGTGTAAAAAAACCCCCGTGAATTATGAATGGAAAAAATAGCCACAGAGAGAGAGAGAGAGAGAGAGAGAGAGAGAGAGAGAGAGCTTTAGCTCATACAATATTTTTGAAGA
>MU226432.1:192102-210739 GCA_018584345.1 Thuja plicata
TTTTTATTGCTTTTGATAATTAATTAGGACTATAGCCATTTTAATTAAATTAATAGGCTAGGGGAATGGGTTTAAAATGTAAGTGATGAGATAGATTAATTCCTTTATAATTAAATACTTTAGCCATTGTTTGAATTTGATAATATTTGATTGGTTGAAATTGATTTGAATTGTATGGCTNNAGTAGTTAATATAAATTAGTGATAAAAATCACCTAGGACATTAAATCTGATTTAATAATAAATTATGCCAAAGTAACATTGTCTTGACATAACAGGGGGTATGATCACACCTAGGGAAAACAGGGTCTATGGTCGGTACAGACCAAATCCAGGTGGTTACACTATGGTTGATAAAGATTAAGTAAAGATCAGTTGAAGTTACACCAAGAAGATCTGAACTGCGAAAGAGAAAAGATCTGATGGATGGCGTGAAGTCGTTGATAAAAGTCAGCAAGTCAAAGAAAGATCAGTGATTCAGTGATGGTAGTTCAGATATGGACATGTGTCTAAATCATTCAGAGATCTTAGGTCTGCGTAAAGTCTCAATGTAAACCCGAGGTTAAGAAATTACGACTTGGAGATAGCTCTAGTTGTGAAGTCTAAGAATAAACTGTAGTCAAAGACAAAGCTAAGGATATTTCATGTGAACCGTTAGATAAAATCTGATCTAAAAGCAGTTGCAAAGTCTCAGATCAAATGAAGAAAGTACAAAATGGATGTGAGATTTCATGCAAACTGTCTGATTGAAAGAAGATCTTATGATGCTCGTGTAATCACAAAAGAAACTCAGAGTCAGTGAAATCTTAAAGTGACTTTGAATTTGCACAATCACATAGTCTCTAAAGAAACTAAAGGTTTAAGCAAGATTTATTTGAAGCCTTAGTCATGGAGTCTCAAAAGGGAACATGACTTAAGTGATTTCTTTCAATGATTAAGAGATGAACATTGATCAAAATGTTGATCATAAAATCTTAGAAAAGAACCAGAGTTACACCAGCTCTCAGTGACAAGGAGATCATATAGTCACACAGTTGTTGAAGAAAACCAAAGTAGGAACAAGGTAAAGTATAAGGTTTTCTTTCATGCCATGTTGTACAGTCATCAGCCAATCAGACCATAAGGATTATGACAACATGTTTAAAGAGTTCCTGAGTTGTGATAAATAATCCAATCATATCAGATCTTGATCTTATTTTGAATATAATAAGGTTTTAGTTGAAAAAGAACTCATTTAAAATAGATCACTTGTTAGTTTCAAATGCCATGGCTAGGAGGAAAAATTGATATCACAGCACGTAGAAGTGATGACAGAAGTGACTGAATTGCAAATTCATGATTTTGAAATAGGATTTGTGCATTGATTTCTCTGAATAAGTAGGAATTACCATTGATCATTTCATTTCAACAAGAGTTTCAGTTTTCAGAGAGAAATTTGCATAAGTGATCAGTGTTTTCAAGACAACAGAGTTATCCATAATTTTAGAGTGAAGACAAAGGATTTGATCAGTTGCAATTCAGAACAGACAAGATATGCAGAGTAGTGAGTGTTGCCTCAACTAGCGGGAAGAGTGGAGATGGTGATGATGACCTAAAGGGAAAGAGAATTACTCAGAGGAGTTCATATCTCTCCTTCTAGGATCCAATTAGGGAAAAAAGGTATATGACAAATACCTTGGTGACAATATGGCTTACATTAGAGACAAAAAAGACTCTTGACTATTCAGGATATCATTTATTTAATTACTTCTATAAGAATAGTGAGGGTCATGTGCCTGTGTCAAACCCTTGGATTTTAGGGCTAGCAAAATTAATTGTTCTTGATGTGTTTGTGGATGTGGATTTGTTATTGGAACTAGCCAGTAGATATGATACCATATCAAAAAATATTAAAAAGGATGATGACACAATCCTAGTAACCCTTGATAGGGCATCATTCATGAAAGTGTTTAATATATAGAACCCCTGCACAATAGAGATAAACCTTAAAGCCTTAGCTGCTAGATATAATAGGGAGGTCAGTATTGTAGCCAAATTGATTCAATCCCATGTGCCAAAAGGAACTAGAAACTATATAGAACCTATCCCTTGTGATAATGCACCTTATTTCTATAAGGACCTATCATTTTATATTAAGTACATTTCCTATGCCCTGTGTAGAGTTTTAGGGGTTGATAGTGGAAGAGAAAGAGTATCCTCTAATATGCTTATGATTCAGTGAGCAGGTGGTTAAGCCACTTTAGGACGAATGTATCCCTGTATAGATATGTGGATACAGAGGGATTTATATCCAGTGCAAAAAGACTCCTGACACCCACTATCCCTAATAATAAGGGGCATGAGTAGTGTGAAGAAGAAGATCTTATCAGGAACATCCTTGAAGAGGATGAAATTTCAGCTAGGTCAACAAGGTACCAAGAGTTAATGGATTTAGAGCAACAACTTAAGAAGAAAGGGATCCCATTTGGAGGTTATTTTTATTGTTTGCCTTATCTACAAAGATAACATAAGATAATTGAGTCCTATGGGACACTGTGTAGCCAACTAGAAGAACAAATTGAGGATAAGAATAGAGGTCCTAATAAACAATCATCGTCGGAGTACAGTGATAGTAGTTACTTAGTACATAGCCCACCACCAATGGATCGGCCACCTCAAACTGATGAAAACATAATTGACCTAATACAGGGGAAAGAGGCTGAGGTAGTTATTGAACCTCCAAAGAAAAAGCAAAAGGTTGAAATAGGGGATCCTTCTGTTGTCAAGACACATAAGAAGAAAAAGGATAAAGTGAGTGCATTATTCACTGGGACAAGAGCCTATGATCATCAATTGAGAAATGTCATAAGAGAAGGCAATAAGAAAAGAGAAGACATAGATGAAAATTTTGAAATGCCTCTCTTACTGTGTCAAGATGAAAGAGAGTTACAACAAGAAGAATTCTTGAAGGATGATGAATTCATAAAAACTAAGCAATTCAAGCATTTTTTTTTTGGGCCAAGCAACAACAAGTGGGGGAACAACTACAATTGTAAGGAGGAGAAGCAATAACAAGCAAAGCTTTGCAGGCTCTCTAAGAATATGATCCAAAATCTGAGAACATGACCCCTGATGAAGCTATACAATTAGTGAAGTCTAGTGGCATGTTACTAGTAGAGGGATGGGACCTGGCTTCAACCTTCATCATTGATCAAATCGGAAGGTAGCCAGATATGAAATTTTCAACAAAGACACAAGTGGGAGAGATGATTAAAGGGTGTGGTTATAATGCACAATCTCAAACCCTATCTATGTGGGCTCTAGCTCCCAAAAACCAGAAGCCATCATTGATAAATGTACAAGAGAAGATGGAAGGGGAAAAAATCATTTGGTTTGTCCATAATACAAAAGATCTAGAAATTTCATAGCCCCTAACTCACTTCACTCATCTTAATGAAGCAAAAGCTATGCAAATGTCAAATAGGTATCAAAAGCTATTTGATGAGGGAAGTCTAGTTGTAAAAGACAGATAATTGGGATTGATAAAGATTAATGCTTTGGAGAAAATAATAGCAGAGATAACTTAGAAGCTGCAAGAGATCCCTGAAGCTACTCATGTTGAACCTAAACAGGCTGAAAGTGCACTTGTACAAACAAAGGATGTAGGGGATGCTCAAAATGAAACAAAGTAGAAAGATATAGAGAATAATACCATGGCTTTAGAAGCCTTTTTGAATATTTTGCAAGACAAAATTAATATTTTAAAAGATAAAGTTGACTTAGTGCATGGAGCCTACAATAGGTTGCCTGGCCTACAAGTAGAGGTAACTAATTTTGTTTCCACATTGAACCCCTACTTTGGGACTTGGTCAGTTAGGACCAATTTATTTGAGAGGTTAGCATATTGCAACCACTTAGGGAAAACCTACGAGAAGTTATAACACAAGTGGGTGATGAAATAGAGAAAATTGGGGTAACCTTTTCCTTTTTCAAGGGAAAGGAAAATTAGATAGAGGCCATATTAAATATGTTTAGATCTTATTACAACAAGTTTATTCCCTCAATAAGGACAAAGGATGATCAAATCAAGGCAGTAGAAATATGGAGAAATGAATTTTATTCATTACTGCCTATTAAAGAGGCATTTATTGCTGACAACAATGAGTTAGATATGGAAAGGTTTAATAGAACCTTGGATGAGGCATTTAAGGCCAAGATAAATTTCAATAAATTTTTAACAGATGTCAAAAGAATAATAGATTCTAGATGGGAAAGTCAAAAGGCACAACTAGAAAGCATTCAAAGATTTATTTGGCCTGCAGAGGAAGATGTAGCAACATGGGATGTCCTCACAAAGCCCAAGAAAAAGAAGCCTGTAACAACTGAACTAGACATCATGGATGAAGAGTAGAAAGACACCTGGAACCTGAGCTTTGAGCATAGGGAGGTTAGTCATCAGAAATATTAGTGTATGTTAGATTGCAATGGCGGTCACTAAATCTCACAATAACTATTGGAGGCTATCTAGAATATATTCAGACAGAGATTGTATTCATATTTTGTCCTTCCACCGCTTGGAGTCTTATTGTCTTTTGTCTTCTTCTATCTTTTAGGTTTGTTTTTAAGGATTCCAAGATGGTTTAGACTATATATATAGCATTTGTATCATTTTGTAAAGGGGATGAGAGGTGAAATATAATTGCAAGCCAGACTATTCAATTTTGTCTGAGTTTTGTGCTTATTGTCTATTGAATGTATTTGAAGCAGTAACAATATTAATAAAATACATTGTAGTTTCTATTCTATATCTTGTGTTATCTCTTTATATTTCTATTCTAGCTCTTGTATGTTTAATTTGCAAGGCAGTTTAGATATACCAATTACAAGGTGATTGTGTAGTTACTTGTGAGTTCTTTCAAGGAAGGAGTAATTCTTACAGGTGATCCCAGAGAGTTAATCATTAGTATTAGGATGTGATAACAGGGTTGTGGGAGTGAAAGGATAGTCTGTAAGGCATTCTATCTAAATTACATGTATTTATATTGATCTATTTATTATGGATTTACATTTGATATTGACTCTTTGCCCAAGGATTAGGCACTAGTTTAGTGTTTGGAAAACAGTTAATCATCATCTAATATATAAATAAAATCAATCATTTACACTTCAGTTACAAAAGAACATTTATGTTTAAGCAATTGTATTAGAGAATAAAATTCAGATTTATTGATTCCTTAAAGAGAGAATCACTAGGTTAACCCTCCTAAGTTCAGAGAACTACGAAAGGAAGAAGGATGAGAATCCTTATCTCACTGATGTATATTATTTTCAAGATCATAATTTGGCTCATAATGCTTTGTATTCAGTTAATCATTGTCATATGTAAGGTGTTTCATCAATTGATATAGTAAAATACACCTAGCCGGTTAGCGATCCCTAATCCACTATAATAGATATTGAGAATCAGTAATTATTTGAAGGTACACCCACCTGAGCATGTGGATCTCAAAGTAGAAGGAGGAACTAGTCCTCATCAATTAGGATTTCTCTTGCATGAGTTTGAAGTGGAAATATAAAGAGTAAGCATTCACACTATTTTAAGCACATGCAAGAAAAATCCCTAACAGTAGGAACAATAGAAGATCTTGGAGAAGCTCTGGCATGGCATGCTTCCATTGTCACAAGCTAGGTCACCTTGCCAAAGATTACAGGTACTGAGGCAAAGTCCTTACCGAGGAAGAAACATATGAGAAACCTAAAGTGAATGTAGAGGAAATGAGAGATAATATGAAAAATACATGGAGAAGAAAGACCATGGATGATGGAACATCATTCAAAATAGTTGAAGGCACCTCATCCTCCAAATTGGGTGCAACCAAATCTACCTAATCAGGTAAGAGGTATGAGTAGGAACTACAAGTTAACATTCAAATCTTAATCGACTCCTAGTATATATATTGTTGTGTTTATGATTCACATTATTTTAATATAAGGAAATGAAAGTTAGGTATTTAATAAAGTAAGTTGGCTGAGCATTAATTGCCACTTTAAGACCGTTGGAAACCCTAAACCTAGAATAAGCCAAATATAGACTATATTTTCTATCATTTTCACTTGACATTTTCTAGAGCAGCGTGATCAAAGTTGGAGAACTAAGTCCTGAAGAAATTATGAGCGGTTGTGAAGGTAATCCTATACTATTTTGAGCTTATTTGAATCTATTCAAGGTATTTGTGGTGTTTCCCTAGGTGTGTTAGTGCAACCGAGTCTTAGACGCAACACTAGTTCAAATTTTTTGCATTCGAGAAGAGGATATGGCCCAAAAAGCTCGAAACACAGTTATAGCTAAGAATGTTAAGTCTGATAAATCCAAGCACAAGACACCTCCTACAAAGGCAGCTGAACCAAACATGATGGGATAACTTTGGTCCATTCCAAATAGAGTTCTATTGATTGAAGATGTTCTAACTTTCACCCATTGCACGGTTAAGGAGATATGTGAAGCAAAGATTGATGCATCTTATCAGAAGTTATGTGCAGACAGAAAGATGAAGAGCAATCATGTTCATCTAGAGTCAAAAGATTTGACACATGCCCTTCTTATCTCAAAAGGTATTTAGACTGGATGGATAAGGATGCTTCTTAATCGAGTACATTACCTATGTATGTGGCTAGATCAACCCGTGAAGATTACAAAGGATGTGTTATATATTGTAACGGGATACCCGATTGGAGACAAGTCAAAGGAAATCAGAAAAATTGAGAAGACAAGGCTAAGTGAGCTAATGAAATCCAAATTGGATGGGAGAGGTCTAAGGATTTCTACCATTGAAGACCCCTAATGCAGAGGTGACAGCAAGAAGTGTGGTCTTTCTCCTTTTCCTTTAATAAGACACCCAAACCAACTTGGGTTCTCCTAGGATCCTATATCCTTTCCCACATAATGTATTCTACCTATCCAAGGTGGTAGAACCAATTTCCAACCTTTCCCAATTGGATACAACCCAATTCAAACTCTTACACTTTTGAGCTTTAGGGACACTAGCCCTATTTTAGGCCTCAACCTAGAAGTATTCACCAGTGACTTCACCAACCCAAACTAACTATTGGGACACCTTTCTTATGTCCTAAGGACCAAGAATCACCCTTTGTTTCAGTCCTCCACCTTCCATATAGTACCTATCTAGGACTGTCCTAGAATTCCTTGTAGTACTATCTAGGAGGTTTTTCCAACTTAACTTCCCTCCTGATCACCATCAAGAAAAATAAGGATATATCTAGATACCCTTTTATGAACTTATGTCAGACCCCAAAGCCTTGAAGTTCAACTCAACTCCAGCAACTCCTAACTCCCACCAAGTTCGCAGACATAATTGGCCTAATTAGGATTGGATTTCAAGGAAAGTACTAGAGATTGAGTGAATAATATTGAAAAAGTGCTTCATATGTCTTCAACTAAATCCCTAAAACTCAAATCCACTCCTAATTCACTCAACCAACCTTTCCAAAAAACATAACACTTCGTTCTCCTTCATTCTAGGCAAAATACATTGAGATATTCAGCCTAGGGCTTGATGCATGAGGGCCTTACCCTTCGATCCATTTCCTAAGCTTTTAGAATTATTAAATATACCATCCTAACTTTCATTTTCTAGGACCTTGGAGAAATCCACCAGATAGAATGCAAGTTAGGACTCCATTTGCAAACTGTGCTTCAAATAGACTCCTTCCTAGACTGCTTTTTGGAAACTTCAAATAAAACTTGTCAAATAAAAACCAAATTACTTCAAATCAATCTCAGAGTGACAATAACAAAAAATACATTCAAGGCACTTAGTTTCCCAAACTCACACCATACATGGCCATACAACTTAGAAATGCTCACAAAACTGCTTCATATTCCATTTCCCATACATCAAAGCTACATCTCAAAACTTCTAACCATGTTGGTTCGAAGTAAGAACTTAAGAACACCTCAAATGTGAATTTGGATCGATAAAAAATGCCTTGTGACTGTTGGGCTACCATCTTTCAACTCTCGAGCAACTTTTGGAAGTTGCATGAGCAACTTTTTGACAACATTTGGCAAAACTTGTCTTTTTGCACTCGATGACCTTAGGAATGAATCTGAACCTATCCAAATGAAATAAAATGCTAAGAATAACATGAATCCAAGTAACTTAACACTATGTACTCTAAAAACACAAGACATGCTTAAAGTGACATGAACCTAACTAGGTGATCCAAATGGACTAAGGCATCTCTAGGCTCATAAGGTTTCCTAAGAGATCCTTGACCATACACACATGGAAGCCAAAATCAAAATAGGGTAATCCTCTAAGATAAATCCATTTATGACAAACAAGATCCTCTAGGATCAAACAGAGACAGTCATGGGTGCACTGCACCATACTCCCTAAGACAAAATTAACTCAAGTCCCTTGAGTTGGGAGATCTTTTAGATTGAAACCAATCTTCTTAATATCTTCAGGTGTTAACCAAGTAGCATCCTCCACTCCATTTAACTAGGTATTCATAGAAGGTGGATCTCTTGGTTTATTTTTCTATCCTCTTGTCCAGTATGCATTCAATCTCTTGTATTGGTGATTTTGGTAAATCTTGTAGCTCCTTGTCCTGTGGCAGATCTTGAGCACCTGCAATGGAGACATCAGTGACAAGACCTTTGTATGGATATAGGTCAGATACATTAAAAATGGCAGATAAGCCAATGGTGGAAGGTAATTCAATTCTGTATGCATTATTTCCACATTTCTTCAAGATTCTGAAAGGGTCTATCTTTTTCATCATCATCTTTGTGTACTTTTCCTTGGGTAGTCTTTCCTTCTTCGGGTGAACCATAACCATATCTCCAACTTTGAATTGGACATCTCGCATCTTGGCATCTTCAGCTTGTTTTTACTTCTCAAAGGTTTTTTGTAGTTTTTCCTTCACTTGTTGATGAATGGTTTTCATTACCTCTACAAAATCCTCAGCTTGGGTACTCCTCTGGCCAAAATATTGAATGTTTCTTAGTTCCAAGACACCCCTAGAGTGGGATCCATAGACAATTTGGAAAGGAATGAGTCTTGAACTTATATTAACAAAATAATTGTAGGAGAACTTTTCTTGTTGGAGGATTTAATCCCATGCCACTCCATACACCTTTGTTAGGTATCTTAGCAAGTTTCCTAGAGACCTTTTGATGAATTTAGTCTATCCATCTGATTGAGGGTGGTAGGTAGATGACATAGTGGTGCAGGAGCACACCTAGGCTAACCTCCATGTTTTAGTCATTTTTGGCTTGTACTTTACATTGGCCAAGTCAAGATAGTTAGGTTGTTTCTGGACCTTAGAATGTCATTGCAATGTGGGCTAAGTGAGTTATTCATTAGGACTAAGGTTACTAAATTAGCCATTGTTAGTAGTTTTTATATTTCTTAGGCTTAGTTGCTTAATGTTGGATTTGAGCCATGAACGTGTCTTAACCACATAAATGATATCATAGAGATGCCATAACGCCTTAAATGATCTTGGATCCTCGAAATGAAGAGGTTAGAGGTACTAAAACTTAGGGAGGAGGCATAATGGCAAAGATGCCAAAAGTTGCTATGACAACATTTGCAATAATTGCAAATGTTGCATGCAACTCGGTTACCTTGGATCCCCCTAAAAAATAGGAATGGGGAATTGACCAAAAAGGCCTAGAAACATGGAATGAGGCATCTAATGGGAGTAGAGGCTTGAATATCAACAGAGAGAGACATTGTAACAAGTTTTGAATTTGAATAGAACTCTGCAACTCTGTGTTTTTCAGAGGATCCTGTGCATTTTTTTGTGATAGTAACATCAAATGGATTTAATGGTTTAGTTTAATGATTGTTTTGTGTTCATAGGAAAGTTACAAGCATCTTTCATTTTGTAAGCTAGTTGTTTAGAGATAGTCTAAGGTCTGAGGTAAATTATTTTGTGTTTTGTGTGTTCACTGGTCCTGTCCTGACCAGTCAGTCGATTCATGGCTCCCCCATGAAAACTAACCATGAGATATTCCTAAAGTGGTTGGATATAAAAGGGAAGTCATTATTCTATACATATGTAGGAGTAGGAGTCTAGTGGAGTCGATTTTCTATTTTTACTACTAAGCCCTAGGCGAGTAGACAGTGCCCGGTTAGAGGTTTAGTGATGAAATAGTGAGTGTATCTTGCAGGGTAGTGAAGTACTGTACGGGCCAAGTATAGTTCTAGTTAGGGTTTAGTCATATCCTAACATACTATGATGGTCGAGTTCATACCAATCACTAAGACCAAGTTTAGAGCAAGTTTTCAACTAAGTTGCAGACAGTCCTAGAAATTAGGCCTATTAGCCCTATTGGACCTAGATTGTAGGAACCTTATGTACGAAGGGATTGGGAAAATAAAACCTTCAAAATACCTTATAAAGTGATAAAGGGTATCTGAATGTGTGACTGTTTTTTCAACTTATTTGGGAAAGGTTTGAAAGAAGTGGGAAAAACACAATGTGAAAGGCTACAAGGAAATAAGCCCAATTAGGCCTATTGAAGACATAAACTTGGACTCGATTGAAATTGGTCATGAGATCCATCAAAATGGATCCAAATGGAAATAAATGGAATTTTTCTATGATGATGATGACCCCTACAATTAATCTTTGAATGCTAGAGTGGATTTGGCACTTAGATCTTTCTAGGTGTAGTGGAAGAGGTGAAGATTTGAACTAACTAAAGGGTGTTAGTCTTTCAAGGTGAAGCACATGAGTTGAGAACTCTTAGAGAAGAGTTGCAATTGGACTTAGTTAATAATCTAAGCCAATTAGGACCTAGAGGAGATTAGGTTTCTAGAAGAGACAAGCTAAGGTCTCTTGGCTGAAGTGCTAGCAAGCCTTGGAACACTCACATCATATTGGTATCAGAGCTTGATTGAGATCAGGCTTGTGGTGGATGTTTCAACCTACTGAATCAATTGGAGATAATATACCATTTGGATCAGTAGAAGAAAAATCCATGGTGACTAATGCTGAGTTAGCCAAAAAGGTGGATGAGCAAGAAGAAGACAACAAGTTGTTGAGAGAAAGGTTGTCTCAAATGGAGCAACTCTTGGGAGAAGTCCAAGACAAAGCTGAGAAGATGAAAGATAAGATAGATCAAAAAGAAGAAGAAGAAGAAAGGGAAAAGGGAGTGGATGTAGAAGAGGAAGTTCCAACCCTTGACCCTATCAGTGACCAAGAACCCTTCTTAAAGGCATTAAAGGCTCTAAGTGGCAAAGCTTTAGAGGGTGTACCACTTTTTAGTGGACAAATGGATCCAGATTCAGTTGTGGACTGGATTGACAATATAGAGAACCATTTTGAATGTGATGGTATCGCAGAGGCCCAAAAAGTGAGTGTGGCCAAGTCAAGGTTGAGAGGATCAACTCTCACATGGTGGAAGTTTGTTCAAACTGAGAGGGAGAAAGGAGAGTCCTATAGTCTCATGGAAGGGAATGGTGACTAAGTTCAAGTAGACTTACTTGCCTGATGATTATGAGGTTCAGTTGCATAGGAGAAGACACAATCTTAGAAAAAAATATTTGGATGTCCAAGCATACACCGAAGAATTCCAAAATTTTTTCTTAAGATCATAAGTGGTGGAGGATGAAAGCATCAAGCTAGCTAGATATTTGAATGGACTTAAGTGGTCTATTCAAGAAGACATGAGTCTTGTGAACTTCAAAACCATTCTCCAATGTTATCAAATGGCCTTAAAGATAGAGGAGAAAGGCAAAACAAAATAGGAGCAAACCTCCAAAGGAAGAGGTAGAGGAAGGGATAATAGAGGATCGAGAGGTGGCTATGGTGGAAGAAGTTCAAAATCAAGGACACAAGGAGAAGTCAAGTACACTAAGAAGCAAGAAGGAAGTTCTAGTAGAGGTGGTAGAGGAAGGAACTCAAACTTAAAAGGAAGAAGTGGTGGACAAGGAAGAGGCAATTACTTTGCCAATATGGAATGTTATCATTGCAACCAAATGGGACACCCTACCTATAGGTGTCCAGAGAAGGGTAGTACTTCTCAAGGAGGTAACAAGAGAACTAATTTAGTTCATGAAGAGACAAGTGCAGTAGAGACACACTCTAATGTACCACTAAATTCAGAAGAAGGTGAGAACCTCATGATGAGGAGAACATTGATCAAGGATCCAATTAAAGAAGAGCCAAGCCAAAGAAGATCCCTATTTAGAATCAAATGTAAGGTGATGGGAAAAGTATGTAGAGTCATTGTGGACTCAGGGTCTACTGACAACATTGTGTCAGAAGAAGCAGTCAACAAGTTAGGCATGACAAGGATACCTCATACCCATCCTTACAAGGTCACATGGCTCAATAAGGGACATCATGTCTTAATCAATGAGAAAGCATGGGTAGAGTTCTCTATAGGGAGATATAAGGACAAGGTTCTATGTGATGTGCTACCCATGGATGCATGTCATTTTCTCCTAGGAAGACCATGGCAATTTGACCGCCAAGCTATCCATGATGGAGTGAATAAATCCTATACATTCAAGAAGCATAAAGTAACTTTCAAAATCCAATCATTGTTAGAAGATGCAGATGTGAAGAAATCAGGTCCTAATGTGCTTATGGTGGGTGAAAAAGAATTCATAGAAGCTATGGAAGAAGGAGAAGGAGTTGGCTATGCATTGGTGCTAAGGCCAAGAGAAAAGAATGAAAGAAAAGGAGACAAGAAGCCAGAGCTACCTAAGGAGATACAAAGTATGTTGCAGACTTATGAAGGTATAATAAGTGATGGACAACCATCAACATTACCCCCTACAAGATCCATAAGTCATACGATAGACTTCATACCCGGAGCTACCCTATCTAACAAGGCAGCTTACAAGATGACCCCTCAACAAAATGAGGAAATTGCTAGGCAAATAGAAGAACTCCTTAACCAAGGCCTTATTAAGAAAAGCATTAGCCCTTGTGCAGTACCTACTATCCTAGCACCAAAGAAAGGAGGAAAATGGAGGCTTTGTACTGATTCAAGATCCATAAATAGGATAACCATTAGGTATAGGTTTCCCATACCTAGGATTGAGGACCTAATGGATTGTCTAGGTGAAGCTAAGTACTTTAGTAAGATAGACTTGGAGAGTGGCTATCACTAAATTAGGATACATGAGGGAGATGAATGGAAGACAACATTCAAAACCAATGAGGGTTTGTATGAATGGCTTGTCATGCCATTTGGACTGTCTAATGCCCCCTCCACATTCACGAGGCACATGAATGAGGTCCTCAAAGACTACATTGGAAAATTTGTAGTAGTATACCTTGATGATATACTAATTTATAGTAGGACAAGAGAGGAACATCTTCAACACCTTGAGATTGTCTTCAAGAAGCTGCATGAAGAGAAGTCGATGATCAACTTGGAGAAATGTGAGTTCATAAAAATAGAGCTAGTGTACCTTGGGTTTGTTCTCTCTCATGGAAATCTAAAAATGGACAAAAGTAAAGTGGAAGCCATCATGAATTGGCCTACTCCAAGGACAAAAATAGAGGTAAGAAGTTTACATGGCCTTGCTCAGTATTATAGGAAGTTTATAAGACAATTTAGTGTTATTTGTGCTCCTATGTTGGACACAATCAAAGGAGGAATGAAGACTAAGTTCATGTGGAATGAAAAAGCCACTAAGATCTTTGAGTTATTGAAAGAAAAGATTGCTACCCAACTTGTCTTAGTCTTGCCAAGATTTGAGAAGCTTTTCACCACTGAGTGTGATGCAAGCAATGTGGCTATTGGAGCTGTCCTAAGCCAAGAGGGCAAACCAGTAGCATTTCATTCAAAAAGGTTAAGTGAAACCAAGAGGAAGTATTCTTCCTGTGACCTTGAAATGTATGCATTGGTTCAGGATTTAAGGAAATGGAGACACTATTTACTCCCCAAGGAGTTCATAGTCTACTCGGGTAATCAAGCTTTGAGTTTCATGAAGTCTCAACAAAATTTAAGTCACAAGCATATGAAGTGGGTTGAGTACCTACAAGCCTATACCTTTAATATTAAACACAAGAAAGGTGTCCTTAATAAAGTGGCAGATGCATTGTCTAAAAGAGCTCTCACAATTTAGGAAATTCAGTTGAAGAGTATGGGAATAGATCACTTCAAGGATCTATATGCTGATGATGAAGACTTTGTAGACATTTATAAGGTATGTGCTGAATTCAAGAATCATTTTCATAGAAAGTATGCTGAATACACTTTGCAAAGTAACCTTTTGTTTAAGGGAAATCAATTGTGTGTCCCTAGAGGGTCTATTAGGGAGAACTTAATCCAAGAAAAGCACAATGGTGCATTGAGTGGTCATTTTGGGATCACTAAGACCCAAGAACTTGTTCAAAGGTTCTATTATTGGCCAAGGATGAATCTTGATGTTAGGAGGTATGTGGAAAGTTGCATTGTATGTCAAAGAGGAAAAGGTACTTCTTCAAATGTAGGCCTTTATCAGCCACTACCTATTCCCACTAGGCCATGGGAATGCCTGAGCATGGATTTTGTAGTTGGGTTACCAAAGACAAGACAAGGCATGGATAGTGTATATGTAGTTGTGGAAAGATTTAGCAAGATGGCTCACTTTGTGCCATGTAAGACAACTAATGATGCCAGCCAAATAGTCTCTCTCTTATTCAAAGAGATAGTAAGAATCCATGGGTTACCTTGAGCATTATGTCAGACAGAGACACTAAATTTATGAGTCATTTTTGGAAGACTCTTTGGCAAAGATTGGGCACTAATTTATCTTTTGGGTCTACATACCATCCCCAAACTGATGGTTAGACTGAAGTGGTGAATAGGAGCCTTGGAAATCTACTAAGGTGCTTGACCAAGGAATATGATCAGCAATGGGATTAGTTGATTGGGCAAGCTGAGTATGCTTATAATGACACCATCAATCGGTCAATAGGGAAGAGCCCCTTTGAGGTAGTGTATGGATTACATCCTAGAGGAGTCTATGAATTGAGAGACTTGAAGGATGGAGTGAAGAAAAGTGGATATGCTGATGATTTTGTCTATGCAATGCAGGAGGTACATGATATAGTCAGGAGGACTTTGACAAAGAATACTATGAAGCATAAGAGTAAAGTTGATGAGAGTAGGAGAATAGTTCAGTTCAATGTGGGTGACATGGTCATGGTGCATCTTAACAAGTCCATAATTAAAAAGGGAGTCCCTCACAAGTTGTAGATGAGACAGACAGGTCCCTGTCCTATCTTAGCTAAGTATGGTGATAATGCATTCAGAGTTGAGCTCCCGGAAGACAGTGGACTGTCACCTGTTTTCAATATTGCAGACTTAGTCCATTACAAAGGACCAGAACAAGACATGGATTAGAGTCTCCAAGAAGTGATTAGAGATGTGGAAGATCTTCAATTACCCCCTGCTACAATCACATGAGCTGATAGTGTATTGGACACTAGAGTCTACAAATAGACTAGAACCAAAGAATACAAAGAACACTTGATAAAGAAGCATGGTCAAAACAATGATGATGTAGTATGGGTAAAATAATTAGAGTTCAAGAAGATGGGGATTGATCCAAGCATCCTCAATCCAAGGGTGGATTGATTTTTTTGTTTTGGGGAGGATGGTGCAGGAGCACACCTAGGCTAACCTCCATGTTTTTGTCATTTTTGGCTTGTACTTGAAATTGGCCAAGTCAAGATAGTTAGGTTTTTTTTGGACCTTAGAAGGTCATTGCAATGTGGGCTAAGTGAGTTATTCATTAGGACTAAGGTCACTAAATTAGCCATTGTTAGTAGTTTTTATATTTCTTAGGCTTAGTTGCTTAATGTTGGATTTGAGCCATGAATGTGTCTTAACCACATAAATGTTATCATAGAGATGCCATAAGGCCTTAAATTATCTTAGATCCTTGAAATGAAGAGGTCAGAGGTCCTAAAACTTAGGGAGGAGGCATAATGGCAAAGATGCCAAAAGTTGCTAAAAAGTTGCTATGACAACATTTGCAATAATTGCAAATGTTGCATGCAACTTGGTTACCTTGGATCCCCCTACAAAATAGGAAAGGGGAATTGACCAACAAGGCCTAGAAACATGGAATGAGGCATCTAATGGGAGTAGTGGCTTGAATCTTGACAGAGAGAGACATTGTAACAAGTTTTGAATTTGAATAGAACTCTACAACTCTGTGTTTTTCAGAGGATCCCGTGCATTTTGTTGTGACAGTAACATCAAATGGATCGAATGGTTTAGTTTAATTATTGTTTTGTGTTTATAGGATATTTACAAGCATCTTTCATTTAGTAATCTATTTGTTTAGAGATAGTCTAAGGGTCCTAAGGTAAATTATTTTGTGTTTTGTGTGTTCACTGGTCCTGTCCTGACCAGTCAGTCGATTCATGGCTCCCCCATGAAAATTAAACATGGGATCTTCATAAAATTGGTTGGATATGAAAGGGGAGTCATTAATCTATACATATGTAGGAGTAGGAGTCTGGTGGAGTCGATTTTCTATTTTTACTACTAAGCCCTAGGCGAGCAGACAGTGCCTGGTTAGAGGTTTAGTGATGAAACAGTGAGCATATCTTACAGGGTAGTGAATTAATGTACGGGAAAAGTATAGTTCCAGTTAGGTTTTAGTCATATCCTAACATACTATGATGGTTGAGTTCATACCAATCACTGAGACCAAGTTTAGAGCAAGTTTTCAACTAAGTTGCAGACAGTCCTAGAAATTAGGCCTGTTAGCCCTATTGGACCTAGATTGTAGGAACCCTATGTACGGAGGGATTGGGAAACTAAAAACTTCAAAATACCTTGTAAATTGATAAAGGGTGTCTGAATGTGTGACCGGTTTTTCAACTTCTTTGGGAAAGTTTTGAAAGAAGTGGGAAAAACACACTGTGAAAGGCTACAAGGAAATAAGCCCAATTAGGCCTATTAAAGACATAAACTTGGTCTCGAATAAAATTGGTCACGAGATCCTTCAAAATGTATCCAAATGGAAGTAAATGGAATTTTTCCATGATGATGATGACCCCTACAATGAATCTTTGAATGCTAGAGTGGAGTTGGCACTTATATCTTTCTAGGTGTAGTGGAAGAGGTGAAGATTTGAACTAACTAAAGGGTGTTAGTCTTTCAAGGTGAAGCACATGAGTTGAGAACTCTTAGATAAGAGGATGAATTGGAATTAGTTAATAATATAAGCCAATTAGGACCTAGAGGAGATTAGGTACCTAGAAGAGACAAGCTAAGGTCTCTTGGTTGAAGTGCTAGCAAGCCTTGGAACACTCACATCACATAGCTAGATTTGTTCCAAGTTTCTTCCAGAGGGTACACCAAAAATGTCCCATAAACTTGGGGTCTATGTCTGAAACAATGGTGAGTGGTAAACCATGGAGTCTCACAATCTCCTTGAAGAATAGCCTTTCAATACTTGAGGCATCGTGTGTAGTCTTACAAGGTAAGAAGTGGGCCATCTTGGAGAATCTATCTACAACCACATAGACATTGTCATAACCTGCCTTTATCCTTGTAAGAACCAATACAAAATCCATGCTGATGGATTCCCAAGGTTTGTTAGGGATGGATAATGGTGTGTACAATCCTGTATTTGAACTATTGACTTAGGTTTTTTGGCACACTAGGAAATTCTCTACAAATCTCCTTATCTCAGTCTGCATCTTGGGCCAGAAGTAGAACCTTCTTACTAGATCAAGTGTCTTGTCAAGACCAAAATGGCCTGATAGACATCCACAATGTTTATCTTTTATGATGTTCTCCCTCATGAAACAATCAGGGATACACAAATGACTCCCTTTAAACAACAATCCTTCTTGAATCATATATTCTGAAAATTCAGTGTGATATCTATCTCCTAGTTCCAAAAAAACTTGGTAAATTTCTTTGAAGTCTGCATCATTGGGATACATGTCTTTGAGGAAAGAGATACCTACACTTTCCAAGGCCACTTCTTGTATAGCCAAATTCTCCATGCTCAATGCGTCAGCTACCTTGTTATCTACTCCCTTTTTATGCTTTATGGTGAAAGTGAATGCTTGTAAGTATTCCATCCACTTGAGGTGTCTATGGTTCAGTTTCTCCTGCCTGTTAATAAAACCCAAAGCATAATTGATAGTAAATATAAAAATTTCTTTTGGAAATAAGTAATGCCTCCACTTTCTCAGAGATTGGACCTAGCATACATCTCCAAATCATATGTAGAGTATTTCTTCTTAGATTCATTAAGATTTTCACTAAAGAATGCCATAGGTCTCCCTTATTGGTTGAGAACACCCCCAATAGCTCTTTTAATAGCATCACATTCAATGGTGAACACCTTGTGAAAATTAGGGAGAGTTAAGATAGGTTGTTGAGAGACTCTTGTCTTCAAGTATTCAAAGGACTTGTCTGTAGCATCATTCCATACAAATTTGCATTTCCTTCCTCCTTTGATAGTGTCTATGTTAGAATATGTAATCTTTCCTTGGTGAATTATATTATAAAACAAGGTATTTTAGTTTAATTTATTATGTAAGTAGGAGATTCCTATAGAATCCCTACATGTACACATGTCCTCTTGTCCATATGTGAGGACATATTATTTATTTGTAATTTCTTTTATTCTAGATTCCTCCTTAAG
>MU226432.1:215110-238208 GCA_018584345.1 Thuja plicata
TAGATTCCTCCTTAAGAGGAAATAGCACAAGTGGCACACACATTATGAATGTGGCTCACATGCACATGGGAGTTACATGCAACTCCTTTCTTCTCATCTCTTCATAAGAGACGCTTCTTTTCTCTTCAACTCACTTTTTTTCACACCCACTTCACTTTCTCATTTTTCACTTGCAACACTAAGTTTCTCATTCTCATTGAAGCATTGTATGAGCATTTTTCTCTCATTCTCTTCCTCTCTCTCTCTTAGGCTTTTTTGGCCCATTCTTAATAATATCACGGGGTTTTTTTATGCTTTTCCCCCTTCAAAAATATTGTCTCATATTGTATGGTGCATGCTTCTAGATTTGGTTACTTCATGGTATGCATTTCCTCACTTTGCTCATTAGATTAAACAAGATCTTTTATGCTCTTTCTTATCATTTCTTACAGTCTATCATTGGTGCACTCAAACCACAAAAATTCTGCACAAATTTCCTACAGAAACTAGCTAGCCCGTGGAAAATTTTGACTTCACTGAAATATTTTGGAGTGGGCCAATTCAGTATGGCTTCCACCTTGGAAGGATCCATTTTCAAATTACCTTTGGAGATGACAAAGCCAAGAAATATCAGTTCCTCTTGCATAAACACACATTTTTTCAAATTTATCCTCAACTTTTTTTCATGTAGCCTCTTCATTACCATATCTAGATGTAACAAATGCTCTTCTTTATCTTTGCTAAATATCAATATGTCATCTAAATAAACAACTACAAAGTGATTTATGAAAGGCTTAAGGACCTCTTTCATCAATCTCATAAAAGTACTAGGAGCATTAGAGAGGCCAAAGGGCATCACTACCCATTCAAACAAACCCTCATTGGTTTTTTGAAATCTGTCTTCCACTCATCCCCTTCTTTGATCCTAATTTGATGATACCCACTCTTTAGATCAATCTTTGAGTAATATTTTTCTCCTCCTAGGCAGTCCATGAGATCTTCTATCCTTGGCATAGGAAACTTATATATGATGGTTATCCTATTGATGGATCTAGAGTTAGTACATATCCTCCATGTACCCTCTTTCTTAGGTGCTAGGACTACAGGGACTGCACAAGGACTTATGCTCTTCCTAATAACGTCTTTTCCCATCAACTCTTGAATCTGTCTTGCAACTTCTGCATTTTGGTCAGGGGTCAGATTGTAAGCAGCCTTATTTGGCATGGTAGAACTAGGTATGAGGTCTACATAGTGGCTAATATCCCTCTGTGGTGGTAAAACATCAGTGCTCAACTATCCCTTTGTATTTGTTCAAAAAATATGCTACTTCTATGGGGCCAACACTGCTCTAAGGTTCTTGACCTTTTGGTGTCTTCTTAGGCTCTGTTTTGGGCTTTACTATGATGGAAAAACAAGGTGTGCCTCTCTCCTTGAGAACTTTCAAAAATTCCTTCTCTCCCACTAAGGTAACATTGTTTGTTAAAGCTTTGTCTTTTTAAGAATAAGGGAGAGGTGTCATAGTGTAACTAATCCCATTCTTAGTCAAAGTATACACATTTTTCTTCCCCCCATGTTGGGCATCAACATCATATTTCCAAGGTCTTCCTAGGAGAAGATGACATGCATCCACATCCACAACTTCACACAAAATTTTATCTTTATATTCTCCTACTTGGAACTCTACCCAACATTGCTCATCTACTAAAGCTTGTTGATCCTTATTGAGCCAAGACACTTTATAGGGGCTTGGGTGGGGTATTTTCTTCAAACCAATCTTATCTATCATTGCATTAGAAACTAAATTCTCTGTAGAACCAGAATCAAAAATAACTTTGTAAATCTTACCAAGTACCTTTGCAGTGAGTTCTGAATAGACTCTTCCTTTGTGGGGGCTCCTTGGGTCTTGGAATATTTAGTAGTTTCGTATTGAACATTATTCATTCTCCTTGCTTCAGGTCTGTAGGTCTAGATGTAGTGGTGTGGTAGGAGGTCATGCTTTGACAGTCCTCATCTTGAGTGAGTTGGACTCTTCTATCGCCTCTTGATGTACCAGCCTTGTTTGGACATCTAAAAGATTGGTGACCAACCTGATTGCAGGAAAAACACTTTCCAGTGAATGTGGAGTTGCTTCTACCTCCTGACCTTCCTCTACTATTTCCTCTAACCCCTATGAAATTACCTCTGTTATTATGCTATCTTTCATACTCTTGGTGATTGGATTCTCCCTGTGGTCTTGGAGATGATCCTCTTCCTTGAAACCTTCCCCTACCTCTGAAACCATTTCCTCTTCCTCTACTATTTTTTTCTCCTCTCCTTCTTTGTTTTTCTTCAATCTTCATAGCCATCTGATAGCATTAGTGTATATATTATGGAAAAAACAAACTTAGTTCATCCTGGATACTATACTTGAGCTCATTCATGTATCTAGCAAGTTTTTGTTTCTCACTTTCAGGAGCCTTTGTCTTCATGGAGATCTTGGGGAATTCATCAGTGTAAGATCCCACATCAAGATCCTTTTGCTTCAAATTCTATAACTTCTTGTGCTGAGTTACTTCATAGTCTTCAGGAATAAATTGCTTGTTGGTTTCTCTTAACATCTTCTTCCATGTGGTTATAGGGTCATTTTCTTTCTCCACCCTCTCCCTTTGTAGGAAGTTCCACCAACTTAGTGTAGGTCCTTTCATTTTGGACTTGGCAATCTTTGTTCTTTGTGAGGCAGGGATATCTTCACTTTCAAAATAATTTTCTAGGGCTTCCACCCAATCCATGCATTCCTCAGGGTCCATCTTACACATAAACATTGGTAGGTTCGGTTTGTTATCTCTCCTACCCACTCTCTCCAAAGCTTCTAAGACTCTTTGTTCTTCTGGTACCTTTGTCTTCTCTTCATCACTCTCCTCTTCTTCTTCTTCTTGGTCTAACTCTGAATCATCCCCATTAGTCCTGCTTATCTGAGAACTCTTCAATTTCTCTATTTATGCTTCCATCTTCTTATTCTTAGTTGCCTTCTCCCTCACAATCTTGGATAGATCCATGTTAGTGACCCTCATAGGGATCTCTACATCAGTATCATCAGTCTTCTCTTCCATTCATATTCCCAAGAGCTTTTCTAATCTCTGATACCACCTAATGCAAAGGTGACAGCAAGAAGTGTGGTCTTTCTCCTTTTCCTTTAATAAGACACCCAAACCAACTTGGGTTCTCCTAGGATCCTAGATCCTTTCCCACGCAATGTCTTCTACCTATCCAAGGTGGTAGAACATATTTCCAACCTTTCCCAATTGGATACAACCCAATTCAAACTCTTACACTTTTGAGCTTTAGGGACACTAGCCCTATTTTAGGCCTCAACCTAGAAGTCTTCGCCAGTGACTTCACCAAGCCAAACTAACTATTGGGAAACCTTTCTTATGTCCTAATGACCAAGAATCATCCTTTGGTTTAGTCCTCCACCTTCCATACAATATCTATCTAGGATTGTCCTAGAATTCCTTGTAGTACTATCTAGGAGGTTTTTCCAACTTAACTTTCCCTCTTGATCACCTTCTAGAAAAATAAGGATATATCCAGATACCCTTTATGAATTTATATCAGACCCCAAAGCCTTGAAGTTCAAATCCACTCTAGCAACTCCTAACTCCCACCAAGTTTGCAGACCTAATTGGCCTAATTAGGCTTTGATTTCAAGGAAAGTACTAGAAATTGGGTGCATGTGATTGAAAAATTGCTTCATATGTCTTCAACTAACTCCCTAAAACTCAAATCCACTCCTAATTGACTCAACCAACCTTTCTAACAAACATAACACTTCCTTCTCCTTCATTCTAGGCTGAATACATTGAGATATTTAGCCTAGGGCTCAATGCATGAGGGCCTTACCCTTTGAGCCATTTCCTAAGCTTTTATAATTATTAAATATACCATCCTAACTTGAATTTTCTAGGACCTTAGAGAAATCTACTGGATAGAATGCAAGTTAGGACTCCATTTGCAAACTATGCTTCAAATAGACTCCTTCCTGGACTGCTTTTTGGAAACTTCAAATAAATCTTATCAAATCAAAACCAAATGACTTCAAATCAATCTTAGAGTGAAAATAAAACAAAATACATTCAAGGCATCAACTTAGTTTCCCAAACTCACACCATACACGGTCGTACAACTAAGAAATGCTCACAAAACCGCTTCATATTCCATTTCCCATGCATCAAAGCTACATCTCAGAAATTATAACCATGTTGGTTCAAAGTAAGAACTTAAGAACACTTAAAATGTGAAGTTGGATAGATCAAAAACACCCTGTGATTTTTGGGCTACCATCTTGCAAATCTCCAGCAACTTTTGGAAGTTGCATGAGCAACTTTTTGACAACTTTTACAACATTTGGCAAAACTTGTCTTTTTGCACTCGATGACCTTAGGAATGAATCCAAACCTATCCAAATGAAATAAAATGCTAAGAATAACATGAATCCAAGGAATTTAACACTAAGGACTCTAAAAACACAAAACAAGCTTAAAGTGACATAAACCTAACTAGGTGATCCAAATCGACTAAGGCATCTCTAGGCTCATAAGGTTGCCTAAGAGATCCTTGACCATACACACATGGATCCCAAAACCAAAATAGGGTAATCCTCTAAGATCAATCCATTTATGACAAACAAGATCCTCTAGGATCAAACAAAGATACTCATGGGTGCACTGCACCAAACCCGGGTTGAAGTTTGCAAGCAACATCTTGTCCTACCGAGTATTGCAATCATCTCGAGTGGACAACGTAGCGTGTGGAGCTATAGATTTGGCTTATAAGATTATAAAGAAAGACATGCAGATTGATATATGTGAGATACTATTGAAACAACTTGAAAACAACATGAACATTGAAAGGAAAGCAAATAAAAACACATTGAAGTTTGGTTCATTACTGGTATGCATATACTTTTACTTTGAGAACTTCTTTCCATCTATTGGAAATGTGAAATGGAGTGTTGATAGAACAATTGTTATCAAATCACCAAATACATAAAGAGTCTAGGAGAGAATCTTGAAATTGTTATGAATGACTACTTCTCTAATTTCCAAACAAGAATGCATAAGAGATTCATAGTTCCACCTTAGTTAGTGGAGATATATCATGATAACATATGTTTTGAGGTAGACACCGACTCATGTTTCATAGACTTTGCCTAGGAACATATGTTTAGATCCTATGGGATATGACATGGATATAGACTTTGCATCTCAACATATCGAAACTCTCTTAGCACAACCTGTTGATAAAGGAGCCAAGAGGTATGGAACATATGAAAAAGTCTAGGCTAAGATCAAGTAAGGTATCTTTATACCTAAGTTTCAAAGAAAATCTAGCAAGATGAGTGAGAATATGATTAATGATTTGGGAACTGATAATGAAGAAGATGAGGTAGAAACCTCTAGAGTGAAGGGAGGAAACCAAAAGTATTGAAGCCTTCAACGAGCCCCAAATCTACTAGATCATCAACAAGGTCTACAACATCACCGAAACAAAAGAAGAATTATGTTGAACCAAAAAGAGAGTATATATATAAGAGGCAAGAAGGAAAACACTAGACTAAGGAAAAAATTCAAGCTACCACTAGACACTGACTAAGAAACTAAAGAATTGAGCAAACCCAAAGTAGTGAAGAACAAGCCTCCACCACAAGGAAGTCTTGATGAAATTTTAGACACAATGAAGAGGCATAGATCATTCAGAGGAATGAATCAAGCAAAGTATAATACTCAAAGAAAAGAGAACAAGGTAAAAATTGAAGATGCACTAGTTTACTCTTTACATAAATTTAGATACACGCCACTTGAAGTTATCATATTCTTACCTATACAAAAACATAGATACAATATGGAAATATGCTATGAATGTAGAAAAACAAATGAGAGAAATATATCTTGTACTAACTGTACAAAATCTATTTGTTGAAGAAATTAAGGAGACCTTGAAGAAAAACTCTAAACAATTTCTTATTTAGGATATATCATTAAGTATTCTAACAGGAGACTTGGAGAGATTAAAGTTAGAAACTGATATAAAATGGAGAGAGATGTTTGACATTGAACAACCTAAATCCCAAGCTGAACATGAAAAAAATACCATAACTGATGAAGTTGCTAAAGATGACTGATGGGGAGCTCACTCTCAAGAGAACTATTGCTCCAATCAAGACCTCTCCTTGGGCCTTCTTAGGGTATCCTTCTCTACCCTATCTAGAGGATGCTTCTATGATCCCCTTTCTCACCTTGAACTTCCCACCAACTTCAAACTACCATTAATCCATTCTACACTCCATTGTGCACCAATGGCTCCATTGAACAACTAAAATTCCCAAACCTCTCTTGGCTAATAGGATGGGATCCCTCCTAGGCCACATTAAACTTTTTTACAACTCTATTATGGACTCTCAAATAGGTTTCCAATCGAGTCCTTGGTTTTCTTGTTTGGAGGCCTTGTAGCCTTTTTGCTCAATTTGGCCTCCTAAATTTGGTTTTCTTGAGATTATTCACTAAATATATTAACAACCCTCTGAACTAGTTATTGATTCCTTCTAGTGACTACCTAAGATCTAGGATTTCTTAGGTTTTAGTCTCCCACTCTGTTCGTACATAGGATTTTCAAGAAACCCTTATTTTTAAGGGTTTTGGGAACATGTACACCAGTCTATCTTCTTAGCTTGAACTAGGTGATCTATTCAACTCCTCTGATCATCTCCTTGTATCCAATTATCAAGGAAATTATCCTCTACACATTCCCACCTTTTATTGGATTCATCCAATCCATATAGCAAGCTTTCTTGTTGCTATCTCATCCAAGCTCCTAACCAGAATGCAGTTACACTCGCCTAGGGCTTGGTGTTAAAATTACTTCCCCTGCATAAAAAAAAATCCACAAGACATATTTAAACTATAAAAGGAGTCCCCTAATTTATTCCAAGAGGCCATAGTGTTTTGACCACGGGAATTAAAGAGGGTTTCATATTTACATGTATGGATCAGAACCAGACAGTGAACTAGTAAAAGAGAAAGAATTTACAAAAGCTTAACCAGTGACACCAAAAAACTAAACCAATGCCACAAGAAGTTTTTGAATGTCAATAAAAAAGTTCTCAATGCATTAATTCAACACTTTCAATCCATTAAATAGCTGGATCAAAGCTCTGTTATAGAAAAATAGTTAAAACTCCTCTTTTGCAATACTCGATCCATAGAATATGATGACCAACCCTTAGATTAGGGTTTCTACTACCTTAAATATTTTATCCATCCATGCTCAGACCCTAAGGTTAGGATTTTGGCACAATTAAATCCCTTTCCTAAATTCTAGGAAATCTTATCATGACAACTTTTCAAAATTGAAAAGTTGTCATGAGCAACTTTTACAACTTTTTGCATTTTGTCAAACCACTATGCCTAATGACCCAAATTGAATTCAAATCATCATATAAGACCTTCAAACACCTAAAAACACCAAAATCCAAAATGTCACTCCATTTTGGGGTCTCAACCCAAGTTTGACCACTTGGTTGACTTCTTAGGATTTGGACACTAGAACCTAATTGGATATCCAAATCCCCTAAAATAAACACACCTAACTCAACACATACCCTAGATCAACTATGGGAATTTATATTTTAGTCCTTATTAACTAGTGGTTGGCCAAACCAACCTACAAGCCAAAATGTATTAAAGATCTCTTCTAGACCTTAAGGTGCTCCTGCACCATCCTCCCCCTGCAACAAGAAGATCAAGGTACTTTGGGTGTGATGAAATCCATACCAATTCCATGTTTCTTGAAGTCCTCCTCTTCTATCCATGTAGCTTCTACTTCAGATTGGTGTTCACATTTCACCAAGTATTCCATGTACTCTTTCTTTCGTGTCTTCTTCTTCATCCTGGAATCCATAATTCTTTCCACTTGTGGCTTCACTTGAACATGTACTCTAAGTTCCTCCACATCCCTAGATACCTCTATATTGTACTCTTCTTCATCTATTTATGGTCCTTTGTATGGAATCAAATCCTTCACATTGAAAATGGGGGAAATAGACATCTCTTTTGGCAAATCTATCTTATAGACATTGGCACCATACTTGGCTATCACTTTAAATGGTCCAATCCTTTTCATTTGTAACTTTCTTGGTATTCCCTTTTTTAATATATCCTTATTAAAAAATACCATCACCGAGTCTCCTACCTAAAATTGTAGATCTCTTCTTCCTTCATCTTTGTGAGCCTTCAACTTCTCATTGGCCTCCATTAGAGTCTTTCTCACTTGTTCATGGACTTCTCTCATTGACTGTGCAAAGTCATTTTCATGTCCACTGATTCTTTCATATCCCTTCAACTCTCTGAGCTCCATTACACCCCTTGGCTGTATCCCATATACAATCTCAAATGGACTGTTTCCAATAGTCCTATTTGTGATATCATTATAGGCAAATTTTGCATAAGGGATAACTTGTTCCCATCCTTACCCATACTCTTTTTTCAAACATATTAGCAAGTTTCCAAGAACCCTATTGATCACTTCTATCTAACCATCCATTTGAGGATGATATGCAGATCCATGAGATAAGTTAGTTCCTAGTCTTCCCCATACGGTCTTCCAAAAGTACCCCATAAACTTCACATCTCTGTCTGCAACAATACTTATTGGTAAGCCATGTATCCTAACTGTCTCCTTGAAGAAAAGGTGGGAAATGTGACTGGCATCATGAGTTGTCTTACATGGGATGAAATGACTCATTTTACTGAATCTATCCACAACCACAAACACATTGTCTAAACCAATTGCAGTCCTAGGCAACCCCACTATGAATTCCATACTTATGCACTCCCATGGTCTATTTGGGATGGATAATGGCTGGTAAAGACCTAAATTTGATGATGTCCCCTTGGCCTTCTGACATACTCCACACTGCTCCACATACCTTCTAACATCTTTCTGCATTTTAGGCCACCAATAGAACCTTTCCACTAATTCAAGGTTCTTATTCAACCCAAAGTGTCCACTCAAACTTCCATTGTGCTTCTCTTGGATGAGGTTCTCCCTCATGGAACCCCTTGGAACACATAACTATTTGCCTTTAAATAACAAGCCATTCTGCAAGGTATATTCTGCAAACTCACTATGGAAGTGATTCTCAAAATTAGTCACACCTTATGAATCTATGAGAAATCAGTATCTCCCTCATATAGATCTTTGAATCCTTCAATTCCTTTACTCTACAATTGAATCTCTTAGATGGTGAGCAATCTCCTACTAAGGGCGTCTGCTACCTTGTTATTCACCCCCTTTTTATGCTTAATAGTGAGGGTGTATGATTGCAGAAGCTCCATCCATTTGATATGCCTCAAACTAAGCTTCTCCTATGTATTAATGTATCTTAAGGCCTGGTTATCAGTGTAAACCATAAATTCTTTGGGAAAAAAATAGTGCCTCCACTTCTTAAGAGCCTGCACCAATGCATAAAGCTCAAGATCATATGAGGAGTATCTTGAATTTGCCTCATTAAGCCTCCCACAAAAGAAGGCTACTGGTCTTCCTTCCTGACTTAGGATTGCACCCACTACTATGTTGCTAGCATCACACTCCACAATGAAAATCTAATAAAAACATGCTAAAACCAGTATTGGTTGGGTGGCTACTTCCCTCTTCAATTTCTCAAATCCTTCATTGGCCTCCTTGGTCCAAACAAACTTTGTTTTAAGTCCTCCTTTGATAGTATCAAGAACGGGTGCACATATCTCACTAAATCTCCTAACAAAATTCCTATAGAATTGGGCTAACCCATGGAAGCTTCTAACTTCAATCCTTGTCTTAGGAGTAGGCCAACTAAAAATGGCTTCAACCTTACTCTTATCCATCTTCAAGTCACCTTGGGATACTAAAAATCCTAGGTAGACTAACTCTTTCTTCATAAACTCACTCTTTTCAAGATTTATGGTGAGATTCTCCTCCTGTAACCTCTTCAACACTAATTCTAAGTGTTTCATATGCTCTTCTTTTGTTTTACTAAAATCAGGATGTCATCTAGGTAGACAACTACAAACACACCTATGTAATCCTTCAAGACTTCATTCATGACCCTCATAAAAGTACTAGGTGCATTGGTCAGCCTAAAGGGAATTACTAACCATTCATATAGCCCCTTTCTAGTCTTAAAGGCTAAATTCCACTCATCACCATCTTTCATTCTAATCTAATAGTACCCACTCTTTAAGTCAATCTTTGAGAAGTACTTAGCACCCCCTAAACAATCCATTAAATCTTCTATTCTAGGAATAGGAAATCTATATCTAATAGTTATCATATTAATTGCCCTAGAATCAGTGCACATTCTCCACTTACCTCCCTTTTTAGGAGCCAACACCACCAGGAAAACACATGGAATTATGCTCTTCCTAATCAATCTTGGATCCAATAGCTCTTGAACCTGCCTTGCTATCTCTTTGTTTTATTCTGGTGTCATCTTATATACAACCTTGTTTTGCAATGATTCTCTTGGAACAAATTCAATCTAATGACTTATCTCCGTCTTTGGTGATAATGTAGTTGGAGTCCCTTCACAAATGATGTCCTTAAACTGATCTAGTAACTCTTTCACTTCTACTGGCATGGGTGCTTGTTTAGGTGTCTCCTCCTCCTTTGACTTTACTAGAATAGCATAACCAATTTCACCTTCATCTTTCATGTCCTTTAATAACTCTTTTCCGCTCATTAGAAGAGTATTGGAGTCTATCTTCTCCACTATTTCCTCTTCTATTAATGACTGTATTTTATAAGTTAATCCATTCTTCTTGAATGAGTACTTATTCTCCTTCCCATGGTGAACTGATTTTCTGGCATACAGCCATGGCCTGCCAAGTAACAGATGGCATGCATCCATTGGAAACACATCACAAAGTATCTTATCTTAATACTTGCCAATAGTGAACTCAACCCACACTTGTTCATTCACCAAGATATCCTGCCCCTTATTCAACCAAGTTACTTTGTAAGGGCATACATGAGGAATCTTATCCAACTTAAGTTTTTTTACTGCTTCCTCTGAGATTACATTGTTAGTAGATCTAGAGTCAATTATGACCCTACATACTTTCCCAATTATCTTACACTTGACTCTAAAAAGAGCCCTTCTCTACTTGTGTTCAACCTTTGTAGGTGCTTTGATAAGAATCCTCCTAAGCATGAGGTTCTCTCCCTTCTCCGAATCCAAAGTGATCTCTGATTGTTTAGTCATGTTCTCTTCTTGTACATAGGAAATCTTCTTCTCTCCTTGTGAAGTTGTTGGCTTATCTGGACATCTATAAGCAGGGTGACCTAGTTGGCCACAATAGTAACACTTCTTTGTAGCAAAGTGTGAGATTTTTCCAAACCCACCTGATCTTCCTCTTCCACCATTGTGAAATCCTCTTCCTCTACTATATCCACCTCTGTTATTAGAATCATGGTTTTGTTCAACACCCCTAGAGTCTCCTTGGCTTCTATTCTCATTGCCTCTTCCACTGGAACCACCTCTATATCCTCCTCTGGAGTCTCTACTCCTTCCTCTACCCCTTGAGTTAGAGTCTTGCTTCTTCCTAAGTTTCTCTTCCACTTTTAGGGTCATTTGGAAACAACTATGAATGGAGGTTAGAGTAAAGAGGTTGAGCTCTTCTTGTATATTCCACCTTAATCCATTAAGGTACCAAGAAAACTTGATGGTCTCTATCTCTTGCACCCTAAACCTAAGACAAAGCTTCTGGAACTCTTCTGTATAGGATGACACATCTAGGTCCTTTTGTCTAAGGTTTTGCCTTCTCTTATGTAGCTAGATATCATAGTCTTTTGGAAGGTAGTTCTCCTTCACCTTAGCCACCATAGATTTCCAATTTGCTATGGGCTTGTTCCCTTCTTTATCCCTTTCTTCTTGCAAAAAATTCCACCAAGTCAATGCTTGTCCTCTTAGCCTCGATTTGGCTATCTTTACCTTATGTGCTTCTGTGATTCCATCGCATTCAAAGTGGTTCTCCATTCCTTCAATATATTCCATAACCATCTCTGCATCCATCTTTCCAGAGAACACTAGAATTCCTTCTAGAGCCTTGCCACTCAATGCCTTGAGGGCCTTGAGGAATGGTTCCTCAGGTAGAAGAGGGTCAGGCTCTAGTTCTATCTCCTCCTCTACTTTTTTATTTCCTTTATTTTTATCTTCACTCATCTATTCTCTCATCTTGTTGGCTATCTCTACAACCTTTGCCAAATTCAACTTCATTTCTTCCATAGCTTCTTCAAGAAACCTATTCTTATCTTGCTGCTCTCACAAATCCCTTGCCAATTCTGCATTGGTCACCATGGTGCTTTCTCTTATGGATTCACTCCTCTCTGACATACACTAACCAAATCCCAAGCCTTTCAATGGCTCTGATACCAATTTGATGGCGAGCTCACTCTCAAGAGAACTCTTTCTCCAATCAAGACCTCTCCTTGGGCCTTCTTTAGGTTTCCTTCTCTTCCCTATCTAGAGGATGTTTCTATGATCCCCTTTCTCACCTTGAACTTCCCACCAAATTCAAACTACCATTAATCCCTTCTACACTTCATTGTGCACCAATGGCTCCATTGAACCACTAAACTTCCCAAACCTCTCTTGGCTAATAGGATGGGCTCCCTAACCTTTTCTAGGCCACACTCAACTAATTTACAACTCTATTGGATGGACTCTCAAATAGGTTTCCAATCGAGTCCTTGGTTTTCTTGTTTGGAGGCCTTGTAGCCTTTTTGCTTAATTAGGCCTCCTAAATTTGGTTTTCTTGAGATTCTTCACTAAATATCTTAACAAAAATGTGAACCAGTTATGGATTCCTTCTATTGACTACCTAAGCTCTATGATTTCTTAGGTTTTAGTCTCCCACTTTGTCTATACATAGGCTTTTCAAGAAACCCCTATTTTAAAGGGTTTTGGGAACATGTACACCAGTCTGTCTTATTATCTTGAACTAGGTGATCTATTCAACTCCTCTGATCATATCCTTGCATCCAATTATCAAGGACCCTCTCCTCTACACATTCCCACCTTCTATTGGATTCATCCAATCTATCTAGCAATATTTCTTGCTGCTGTCTCATCCAAGCTCCTAACCAGAATGCAGTGACACTCACCTAGGGATTGGTGTTAAAAATGCCCCCCTGCATAAAAATAATCCACAAGACATATTCAAACTGTACAAGGAGTCACCTACTTTATTCCAAGAGGCCATAGTTTTTTGACCACGAGAATTCAAGAGGGGTTCATATTTACATGTCTAGGTCAGAACCAGACATCGAACCAATAAAAGAGAAAGAATTTACAAAATCTTAACCAGTGACACCAAAAAACTAAACTGATGCCACAAGAAGTTTCTACATGTCAATACAAAAGTTCTCAATGCATTAATTCAACACTTTCACTCCATTAAACAACTGGATCAAAGCTCTGTTATAGAAAAATAGTTAAAACTCATCTTTTACAATACTCAGTGCGTACAATATGATGACCAACCCTTAGATTAGGGGGTCTACTACCTTAAATATGTTATCCCTCCATGCTCAGACCCTAAGGTCAGGATTTGGGCACAATTAAAGCCCTTTCCTAAATTCTAGGAAATGTTGTCATGACAGCGTTTCAAAATTGAAAAGTTGTCATGAGCAACTTTTACAACTTTTTGCACTTTGTCAAACCACTATTCCTAATGAGCCAAATTGACTTCAAATCATCATATAAGACCTTCAAACACCTAAAAACACCAAAATCCAAAATGTCACTCCATTTTAGGGTCTCAACCCAAATTTGACCACTTGGTTGACTTCTTAGGATTTGGACACTAGATCCTAATTGGATATCCAAATCCCCTAAACTAAACACACATAACTCAACACACACCCTATATCAACTATGGGACTTTATATTTTAGTACTTATTAATTGGTGATTGACTGAACCAACCTACAAACCAAAATGTATTAAATATCTCTTCTAGACCTTAAGGTGCTCCTGCACCAATGACGAAGGTAAAAATAGTCCTATTGATTTGATAATTGATATTGATGACATAGTTATTGAGGATATTACAGATAAAGATCCCGAAGATGATACATCATAATATGAGAATGTTAAGGCAACTGAGATCATCAATATAGAGAAAATGAACACCAAAGATAAAGCTACTACTCTACAACCTGTATTAGAACAAGTACTAGATTATCACACAACTCAAGGTAATAATGATCCAGTTTCTATAGATAAAGATAATGCAAAAACTGACCAACAAAAGGAAACATGGAAGGAAAAGGAAACAAAGAAAGATAAGGTAAAGGAATTTGAGAAAGAAAAGAACACCAAGAAGGATACGGTTACTGAGAAAGCATCAACACTGAATATCGAATTGGTTCTCAAACCGAGTCTAATGCACAACAACAAGAACCAGACAAAGGTAAAACTAAGGAAAAAATTGAACTGAAGGAAGCTGAGAAGCATACAAATGAGCATAAACAAGACACTTTAGGATAAAATAAAGGAGAAGGGCAACAAGAAGTGAAGAAGAAAGAAAAGAAGAAGAAATCAAAGAAGAGGAAACAAGTAGATTTGAGTCAACTGATCATCATACTAGATGTCGACCTGTCTACTATGGATAATGATGAAATGAATGAGTATGTTGAGTTAGTGAGACTTAAAGCAATGCAAAAGAAGGCACTACAAAAGAGGAAGAAGACTGACATATTGGAAAGTGTCAAGGATGTTTTGCAGGGCATTGTCCTAGATGCCACCATTGATGAGACATATGACATCATTCGTCAGGTAGAAGGACTAGTGGAGCAATTCTAAAATCCCAATCAAGACACTACCAAATACATGATGAAGATTCATTCAAGGAAGATGGAACTAAAAATGTTTGAGTCCATTCTAGACACCATTGCAAAAGACAAGGTAACACTTTCTGAGGCTACTACCAAGATTGAGACTAAATTATCTCATATACTTTCAATATTTTAGAAAGTTTGTTCTATTTTAAACTTTACCAAGGACATCAAGTAGAAAGATAAGTCTATTGAGACCCAGCTGACCAAGAAGCTAAAACATGTAACCACTGAGCCTGGTTCCTTATAATTATACTACTCAAGGTTGAAACACCTGATGGGGATGCAACACGAACTGCGACAAAAAGAGAATAAGAGAAGGATGGAACTTCTAGCACTGCAAGCACCATTGATTCTCCACATGGAATCTATGCAAACACAATTAAAGATGACCAAGGATTTGGTCAACACCCCCGATGGTAGTTCACTTGACACCATTATTGGATTAGCAGTTGACGTTGCTACTCTGATTGTTGTACTTCAAACACTCAAAGATGCATGGGACTCATCTTTAGCAGATATATAGAGGAAGTACACACATGTTTATACTAAGGTATAAGTTTATCCTACTAATCCCTAAGCAATTTTTATTTTGGCATATTTGTAAAAAAAAGGGGATAATATAGTTGAGTACAGTTAAGGGTGATAATATACTAAAAAGGAGGATAATACATGTAGGTTATATAGTCTGTATTGACATAGTACAAAAGGGAGATATAAGCATGTGTATAGGGGGAGTTACACATTATTATGATGTACAAAAGTTGTACAAATTTTGATGACTTTGAAGTTTTTATCAAATGCCAACTAATGCCAAAGGGGGAGGTTGATACTCCTATGAGTTAGTAACATTTGTCATTATTTTTGTCAAAGTCATAATAGTCAAGAAAGAAAATCGATAAAGAGAAAGAATACACTAAGGGAGATAGTTGGTAAAGCAGAGTATCAATGACACTGAGCATCGAACAATAGCATGTTATCGAGTTAAGTAGAGAACGGACACCGAGCAGAGTTAGTCATCGAGACATAGAGAAGAGTTAGACACCAAGCAGAGTTTGTTGGAAATATATTGTAGGCTAGGTGAATGAGAGGGGGGGGGGCGTGAATCAAGAACCAATAAAAATTCTTTACTTTTATCCTTTATTAGATTGACTAATCTAATTGCATGCATGGAACATAAAAGAAATAAGCATTAATAACACTTGACACAGTATTTGGTTACCCAGAAACCTCCCAAATAGAAAGTAAAACTGGGGTGGGGATGGTACCCACAAGATTTAGAACTGTAGTAATAAAGTTGGCCAGTTAAGGCTTACAATTGACCACTTCTGATGGTCTGCCCTATTAGGAGCAATAAGGACTGTTAGGTCCACATTGTGAAAGGATTTATATAATAAAATTAAGTATGCACTCTGTTAGGAGATTTGCGAAGGACTGTTAAGTCTACCCTATTAAAGGATTTTGATTGATACACCTGTTAGGATGAACCAGTGAATGATCAACTATGCAACTCTGATTTGCTGAATAAGATCCTTTGAAGTAATATTGATCACCTGAATGTGAAAGATGAGTCTCTATTGTTCCTTTATACCACTGTAGCCTTCTAATAAATTAGCCTCTTCATATTCACATCTGTAATTAATTCATATTATCCATTCTATTGTACACTTTTTGGATAAAAAAATGTCTTACATATATACCTATCCAAATCAATTACCTCCATAAGTCGGCTAGTTATCATATTAAATAGTATCAAACAATATGTACTAATTCAGCCCAATGCTGATACTCAGGTCCAGTAATCCACTCAAGTGATATACTGACACTCAAGCGACACAGTGAACTGTCAACTCTGGCACTTGGTTGACACTGGGTGCTTGGGCCACAATGATCACTCAAAGATGGTATGCAACTCAGGTAACACTAGTGACTCAGGTGATACTGTTTGGAACTAACTGCTCAGTCGACACTGCAAATGCTTAGCTCGGGTAACACTTCAAGCTGTTGGCTCAATCAACACTGTAACCATATGAATGACTAAGTGTTTTGGCACTAATTGACAACATGTCTTTCCATAAGGTCTACAATATCCCCCTTTGGCATTAGTGACAAAAACAATTATCATACCAAAAAATCTAATCAAACTGCTAAGTCAAAACTCCCCCTTACCATGTGCTTGGGTACTTGCTCGCTTTTGACTACTGCTCTACAACTCGGTTACAACTGACTGTGCTTTTTATTTTCCAAAACTATTTTTGTAACTCTGCTATATATATCTTCCTCTTCTCTGTACATTTATTTCCTTATATATATACATATATATCTTATCTTTCCCCCTTATTTTTGACACAAATGCCAAAAACCATATCTACAAGGTAATACCAAAATATGAAAGGAAATCACTATGTACCTTCAAGATTTGAGACAAAGTATTGTCCCAATTATCTTGCAAAACCTTCAGGATGTGCAACTCAATCTGAATTTCTACAGACAACTCCATCATAAGCTCTGCAACTGAAAAGTTGTTATCATGGATGAGTGTCTTTGCATGAGCAATATGTTTTTGTATGACATCCATATGAGGAAGGAGTTGGCTCTGTATTGCTGATAGGGATTCCCTTGTTCTTCCTTCTTCCCTCAATAGCTCTGCCTATAGATCAATCAGATACTTGATCTTAACAAAATGTGTTGAACTTGAACTAGGATTAAGTGCCAACTGGCTTGCACTTTCCTTCAAATAATTGTCAATCTTTGTCAGCTTGTTCTTTATTTCCATGGTAAAGTTAGATGTGTCACTCAACTTTACAAATAATGCCACAACATTATTCACATTGGTTTCTAGAGAGCTAATGGTAGTGGTTAGCTTCACTTGATCTATTGCAATCTTACCTGCAACATTCTCTAGAACCTTATTCTCAAATTTTCTCTCTGCCTTTTGCAGTAATTTCTCCTGAACACTAATATCATGATTAAACTTGTGGACTATGTCAACAAGTTGGTCTATTATAGAGTCTTCCTCATTGAATTCAATCTCTAGTGAATCAAGGAATATACCTTTGATGTCCTATATCACTCTGTTCCTTTTCTTCTCATCTTGGAGCTTCTATTATTTTTCTCTTTTCTTCCATAGCTCCCCAAGGATGTCAATTTGCTTGGCTGTCAGGCTATAAAGATCCCAATTAGGAATCACAATGTCTTCCTCAAGGTCAACCTAATCAGTAATTGTTACATTTTCTTTACCTTTGACCTTGGGATCCGTTGAAGGAATGATTTCCATACCTTTTCCATCCTCATCATTGTCCTTAGTGTTCAATTGAAGTAGGTCATTAAATTTTAATGCACCAACTGTAGAATCAGTACCAACTATAGAAATATTCACAGTGTCCTTCTGTGACTCAGTCTGGCTTGGCACAGTAGTAGGTAGAGCTTGATGCTCGGTTCCTACTAAAATTTATGTAGACTCTGTGACTTTTTCCTTGCTCGGAGGTAGATACTTTGAATAGGTGGTTGGGGCAGGGATGCCATCACTTCTACTGCTATCTGTTCTGCATTAGATTCTTCAATGGTCTGTACCTCAAGTAGTTCTTCATCTTTAAATTGTACATGAGGTTCTATACTCTGTTCCTCTGTCTTATCAACTCCCTTGTCATAAAAAAATGACTTCCACAACTTTGTTGCGGTCTGCACAACATCCTCTTATTTTCTTGCTCAAAATTTGAAAAGTTCTAAACCTTGGAGTGTGATTACTCTCATACTTAGACATAGCATCTTTTACCTCTTTATCAGTCATAGTAGGCATGACTTGCTTCAAGGTTTGTTTTCTGATGTCATTTTCAATTTGGATTGCATTGTTCCAATGAATGGTGATTGCCTTGAGAAGGTCTTCAGACATATGGGTTTTCAATTCAGATGGATCATACTTCCATCTTGCCATCTTCACTTCTAATGCATCCTCAATCATCTTCTGTTCATCCTTGGTTCTGGAAGCATATTTAAGTGATCTGAGATTCGACATACCAATACCTTCTTTCAATTCTTCAACCTTGTTCTCAAAGGTAAGTGGTGGCTTCTTGAAAGCAATTGTATCTTCGTCATCATCTTCTTTAGGAAATATCAGTTTTCTTCTAGATCTTCTCAGTTTATTTACAGTGAAGACAGGGGTAGAGACCTTTGGTGTTTTCTTGGGGGCTATCCTCTTCTTCTTGGGAGGCTTTGCTTCTACCTCTTCCTCTTCTTTCTCAGGTTCTTCTTCTACCTTTATGTCATCCCCTTTGCTTCCAGTGATCGAAGGAGGAGAGTCTGATGATTTTCCATATTTATTTTCAAACTTCTCAATTCTCTTCCTTCCTCTCTTCAAGATTTTAGGAATCTCAATTTCCAATGATATTCTTCCCTTAGCTTCTTCATAAGTACCAAAATATGGTGCTTTAGGATCAATATGTTCATTTACAAGAGCTTCAATAATATCTCTAGTCTCATCAATGTTGAAAGATCCCAAGAGGATCCTTTCGCTGAACTTCTGTAAATTTTAATTAAAATAATAGATTTTCCTGTACTTATTTTGTGGTCTTAGAGAATTAGATAGAAGTTGTAGGAAGATTGTTTCTTTTGTGTTTGTATTTTCCAGATATATGTAAAACAGTACATAATAACAACAACAAATAAGAAATAAGCTGAGACAGCGTGCAATAATATAATATTCAATCAACCAGAATGGCTGCAAATCATACCAGGCAAGATATGCATTCAGTATATCAAAAAAGGTTGTTTACAATGAAGAATGATGACGCCTAGCTGCTGAAATAACCAGCCACGCACCAAAGGCAGAACTTGCTATTGTAAACCAAATAATAAACCAAGTGACAGCTAAAAGGTAGCCGTACAGCTGCAGAAGTCATGCCAAGGCAGTCTGAATACCTCACGTGCCAAAATGGACTCCCAACGTCCACTGCCACAGTACTTCCACACTGAATTCAACACTCTATGTCAACTCTGAAAATAATACTGTAGAACAATGCTAAAACCATCTATTGGGGTTTGCATCCCAATAGCAAGACTCTGGGGTTTGCGTCCTAGTTCTCCAAAATCACCCCTCAGAGAAAAAATGCCAATAACAAGATTGAATTTGTAAAAGATGTAAAAGATGATCAAAGAATGACCCAACTTCTCCTTTTATCTCCCTCTCAAAGCCAATCGAACCCTAAAGGAAGAATATGCCTTTTTTCTTTATTATAAAATGGCATCTTTTAATTAAAGGCTTTAATGTATAGGAAAAACACCCCTTTGCCCAATTAACACAACTCAAAGTGTCAGAAGGTCTCTGGAAGATGAAAATGATTTAGATTACGTCAAGACCTTTCCAACAAGCTATAACACATAGGCCTACCTGACCATAATAAGCCAAAAATCCCTTATTACTCCAGTTAGCTATATAAATAGCTTTATTTTAATTTAATTAAACGCAAACGTAGGAAATATTTAAATATATTAAAATATATCCTAAGTAGCCAAGGAATACTCGAGACACCCCAAAATGCTGAAGTTGAATATGTCACCTGCCTATGACTGATGTCGGTCAACCTGGAATAACTGGTAGTCTCATCCCTAAAATCTAGGGATGCTCCTAGAAACTAGGAAACACACCCAAATCTCCTAAAACTAAAACCAAGGGATGACCTTATAGAACCTCAAATCTGGAAGCTAACACCACCTCCTAAAAAGTAGGAATTCCCCTCCTAAAAAGTAGGAATTGCCTCCTAAAATCAAGGAACTGCACTGCAACACTATATTTACCACCATGTCACCTATATAGACTGATGCCGAACGAGATGGGTCAACTGGCAGTCCCATCCCTAAAATATAGGGATGCTCCTAGAAACTAGGGAACACACCCTGTCATCCTAAAACTGAAACCATGGAATGGTCCAGTGGGACCTCACATTTGGAAACTACCACATCCTCCTAAAAAGTAGGGATATCCCCTAAAATCTAGGAATTGCTCCAAACTGGCTCCAAACTGCTTGTAAGGCCAAAATCAAGTCACTGCATGCACTGAATGAGTCCCTATCCATCTCCGCTAGCCTACGAGACTCCAATGATAGGCCAACTCCTCCGTCTCTGATGTCCACTCTAGAAAGGGGACATGACAAATGTTAACCTCATATGCAAGAGGTTTCACCCATGTAACCATAGGCTTGACTGCTTGAATGTATACTTTTTCACAGTCAACTAGGAAGCATATATCATCCTTATAGTCTTCTACCAATTGTTTGGGAGTTCTGAATCTATTATGCATTTTCTCTCTGAAATTGTCAAAGTATGCATCCATGATGCTTTCAAAATTATCTCCCAATTCTGCTATAAACTCATTTATTTGATACATTATAGGCCTATCCTTCTTCCATACAATTGTACCTTTTGAAGGGAAAAAATTTTGAACATAAAAGAATAAGTAGACCAAGAGTGATCCAAACTTACACGGATTGGTTTTAGATGCCCGAATTCTCTCCATGTTTTTTCTCAGTTGGATGAGCTGCAACTTGGCTAGGTCGAATGATAGATTTCTTCTTCACCACTTTGTATGCCAAGTCCACAGCCTCACATGGAACATTGTTTGGCTAGCTTGAACTGTATATCTTATGTGCAATCACATGAATTCTGAATTTTAGCTCCATGTTAGTGACTCCATGCAGCTTCATGCCTCTTCCATCCCACTCGGCAAGAGTCTTCTTAGCTATATCATCTCGGGGTAGGGTTTTAGTTTCTTTAGGTTTGTCGAGAATTGGGTACCCTGTCACTCGATGTACCATCATCTTGGTGATATTCATGGGCTGTTCTAACCAAAGATTCATGTCATGAAAACAACTCAGAATAAACCTAATCTAATTTATCTAGAAATTCTTTGGTATATGTAAGATATGGGTTAAACCCTTGGCTTCGAGGTGCTTATGTTCTGACTTCAGGTTTTCACCCACACAAAGTGCCTCATATGCTTGATTCATCTCTAGTGTGCCTATCTGTTGAATGGTGCAATGATAGAAAGTTTGAATGTCATGAATCAAAAGTACCTTAGGAGGAATTTGGGAATGGGCTCCCATTGGATCTATCTCCTCTGCAATCGTTGGATGAAGTTTGAACTTTGGTGGTTCACAGATGACATTCCTCACTAACATCTTGAATCCCTTCTTGACCTTACTGCTGGATGAAGATGCCATAACACTTTGAGGATTGATGAAACTATGCTGCAACTAAAGCTTTCAAACACAAATTCACTCTGAAATCGCTAAAAGCTCTTAATCACTCTGCAAACTATAAAACTTGGTAAATAATAACCCTTTGATTTCACCATTTATGAAAAATTTCACCATGAATTTTTCATTAAATGCTCCATACATAGAAGTTTTCATAGCTCGGGTAGTTCTCCCAGGCTTACTCAGAAGCTTAGCAAAAACTAGCTTCACATCTTTTGAAACCATACAACCTGACTTAACTCGGTTAAGCCTGAGTAACTTGGTTGTAACTAAGATCTTGACTTAGTTAGAACCATAATGTGTCCCAGTGCATCAATATACAAATTTGGACTTGCTAGCATATCTGGAATTGATGTATGATGGCTTGTATGCACAGTTCCAGTTATCTCCTTGCATCTGTATTCAAAGATGGTGGATCTACCCAATTCACTATTTTGGGTGTCATTTGGTCCTTCATTATTCTGGTCTGAATTATCAGGAGACTTCCTTACCCACTGCTGACTCATCTGAGTTTTGATTTTAGAAACTTTTTCTTTGCCTTTCTCAAAAATAGAATCCACTTTTTCTTTATTCATACAATTCTTGCTTAGATGACCGAGTTGTTTACACACATAACATCTCTTAGTAGGATTCCTTTTTCTGATACGAGTCTTTGCACAATTTGCACCAATGTGCCCATACTCACCACAATGCCAACATCTACTCCATGTGTTGTAATCCCAACCAAAAATTGCCTTAGCTAATTGTTCAGCAAGGTTCCACTTCTTAGTTCTGCACTCTACGGATTTATGACCTTGTTTGTTACAATTGAAACATTTTCCTTCAAACTTAGGTTTTGTTGGTTAACAGTTTGTCCTCCCGTTAGATTTGTAATCTCTGACTCTTTTAGCACCCAAGGTGAGAGAACAAAAGGATGTCACCAACAAATGGGTCAGTGTAAGTCTTCTATCACTGCCCTCT
>MU226432.1:244744-261796 GCA_018584345.1 Thuja plicata
CGTCAATATCAACAGTTTTACAGTAGCCTTCTGACATGCCATCTTAACTTTGGTGATTTGGATGCTGCCTCAAAGCTCGTATTGGATATGCTCCAATCTGCTAAACCTAAGAATTCAAAGAACCATACAGTAGTAACACCAGAAAGAACTTGGATTGAAGGTGGTGAGCTATGTAAGCATTCTGTCGCTCAGGTTGTCTCAGAGAATTCACCTAAGCAGTTCAAGCATCCCATAGTTCAGATTGAAGCCGGAACCCGACAAAAGGACAGTGTAAATGAAGTTCCCAGCTATGAATATCTTGTTGATTATGAGAAGAAAATGTTGTCTCCAAATGCAAAGATTTATGCTATGCTTGCTAAGAGATATTTGCAAGCTGGAAAGAGTGCAGAATTAGCTCAGTTTCTTATCAGGGTAGACCAAGAGTTAGGGATTACTGTAGCAGAAAATTCACTATGTACACAAATCATTGATGCATGCTTTGAGCTAGGTTGGTTAGACAATGCACATGATATGATGGATGAAATGAATTCAACTGGAGCTCAAGTTTGTGTTGGGATATACTCATCACTCGTGAAAGCTTATTGTAAAGCAAGACGTCTCAAGGACATTGCTCCTGTTCTCAAGGCAGTAAAAAAAGCAGGACTTCAGCTTGACACAAGTTGCCTGCTTGCAATGGTTGAGGCAGGTGCAGCACAAGAAGATCTGAGTAATGCTAAAAATCTCATTGGGGAGATCAAAGAAATAAAGAATACTCTGCCAAAAGATCCCAACACAAGATTGAAGACGGGTCTTGCAAATAACACCATATTAAATTTGAAGGCCCTTTGGTTAGAGGAAGTTAGTAAGAATCAACAGGCCATGCCACGTGTCTATGAATTGAATTCGGCCATTCAGTTTTTTTGTAAGGGGCATCTCATGCATGATGCTGAGAAAGCCTATAAAAAGATGATAAAGTTGGGTTATCAACCAAACTCACAGACATTTGAACATTTGATTAGTGGTTATTCCGCAGAAGATAACTATTCTAAAATAGCATTTTTATGGGGGGACATGAAAAGAATGGAATATGATACTGCGGGAAATGGAACCAATGCCGTAAAGTTTGATAAAGAGCTCCACGACATTCTTCTTTACAATTTCCTTAGATTTGGCCATTTTGAAAGATCGTTGGAGCTGATTGCTCGAATGGAACAGCAAAACATGTTTGTTGACAAATGGAAGTACAAACAAGTATTCATAAAATTTCATAGAGATCTTTCCGTGCATAGGAAACCTTCCAATGTACAAATTGATGAACAATTAAGGAGAAGACAGTACTTGGTGGCATTTAAGAAATGGGCAGGCGTATTTCATTTTTGACCTCTTCAGTTGAAGTGTTTGAACTCTTGCATGGCCATGAACTTTGGATCGTAGGACTTAATGGAGAGAAGGAAAGGGAGATTATCCTCAAGACCACAATAGTGACGTCCAGGTATGCAGCCTGTGCATGCTAGAGTTTGCAGCATGCATGGTTTGCAATTCAAATCAAGAATTGTGGAAAGATAAACAATTCTGATGCAGAGTGTCAAGTTGTCAATTCAATGTTAATGTTCTTATCTTACTGTTCAGTCCTTTCTCTCATGCTTTTGGGTGGTCAAGTCCCGCTTTCAGCGACTCTCTTCAAAAAAGTACCATTTTGAAAGAACTCAACAATATTGCGAAGCCCTTAAAGTGTCAGGCTTAAGTTTGGTAGGAGTTCAAACATATGAATACATATGTCAAAGCAGGGCAAAAATCCCGAAGCCCCATATATATTATCCTATAAAGCATGTAAAAAGCAGGAACAGTGATACAATTGACTGTGCAGTTTACCATCTATAAATGTTATGGAAGCCTATACTACTTTGAAAGTCCTTTATGCTGTTATGCTGATCGTTTCAAATTGACCACTGTCAATTTAGTTCATTGTTACCTTCTTTCAGGGCAAGTTACCTTAAAAATATTTCAGATGATTTTTAATTTTTAAACAGTAATCCATTTTTACTTAAGAAATGGAACGATGGGTAGAAGTAATTTTATGTCTTATGTTTGCTGCTATTTTTATGCACAGTAGTTGGCTTGAAATAACACAAATGGTCGCCCCCATTTTTAATGACATGTCATAACGTTTCTAGTTTCTCTAGTTTTTCCTATTTTAAACCCAAGTAATAGAATTTCATTTACATTTTCTATTTGCTGTGTCAAGGCCATGTAAATGGAATGTTTCTATCTATCAATCATTTACAAAATATAATAGCCTTCCTATTTGGATTGATGCAAAAAGAGAGGAAGTTGATGGAGGAAAGCAGTATGTACTGCAATTAACTTTTTGTAGAGTTGTTTATATTCGTGCGGACACTAGTTGAGAAAAAATAGACAAAATTATTGGACAGCATTTGAAAGGTGTTGTTTTATGTACTTTCAATTATCCACTCATTTTCAATTGGAGAGGTCTTAGAATGACATGATTTTGGAACTCTGGGTGCTCGTTGCATTCATGATTTCATGATATTATAAAACTGAAACATTCTCAGCCTCAGTAGGTTATCTTTCAAAAGCTGGTTCAAGATCATAATTACAGATTTTAAGATTCTAGTCTAAAGTTATTGGAGAATTACTAGATAACTAACTGAATTTAGGGATTATCAAGTGACTATCATCCTCTACCAGCTCTTCCATGATTGCTATGATTGAAATAATCTTCAAATTCATTTAGACAGTTCATTGCCTTTCAGAATGTTAAGTATCTGTTATTTTCTGAATAGCCCTTGCTATTTTTTTTCAAAAATTCTAGACTTACCAATACCAATCACCGTGCTGGAAAGGATGAAGTTCAAAGAAGTGTCCACTATTTCAGGACCATTTTCGTGTGTTGAATTTAGGAGTTTCAAAATGAGTCATTGCTTTTACATGTACACCATCATACCACTTTTCACCAGCCAAGGACTAACGCTCGTGTGATTTGGAAATCTACATTAGCCAGATTGCCTAAAGCTCTGAAGGGCTATATCCCTTTCTCTGAGTCTCTTCTTATCCACATTTACCCAAACCTTCCATGGTTTCGAAGAACACACCTTTTCAAGGACATCAGGGATGCTTTTAAATTGATTCTTCTGTAGTTTGGGAAAATCTAATCATCTTATTTTGCCTTAGCCAAATTCTCCTAAAAAAGGTGTTTGATATGTTTTCCATTCTCCGTTTCTTGTATAGCATATACTCTGTTTCTATTTTTCTACAGCCCTCTAACAATATAGATAATTTTAACAATGCTTCTATTGCATTTAATAGGTATGCATGATTTATGTGGTTTGAAAACTTTTTAAAAGAATCTGATGCTATTTAAAGTGGCTCATATGCTCTTAAAAATTGGTAGTTTGCCGATGGCACATGTTATCTAAAGTTGGCTTGTATACCATGGTAAAGTTGTGATATTGCTATCAGGATTCAACTGTGTAGTTTTTGAGCTAAACTTATTGACCCATGTTTCATGAGTATGGTTCACAAGAACCCATCTCTCATGAGAATGAATGGGACACTTAGGCAATTGAGTTGGAGCAATACGGGATGGGTAACCTCCCGGGAAGGCCTGATGCTTCATCCCTATGAGCATCACCTAGATGCAATGAGTGCTAAGTGTTTCGTTCATTCTCATGAGAGATGAGTTCTTGTAAACCACTAATTATGAAACATAGGTCAATGAGTTTGACTTGAAAACTACTTAGTTGAATCCTGATAGGCAATATCACAATTTGACTTGCTGTGGAAAATATCTTCTACTTCTCATGGTAAAGTTGTCACAAGTACACGAGTTATTTGTTATTGCGGCATCATTATTTGGCTTGTGTAGTTTATATGGCACGATTATTTGTGATGGCATGAAAGCTTGGCTGAAATCTGATCGTATCACATGTAAGACTTATAATGGTTAGAGTGTAGTGGATTATGTAATATGTTCACAGAGTTCTATAACTAGGTTGTTGGAGTTCAATATTGGGGCCTCTCCTATGGAATTGAAATCTGATCACATGCCTCTCTTTTTAAAATTTTGCATTAATACGAATGACATACATAGAGGGCGGAACTAGCAATTGCACAAGAGAGCCCATTCTCAGGGTAGAATTCTTGTGAATCAAGAAAATCAGAAGAGTTTTGCTGCTGCACTTCAACAACACTTTCAAGTAGTTAAAAACAGCATTGAAGACCAAAAAAAGTAGTAAAGAAAGGGATCATATCTGCAGCAGTTTGATAATACCTTTAATCCACAAAGCTTTAGAGGTGTGTAAGAGATCTCAACCTATAAAGGGAGTCTCAAACACTTTTCCAGATAACCGCTGGTATAATGAAGAATGCAAAGCTGCTGGAAGATCCTTCAAAGAGAATGAAAGAGATATTGAAATGATGAAAAATATAAAAAACTGATAAAAGTCAGAATTTTTTTTTGTGATTTCAAGAAGGAATTAATTTGCTTGGGAAAGCACAACCCCAAAGGTTTTTGGCAGGAACTACAACAAGAGAACAAATTTCATAGATGCACAATGGTTAGATTATGCAAAGCTTCTTTATGAACGACTTCAAGAGAAAAGTGGGTCCGCCATAATTGACACTACAATAGAGACATTCTCGGTGGAAGATATCATACAAGACATAAAGAAGTTAGCAAAAGACATTGATGGGCTAATAGTAGAATTTTTAAAATGGGGGTGTTGAGAGATTGACACCACACATCAAAAGAATCTTTAATAGCGTCACACAAAGCAGCTTCCTAGTTGAGCGGACAACTAGCGTTGTCATTCCTTTATACAAAAATGTTGACATCAATAATCCTTCCAATTGCCGTACTATTATGGTCAATCCTCTTCTTGATAAAGTGTTTGGGAACATGATAGAACATAGAATCAATAGTTGTGCTGAAAAAGAAGGTAAAATGGTAGAAGGGCAGCCTAATTTTAGGCCAAAACATTCTATAATTGATTAATGCATCACTCTTAGATACTTTATTGAAAACGTCTAGGATTCCCAAGGTAGAGAAGCCTTTTGTTGTTTTATGGATTTCAAAAAAGGCTTTTGACATTGTCCCTTGGGACAGGCTATGGAGTGGATCTTGGGATTCCAAATGAGTATAGAGCTGTTGTCCATAAGCTTTACGAGCAGGTTGAGCTAAAATCAAAACAAAACAAGGTATATCTAAGTGCTTTGGTAGCAACATCGGTGTCAAAAAAGGGCATCCTCTTTCCCCCGCATTGTTTGGTTTGTATATTGATAAACTAGAAGAATGGTAAAACAACAATAAGAACGAGGGTGTTTAGCTAGTGGAATACTTGGTGAGGTTGCTACTATATGCAGATGATCTTATTCTAATTACAAAATCTGCCCAGGGATTGCAAGAGCATTTGAAGGCTTTAAAGCTCTTTTTCCAAAAGGTTGGGATGCAAGTGAATGCTAACAAAACCAAGGTCATGTTTTTTTCCTTGAAAAATAAAAAACAACAAAGTGAATTTAACTTCGAGGGAAGCTCTTTGGAGATAGTGGAAGAATACAAGTATCTAGGAATGGATTTTCACAGTAGGTTTTAATTGGGAGACATTTAGGACAAATAGGATTCAAGGGGGCTGGAGAGCTTCTTACCTTCTTTAGAAAAGGTCCAAGAAAGCAGAGTTATGGGATTAGAAAACAACGAAGATTCTTTTTGGTTTATTCGTCGTGCTAGTTGCCCTTTGTGGCTATGAAGTTTGGGGGAGTAGCATATCAAACCACAAGTGGAGACAATTAGAAAGAATTCAAAAACACTTAATCACCAACAATTATAAAGTGAAGTCAACAATGCCATATGAGATCCTTTTAGCTGAGGCTAGAACCTGATAAAAGCATCAACAATAATCTATTTGCTAAGTTACTTATAAAAGGTTAAAAGCATGGATAAGCATCACTGGCCCAAAATGGTTGTTGAAGATGAACTAAACCGTAGGAAGAAGACTTGGAGGAAACAAAACAAAAGTGGATGGACAAGTGAGACATTAATTGGCATGAATGTCCCAACATTAACACTAAAATAAAAAAGATGGCGTTAGAAAAGTTTAGAACTGCAATGTGAACAAAATAATGGTAGAAAAAAGTACATGTCAAAGAATTCAACCTCACAAGGAAGCATGATGAAAAAGCCTATGTCAAAACCGCAATAAAGGGGAAGGCTAAAACTTCAATACCATTGCTGAGGATTGGCTCACATTATCTTAGATGTTAACATGGAGATGGATTGCCCACAAAGAAAAGTGGGAGGAGAGAACTTGTGTCTTTTATAGCAAAGTTGTGGTTGAAACCGAGTGACACTTCATCATAGAGTGTGCGGTATATTAGGATATCTGTAAGCAATTTGGATATACTTTGAAGGTGGACAGTCTAAAAGAGTTCTTCAAGGAGACAAGACTTCACGAGTTTGCAAACTTCTTGGTCCAAATAAATAATAGAAGAGCTAACATAAAAAGAAATATGAAAATGTGTTATTTTATCTTTTGGTCCCTTAGACCACTTGGTCTCGTGGACATCATTAAAATTCCTTCATCCTTCATCTTTTATCCTTCATCCTTCAGTGTTGGTTTTATGATTGCTTTTTAGTTCTTTGATAAATTTTTAACTTCTTTGTTTTTTAATCTTTTGTTATGGAAGGTTGGCTTGCCAAATACTTAGAGATAGAGGATCCAAATTCTTCTTCAACCTCCTTAAACAAGTCACCCTAAACCCTAGGTCTCTTTTTGTTATAATATATTGGTGACTTGTGTTGGAGCATGCATTTATGTTGCTTTTTGTAATTATGCGTGCTCAAAGAATATTTTCCAACATATTCACATGAATAATTGAGTACATGTTTGCGCATGCACACCTAACTTACTTTCACTTAGTTGAGCCTTCATTGAGCTTAATTTAGTTTAGTTTAGTTTAGTTGGGCTCCAATTTGCATATCATGCATCTTTAGCTCGAATATCATGCACTAATTTGCATATCAAAGTTCTAGTTACTTTTTTTTTCTCTATTTTAAAGACATGCTTTTTACAAAAGCATCACATTATATTGCAATTTTAAAGACATGCTTTTTACAAAAGCATCACTTTGCAATTTTGCAATCTTTGCTTCTTGAGTAATGTAGCAATTCTTTTTTTTATGCTCTCCTTATGGAAGATGCTTTTATTTTGCTATTTGATCCTAGAGGTGCTTGTGTTGCGAATTTGAACATAGCATTAGAGAGTGGTTTCAACAAACCTCTTCTCAAGTTTTGACAATTTCTTTTCTCAAGATGATTAGAGTGTCTCCAAATTTGCCTTCTTGTGTGGATTTAAATATGAATGATTTTTTTTTAAGCTTTTGGAACAAAAGGGTGTCATATTTTGTTTGTTTAAAATTTTCCTATTTTCAGAAAGTTTCTATCTTCAAAAAGTTTATATTTTTTAAAACCTTCATTTTTTGGAAACCCTTCAGGCCTTCCAAGCCCTAATTGGCATTCATTTGGGTTTTTGGATATAACTTGAGCATACAACCTCAAAATTGTGCACACGAGATATCAAGAATGCTTTTTGAAAATGGAAAATTTCCAAAAATAGAGAGTTTCCAAGAAATGGAAAAACTCCAAAAGAAATTTTGACACCCATTTTTCTTTAAAAGTTGATAATTTTTTTTATCAAATCCAATACCACACAAGAAGGCAAATTTGGAGACCCTGCAATGCTTCTAAGAAAAGAAACCCTCGAATCTTGAGAAGGGGTTTGTTGGATCCACGCTCTGATATCATATTAAAGTTATGGAGCTCTGATACCATGTTGATTAAACTTTGATATCGTATTGAAGTTATGCAACACAAACACTTCTAGGATCAGACAACAAAACAAAAACACCTTCAGAAAGGAGCGCAATAAGAAAATGGGTAAGTGCACGAAGTTGCTGAACTGAAAAGTGGCCACATCCTCAAAAAACCCAAAATTCTCTGTAACCTGATTGGGTTATAGCTTGGTAAAATCGAGCCTAAAGGTCTTCAAAATGCGATCGTGTTTTGAAGAACTAAAAACATGCACCAAATTCATAGTCTTATGGAACCCGTACGTGTTTTGCTTATCTAAAAATGTTATTTCTCCCTAAGAGAAATCCTAAATAACATTTATGATTTAAGTGAGGATAGATTAGGAAGACAGGAGAGAGGGGAGGGAGATGAGGTAGACAAAGAGAACAAGTTGAGAGAGAGAGAGAGAGAGAGAGAGAGAGAGAGAGAGAGAGATCAGAATAGACAAAGATGGTGATGAGGAAGGAAGACGAGAGAGGGAACAACGAGAGACATGCATATATAGACATATATGTATATATCTATATAAATATATGCATATATATACATATACACATATTATATGTTAGCATATACATCTATGTAGTGCATGCTAAGTTTACAAGCGTATGTTTTTTTTTATTTTTGCAAAACACGTACGTGTTTTGTAGAACTAAAAACATATGCTTTTAGTTCTACATAACTCGTACAGGTTACAAAGAACTAGGAAAGCTTCTTTTTGTCTTAGAGAACCTGATCAGGTTTTTTAATAGTCAAGAACTCGATCGCGTTATGGTTAGGTAAGAGGTTTGGGCAACTACCCTAAGGCTTGGGAACCTTTTTCTCTCCATTTCTCTCCTTTTACATGTCTTTTGTTCTTCTAGGTTGATTTCTCAACTTCCTCATCATGAGGTTTACACATCATCAAGTGGGTATCTGTAAAATTACCACCATAATCTCACACGTCTTCTCAGCTTTCTAACCATATATTTTTTTCTATTTTTGGACAACATTAGCATAGTGAACTTTAATTTTCTTTACCAGTGTCTTCACAGTTCTTAGAGACATGTCTACCTTTTTCTTAATAACTTTTGATCTACTTGACCAAATTCAAAACAAATTACATATTATTGTTCTACACTTGATTCTATACACTTTTTTAAAAAAAAATTCATTTTTTATTATTTTGATGCAAGTCATGCCTAGCACACGAACAAACACCTAATTTTTCGGATGCGACCACTCCAAAAAATTATAAAAAAATATACTCAACAGAAAATTACAAAAAAATACACAGTTTCTAGCTCTCTCTCTTACCGACCATTCTACGAAAGGGTATTGCAAAATACTAAATCTAACTATATCCTTTGTGAAGTGCACGAAAGACACTATGTTATGTTTTTTTGAAAAAATTAGGAACAGTTTTTCGTGCGCAACGAATTTGACCATCTTAATCTTATCCATTTTTAAAAAGCTTTAGTAGTTTACAAACTAGATTCAGAGTAATACAATTCTTATTCTTTGCACAACTCCTAATTTTGAGTGCATGACCCTCGAATTTCTCTTCGAAGTTCAGGTTTACCTGATTTCAAAAAAAAAGTGGCCACTTATACCCCCCTTTTTGTTCACCATCTTGGTGCACTTACCCAAATAATGGCTACATTTCTCAAGAAACAAAGATAGGATGAGGTCAATTGAAGTAGTAGAAAAGAGGATCATGCCAAATATCCTCGATGAACAAGGTTGGTTCAAAACCCTAGATTATTGGAAGAGTGAATTTGGTGCAGTAGGCCCTAGCTTTTTATTTCTATTTTGGAAATGAAGAATTGACACATAAACCTACTCAATACCACATTGAATGAGTTGTATTCTCTAGAGTTAATTTTTTACTATTTCAATTAAGAAATTAGGGCAATTTCGGATGCAAAAGATGTAACCCACAAAGACAATGTGTTAAAGTTACTCTCTTTCCAATGATCCTCAAAGAAGATATGTATATTTTGGAAAGAGAAATATAGGATTAGGTATATTTTCTTTTCAATTAATCATCAATCCATAACAATAAAAATCTAGAGTAACAAATGACCTAACTTTGATAGTTTTTAGGCGGTACAATATTTTGTTACAGTAGGTGGTTTAAGCACCAAGATTGGCTATCTCCATTAGCAACATGTGAACCATTACTAATACACTCAAATGTGAATCTTATATTGTTATTGATACAAGTCCCCAACTGACTTTTAGTTAATGAAAAGTAAAAAATAAAATTAAAAGTTATCAACTATGGTGCCTATCTTGGTCCACATCAATGGATCTAAAAAAATCTACAATGTTTTGCATTGAAGATGAAAAATGCACTAAATGTAATGGAACAGAAGGTTGATTATGTAGTTTACAACTGCTATATACAAGGGATGTTATATTATCAGTAAGCTTGGCTCTTAAAAGAGCCACATCAAATTCAGGTTGAGGTGGAGGTGGAGGTGGCGGTGGAGGTGGAGGTGGAGGTGGAGGTGGCAGTGGCAGTGGCGGTGGTGGTGGATTAAGAAATTCATCAATGTCAAACTCATCTGTGATCATGTAAAAGTGAACTTGCAAATTATATTTATTAAATTGAATTAAATTACATGCAATCTATATTTAATCTATGAAACTATATTTAAATTTAATCTATAAAACATGTAATCTAGTTATTTAATATATGAAACATATTCTAGATTATATATGAAATGTTTGATCTAGATAATATACATGAAACATAACCAACATAGTATATCAAACATAATCTATGAAACATCAATATATATTAATTGGTCATGGGATACATTAATGGGTCATGAGGGATCTTAAGATACGTTAATGGGTGTGAATGGGTTCTAGGACACATTGATGGGTCAAAAGGCATTCTAGGATGCATTAAGGGGATCTAGGATATCTTAAGGGGTCCTAGGTATCTTAAATGCTCATAATGGGTCCTAGGATGTCTTGAGAGGTCCTAGGTATCGTAAGTGGTCCTAAGGGGTCCTAAGTGTCATTAATGGGCCCTGGGATGTGCTAAGGGGTCATAAGTGGTCCTAAGATGTCATAAGTGTCCTACCTATGTCATAAGTGGTCCAAGGGTGCCTTAGGATGTCTTAAGGGATCGTAGGATGTCTTAAGGGGTTATAGGTGTCATAAGTTATCCTAAGGGGTCCTAAGATGTCTTAAGGCATCCTAGGTATCTTAAGTGAATAAGGGAACCTAGAATACATTAGTGGGACCTAGAATGTCATAAGGGGTCCTAGGTGTCATAAGCGGTCCTAGGGGTCCTAGGTGTCATTAATGGGCCCTAAGGGGTCCTGGGATACATTAGTGGGCCCTAGGATGTTTTAAGGGATCATAAGTGATCTCAAGTGTCATAAGTGGTCCTAAGGGATCCTCGTATGTATTAATGGATCCTAGGATACATTAATGGGTGTTAAGTGGTCCTAGGGTGCATTAATGGGTATTGAGATACATCAATGGGTCGTAGGGAATTGTAGGATAAATTAATGGGTCATGGGGGTCCTAGGATACATTAATGGGCACTAAGGGGTCCTAGGTGTCATAAGTGGTCCTAAGAGGTCCTAGGATACATTAATCGGTCCTAAGGGATCCTATGATACATTAATGGGCCCTAGGATACATTAATAAGTCCTAAGGGGTCCTATGATACATTAATGGGACCTAGGATGTCTTAAGAGGTCCTAGGATACATTAATGGGCCCTAGGATGTCTTAAGTGGTACTTGTAGTATGTAGGTAGAATCTGCACACAAACTCAATGAAACCTTAGTAACAAGTTAGTCAAATCAATTGAAGATAAAGTATGATGAAACAAAGTGAAATGACAACCTATTGAGTGTCTCATTGCTCTCTATTTCCAAGGACTATTGCTCCCAGCTGCATTAGAGAACATAGTGACAACTTTAGAAAATGAGAATGATCTATGATGAATGAGATTAAACTAAATGATGCACAATTTTATCTATGATGTAAGATAATGATGAGAAACTAAGCTAAATGCAAATTGCCATTATAACATTACTTGACAATGCTCAACATATCAAAATGCTAAATTCTAATGGATGCACAATTCAACAAAATGTGATTACTATGATGATAATGAATGTAAAGTGGTGATTTCCACTAAGAAATGCACCCTATTTATAGGATTTCCTAAGGGTAAGGAGGTGAGTTTGATTGACCGTGATCAAGGCATGGTTAGAGTTAAGGTTTGATGATATGTCTCAAACGAGGGGACAAGATTAAACCATTTAAAATGAAGGGCCAAGATAGCAAAGCCTATTATGAATCCATGTGCACACAATACTCCTCTCCTATTGGTTGAATTGGTTTTTTTGTCTTGGAGTGGTAGGTGAGGAATTTTGGATTTAATTAATTCAAACAATTAATTAATTTAGCCATGTATGCAAATTATAGGAGTTGGATTTAATTTTTTAAATGAACTATACTATATAATTAATTGATTAAATCAATTACATAGCTATTTGATTTTTTCATTTAATTAATCCAAATGGCTTTATTTAATCAATTCTTGGCTTTGACTTGCTTTGACAATTTTTAGGTGTATACAAATGCCCCTCTAATTTGAATCAATGTGTGAAGCGCATTGGATCAAAGAATGTATGATGTTTGATTTCTTGTTGTTTGATCTTGATGCTTTGATGTTCTGATGATGTTGATGTCTACCATTTGATAAAAGTGCCCTAGTGATACAATGATGATGTGTTGATATAAATCCCTGATATGATGTTGATTTGATAAACTAGACTGATGATGTTGCAAATCGTAATAATAATGATGATATTGCTCCGATGATGACACTGATGTCGTTCTCTTGATAATGTGATATCTCCAATGTGAAAATTGATCTCTTTTGATGCCACGGTTTTAAAAAGTGTCTCAATTCGCAAAATTATGCACTCTGGTGCCAATATGCCACTTTGGGATGAAAATCAAAATAATTTTGAAGTTATTTGAGCTTAGTAAAATTTGATCCTTTTAATCATTTTTTATTTAAATCCAGATAAATGGTGAACTCAACCATGATAAAAATGCCCCAAGTAAGTTTGAATTAATAATTTGTCCCATTAGTAAAAGAATCTCACCAAAATACCCATATTTTCAAAAAGTAACTTTTTAAGAGGGATTTATGCATTTTCTTTCTCATTTGCATTTTGGTGAAATTGTTTGATATCTTGCGGTGCAGAAGAACATAATTGGATGTGATGGTGGTTCTAGTGTCAGATCACCATTTTGAGAGAGTACGTCAGTATCAGAGACCTGAGCAATATGGCCCCCCAGTATGTGTCGAAAAAACACCTCTATTGTTTAGCAAATTTGCTTCATTCTTCTAGCTAGGGTTTGTTTTTGAAAATGTGAAATGTGGGTGTGGAAAAATCTTTGATGTTTCTTCATGAATATTTTTTTTAAAAAGTGTTAGAACCTTTTTGCGATGTTTTTGGTCACATTTGGCTTTTTTTTTGTTTGCATTTTTAGCTATTGTTATGGTCATTTTTAGTGTGACGGTGAGTGGGATCTGAGGCTCAAATGCATCTCCTGGAATACAAAATGTGAGGCTTTGCATCCCATATGTGAAGCTTGGCATAAAAGGTACAAATATTTGCATAATATGTGTGAAGCTTCGCGCCCAGTACGCTAGGCTTCACATCCTGTATGTAAGCCTTTGCATACTGAGTGCGACATCTCACATCCGATATGCAAGGCTTTGCATACCAGATGTGAGGCTTCACATTCGGTATGCGAGGCTTCGCATGCTGGTGCAACGCTTCCCATACCGGATGCGAGGCTTCGCATTCGGGATGTGAGGCTTGGCATCTTCAATGCAAGGCCTAACTTCAAATAAAATGTGTTTGTGCTTGTACGAAGGCAACTTGCCCCTTGGTAGACATGATGATTTTTTTTTGTTTTAAAATTATTTCCCCTTTTGTGATGTCTCAGTTTTCAAGATTTAAAATGTTGCTGAAGATGTTAATTGTTAATATAGTTTTGATCAATGTTGATTGTGGTTAAGGTAGGTTATGATAATGTCATGATTGTGTTAGTCAATGTGAGCTCTTTGTAATGAAATAGTAACCTTTGTTACGATGTCTCGACTTGCGTGATGAGATCCTGATTGTGTGTTTTGCAATTGTAACCCTTTTTGTGATGTTGTGTTTGGTATGATAATATTTGTGATGCTTCAATTTATGTGATGAGTGTGTGATGTCCTTATATGTGTGATGTTGTGTCTCCAAAGATGTTGATTGCTTGATAGAGTACATATTCTTATTTGACCAGATTTAGGGTAAAATGTGATGATGTCATGATTGTGTCAATAATCAATCATAGGACATCAACACATTGATTATTCATTGTAGAATAATCAATCATAGGTCGATATGGTATTGATGTCAATCCATACTGTAGGATAGATGGTGATTTTTCATCCTCACAATATAGAGGTACAAAAGAGGTTATGGGCTCGCCAAGGTTTTGGAAATCTCATATGAGCAAGTAGATATTAGAATGTTGTGATTGACGTTTGATGATCGATCTAATATTGATGTTTGATGCATGACTGTAATAGGCTCAACTAGACAAGTTGAATATGAGGGTTCAGTACCCTAAACTGTTTTCCATGATTGAGCATTTGTCTCGTGACGAGAGACAAGTGATTAGACGTTACAGTTTTGGATACCTTTTGAATATGCCTCTGATTAGATAGAATAGGGGTTTATTGACAACCTTAGCAAAGCGGTGGCATAGCGACCACACCACTTTCCATCTGCCCACTAGAGAGATGACCATCACACAAGAGGACATGTACCGCATATTGAGGATTCTAGTGATGGGAGAGCTAGTGTACTTCAATCTAGTAGATGATGGGTCAGCAGCTCTATGGGTATTTGATGATGAGAAGATCAAAGGGTATACTGTGACCTAGGATAATATGATGCAAAGGCATGGCCCATTGCCTTCATCTTTAGTAGCATTGATTGGTAGGTTTTTGATTCCCAATAGGAGAGCACACAGGTTGTTAGCACTGTTTTGAGTAGCTTGTGACTGCGGTATTGAGCTGTAAGGGATTGTGGATTGTAATCAGGTTGTAATCACTCGATAATAATAAGATTGGACTCGTTGTTGGTGGACGTAGCCTAGGGATTGGGTGAACCACGTTAAATCTTTGTGTCTTGTGTTCTCTTTTATTTTGGTTTATTATTTTCTGATATTGGTTATATTTCTGCATGTAATTGTTAGATTTCTATTTCGTTAATCCTAACACAGGTGTCATGTTGGTTGGGGAAGACTTTTAGAGGACATGATCAGGAGACCGTGATGATTTTCATGGGGTTTGTGTATTTTGGCACACTTGTACCACAACCTACATCAGGTGGTTAATGATCACGCAACAACCTTATCAGTTTGTGCTATTGTATTGCAGATTTGGATTTAGGAGCACCTCCCTGTGACACGGCCGGTAACAGAGAGAGTATGAGAGGAGGACCATCCCCTAATATATGGGTATAGCAATATGATTGTTGAGCCTAAGCTGGACAAGTTGGAGTATTGGCGACGCCAGATTAATGACTTGGATACCGTCTGTTGGAGACCCTATCTAGGATGCTAGGAGTGGCGCGAGGATCAACAAGAGGTTTTATACATGTTCACATCTAGATGTTTGATTGGTTGTACCCCCTATATTGTTTAGAGATTCATTGTTACCATAGTATGCCACAGGGATTGTCCATGTATGCACATACCCAGAAGGAGAAATCTACATGGGGACAATGTGCACCGTATGTGGCAGCTAAAGATGAGTTTTGTGCACTAGAACTAGTACCTTGGGATTACCTGGATGATGCCATGGATGCTAGAATGACTAATGAGTATACACATTGGTTCTTAGCACATCCATTTCCATGATTGACTTCACCAGATGAGAAGTGCCTCCCTTGGAGAGTGATGAGGATGATGAATAGCCTCAACTACGAGCGAGATATGGAGTGATGCCAGAGATGAGGGAGATGTGGGATCTTAGGATGTCATGGTTAGATTAGTTAGGACAAGAAGTGGTACATACATTGGGTGAGATGCAGGTGGAGGTGGTGATAGTGGCCATGGAGGAGATGATGGGGTCCTTGAGGAGATTATGATGATTATGGGGGAGGTAATGGTGGTCACAAAGGAGGTGATGATGGAGGAGTTATTGTTGAGAGGAGGAGAGTGGTGTTTCCAGATTAGGGATGGGTTTCCCGTAGATCCAAGTTAGGTATGGTACCTGATCTAGTACAGGATGTTCAGAGAGGTGTACCTATGTGCAAAGGGGTGACCTATTTTAGGAGATACAAAGATTATGTTGGGAGCTAGTTATTGCTCAGGAAAACATTACTTTGCTACAGGCATAGATCCAGGCTCTTGAGGGCGACTTGGTTACTACTATGGTAGAGTTAGCAGTTGCTCGATCAGAGAGGGATCATGAGATGGAGCATCGGGGTGCTGCTAAGGTTATATCCCAGAGTATTGATCATAAATTAGCGTAGGGTGTTTTTCGTGATCACATCATAGAGTTGACATAGGTGATAGCTAGAGCCACTTATTATTGTGGTGCATATTATGAAGTGGTTCATGTAAATAGACGGGTTCATCTTTTTCTTAGGTATCTAGACATGGTCGTAGTGATTAGAGAGGTCAGTCTAGTTATGGGATTAAAGGTCCATCTCCTAGGCCTCTGAGGGGACTAAATGAAAGGATAGGGGGTGGTGTAGGATCATTCACAGGTGCAGATATAGATGCAAGTATAGGTGCAGGCACAAGTTGTAACATTTTGATGGGCCGACAAAGTCAGGAGGCAGTCATGCCTAGCCTTTAGATCAGATCAACATGATGACATATGATTCCCCTTTGATGATATTTTGATGTACCTTGAAGATGGACATGTGTATCTTTCTTTTGTCGATGTGTATGATGGACTCATAATGTATCTTGATGTAGACCATGATTTTGGACATTTTGATAGACCTATTGATTATGGATACTGTGATTTTGAACATTTGATAGACCTTGCCCCATCTTTTTCAGACTCATGATGTGTTCTTCTTTGATGTCATTATATGTGGACTTTATGATTTTGATGAAATATGATGATGCTATGAGACATTTGATGGATGCATTGTTATATATATATAT
>MU226432.1:261883-291492 GCA_018584345.1 Thuja plicata
TATATATATATATATATATATATATATGCATGTTTTGGTATTCTCTATGCAATATGTATGGATGTATTTTACTTATTTTAATGCTAATGTATGAATGCTTATGGATGTTTTGCCTATATAGATGCTTAGAAGGATGCTTAATTAGATGGATAATGTATGAAAATTATTTCATATGATGCTTTCTTTTCTATGGATGCAATGTGATGGTTTTATATAATAATGATGTAATGCTTTATGTTTGTGATTATGATTTCTAATGATATAAAGCCACAAATAATGTTTAGTGAATCTAATGATTTTAAGGTGATATGTAATACAACTCAATGACGATGAGATGTACCTAAATGATGATAGATAATGAATAATGAATGCATCTAAATGATAAGTATTTTTAATGGTAATAAACGTGCCTATATGATTTAATGATTAAAGAAATTATCCTAATATGAAAATGATCCTAAATGTAAGTGAAATGCACCTAATTGATGTACTAAATGAATAATGATATGCAATTTGATTTGAATGAATCTAGATGTAAATTAGATGCATTATTTTTTGTAATGTCCCACATTTCCATTAAAAGAACTTTGATGATTATTTGACTTGAATGATTGACCACTCCCTTGGCTTGAGAAATCCCATAATGATTATTGATGCACGAATTAACCTAACATGAATGCAACTAAATTGTTCTCACTTTTATGAGTCTCTTTATTATGCAAAATTCATCATCGAGCGTTATGGTGGATCATGAAATTGGTACAACCCTCACTCGTAAGATTTACAAACCATGGTGGTATGAATACCGCTTTCATCAAATTCAATGTTGCCAGTGGATTTTGGTATTAAGATATGCACAATCTGAATGGCCAACGTATCCTTTTGCGTAAACAGACAAAGATTTGATCCCTTTCATATGAAAATGTCCTCAATGATACTTTGATGATCATGTCATTAGATATATTTGTATATTTCTATGAATCAACCTTACAAGCAGAAATCAAGAAAATATCATGCTTCATCAACGCTTATCTAGTCAATAGACATCACTAATTTTCTAAAAAGACATGATTTCCAAAAATCAAAACATTTGAACATATTTTCCTTTGTTTGTGAGTCCATATTTCAGAAGAACTTCATCCATTGTCTTCCATTTTGATTTTGTTCAACTTTATTTGCTTTGTTATGCTGGTCAAATTGATGTTGCCAATTGGATTTGTCACTCTTAATCTTTGTCAAATATTAGGATGTTTTAAATGATAATATGGATCAAAAATTTCAAATGTCACGATCTTTGATTTAATTTGATGATTTGTGTCAGCTTGTGTTTGATTTGATGAACTCATTGAATTTGGATTGTGCACCTAGTTTCATTTTGACAACGATAATGGACCAAGGCAAATTTCAAACTATGACGAAAGCTTTATGTACAAATGCTACTTTGAAACTTTGAGGGTTTATTATGACTATGTACAAATGATGGAATGCAAGTGGATATGTACAAGGATGGCATAAATGCAATGCAACTTGGCTTAATAGATAGATGACTTAACTTAGGGCAAGTAGCACATATTTCCAGGTTTTCACCACTTGGATTTATTACATTTTTCTCATTTTATTTTCTTTTTTTGCTACCAAGGCGCCTATTTTCTAGGTTTTCACCAAGGCACTTTATCTCTTTTTTTTCAATTTTTTATTTTTTCATTGTTTTTACTTTCTTTCGGATCCATATTTACTATTTTTGACTTTTTCTCTTTTTGATGCTTTTGAATTTTTTCAGGTTCACTTTCACTATACAAACTAATACTCTTTCCTCTAATGCTCTTTCATCTTATACACTTTCAACTTATTAGGCATATAACTTCTTAAAATGGATACTATTTGTGGGTTCTTGAATCTCATCTCATTCACATGTGGTTAGTTTATGCGTTCCTGTTAAATAGGATGTTGTGATCACAAAGGGTCCTAGCCACTTTGCCTCGAATTTCCTTTTATTTTCTCTTTTTGATTGATTTCTTGGGTTCTCTCTTAGAACTAAGTCTCCTACCTAAAATTCTCTAGGCTTTATCTTTTTGTTTTAATTTCTTGACATCCTCTTTTGGTAGACTTTGAGATGATCAAAGGCTTGATGTTGATATTCCTCAAGTAGTTCCAGTTGTTGTAACCTAGAAACTCTATAGTCTTCATCTATCAATATGTCATGTAAAGAGACACTAAGTGATGGAATTTCAACCCCGAGAGGTAAAACTGCTTAGGCTCCATAAACTAGAGAAAATGGTGTGGCTTTGGTAGGTGTTCTAAATTTGGTCCTATAAGCCCAAAGTATTGGATTCAACTGAATGTGTCAATCCCTTCCTGAGTCATCAATCATTTTCTTAAGGATATTAAGGATGCTCTTGTTAGAAGCTTATGCTTGTCCATTTTCTTCGGGATAGTAAATGGAAGGGAAATGTTGAATGATATGGAACTTGTCTCATAACTCCTTGACATCCTTATTTTTAAATTGCCTTCCATTATATGTTATGAGTGCATGTGGGATACCATATCTGCAAATAATGTGATTTAGGATAAACATGGAAATTTGTGTTCCTGTGGCAGTTGATAAGGGTACAACTTCCACCTATTTTGTAAAATATTTTGTTGTAGTTATAATGTATTTATGACCATTTGAAGAGGGAGGATAAATCATCCCAAATAAATCAAAATACCATTGATAAAAGGGCCAATGTGTGGTCAATGGATGTAGATCTTATGCTGGTACATGTATCAAGTTTTCATGGTATTGACAGTTTTGGAAAAAAATTAGAAACTCACATGCATCCTTCTTCATTGTTGGCCAATAATACCTTATCTTAATGAGTTTCTTCGGTAAGGTAAACCCACTTGAGTGTGACCCAAAAATACCCTCGTGAATGTCTTGTAAGGGAGTTTTAGATTACCCCCCCTCTAAACATCTAATTAATATCTATTCAAGACCTTTTTGATACAATGTGTTAGCTATAAGGGAAAAATGAGAGGCTTCATGTATAAGGTTTCTCTTTTCATTTCAAGATTGGTCCAAGGGTAAGGTATTATCTTTGAGATATGTATAAATAGGACCACACCAAGTAGATTGAGGACCCACAAGTAGGCAAATGATTTGGGAATCGAGATGGTCATATGCAGTTTTAACCAATTATTCTACCAAGAACTCATATTTTTCATTTTGATCAAGTACTTGCAGAAATGAAGTTAGTGTAGCCATGACATCTGCTACTTTATTCTCAACTCTTGGTATTTTTTCAAATGTGATCAATACAAAATATTTCTTAAAATCATCAACCATCCTTTTGTAAGGCATGGGTTTTTCATCTTTGGTTTGGTATTCATCATTAATTTAATTAATGACCAATAGGGAGTCGCCAAAGATTTGTAATTCAATATTTCTCCATTCAAAGGCAATCTTGAGTCCAATCACAAGTGCTTCATATTCCGCTATATTATTGGTGCATGAGAATATAAGTTTATATAATTTTGGTATTGTACAACCTTGAGGTGTGATAAAAATAATTCCTGCCCCTGAGCCATGTTGAGTATATGACCCATCAAAATATAATTTCCATTTTTTTCGTTCACTGATAAGAATATGTGCATTTGTAAATTCTATTTGTAAAGGTTCTTCACTTGATATTGGAGAATTTACTAGTTGATCCCCTATTACATGTCATTTGATATCTCTTTGGTCCATATACTCAATGTCAAAGTCACTTAGTACCATGACCCACTTAGCCAACCTTCTTGTGATAGCTAATTTACTAAGATGGTATTTCAATGGATCTATGTTAGCAATGAGCTTGATTTTATGTGCTAGCATGTAATATATTAGCTTTTGAGAAATAAAAATCACTGCTAGACATGCCCTCTCTATAAAGGTGTAATTGAGCTCATATTTCACCAAAGTTCTACTAATGTAGTAGATTTCTTTTTCTTTTCATTGATCATATTCTTGCACTAATAAGGCTCCCATTGAATTTTTTGTTGCTGATATGTAAAGTATCAAAGGTTTCCTTGGTATTGGAGCCATTAAGATGAGAGGTTTCATAAGTTATTTCTTCAAAAGAGAAAAAAGATTCCTCGCATTTGTTGTCCCATTTGAATAAGATGTCCTTATGTAGCAATTGGGTAAAAAAATGAAAATTTTCTTCCAATTGTGATATGAACCTCCTTATGGATTGTAACCTTCCTTGCAAAGACTAAGTCTAGCCGCCTTCAAAGACTGGAGGATACTCCAAATCAGATAATGCAACAGAGATTTGAGGGGATGAAATTCAATACTCACAACTTGAGGGCTATGTTGGCGTTGTTGGAGGGCAACAAGAACAACTCTACTGTGAATATAGATGATAGTATTGATGTGGTTGCTGATCCTGTTGGTCCTAGTTCTAGGACTTGTGCTAGTACTAAGAAGAAAAAGGATGATCAGTCTAAAGAGCTTAATACTCTCAGAGATTCTATCCAGCAGTTTATTCAGTTGAAAGATGTTAATGTTGAGTTCCTGAAGCAGCTGGGTTAGGTCCTTTGTTGGCAGTTGCTATTTTTTGTGTGCCAGTTTTTTGTCTTTGGCATTTTTTGTTGGTGTTGTCTGTTTAGTCTGCATTACTGGAGGAGTCCTTGTAATGCTTTTTTGTTGTTCCTCCAGCAGTCTCCTTGTGTCTTGTGCTTTATCTCTCTATCTTTGAATCTTTTGTAAAGGGTTCTAGATTCCCTTCAAAATCTATTTTTACCATAATCGAAAACCTTCCTTACAAAGACCTTAATTGGATAATGTTTCTTGGTGCCCCCATCTCCATAATGGATTTGACTTTAGTTGGATCCACCTCTATTTCTTTGGCTGAAACAATGTACCCTAGCAATTTTCTTGATTGGACTCCAAATGCACATTTATTTGGGTTTAATCTAACTTTGAATTTTTCCAATCTTCCGAATATTTTGTCTAGTATTGGTAGATATTCATCTCTTGTATAAGATTTTGCTAAAATATCATCTTCGTAGTCTTCCATGAATGTGTACATCATGTCATAGAAAATGGTTGTCATAGCTCTTTGGTATGTGGATCCAACATTTTTGAGACCAAATGGATTTACATTCCATAAAAAGGTACCCCATGCACATGTAAAAGCATTTTTATCTTGATCCTTGGGGGATACTTTATCTAATTATATCCTGAGAAGCCATCCATTAATGAAAACATTGAATATCCTGTTGTGAGATCCACTATATTATCAATGTTGGGAAGAGGAAAATCATCCTTTGGACATGCCTTGTTCAAATATCAAAAATTTGTGTAAAATCTTACACTCTTATTAGATTTTGAAACATGTACTATTTGAGATCCATGTTGGATATGCAATAGGCCTAATAAACCATGTATCCAAGAGCTTTTTCAATTTTTCTTTAACCAATAAGGATACATGTAGATTCATCTTTCTCAACTTAAGCTTTACGGGCTTGACTCCTAGAGCTATATTAAGATGGTGCATTACTAGGTTTGGATCTATCCCTAGTATATCAATGTATAACCATGAAAAATTGACTTCTCTTTCCTTGAACAAGACAACGAATTGCTCCCTTTCTTCTTTAGAAAAAGATGTTGTGATATTGATGATCTTAGGTTCTGCCTTAGTTCCAATGTTTATCATCTTTGTTGGCTCAATCAATATAGCTGACCTCTCTTCATAATCATCTGGTAAAGTGTCTATCTACTCATCCTTAGGTGCCACAATTGGGTTTTCACCTTTAGATATGTCATTTAGTTTTACTTTTTTCTGGTCTAGTACTTCCACGTGGTGGTTTCACTACTAGATCTTTTATTTTTTCTCTTGTTTTTGTGACTAAGAAACTAGACGCTTTCCCCCTTTGTTGCATCTTGATATGATTCTTGGATGGAAGATGGTTTGATCGCATTGAGGTACATGGAAATTCAATAGTCATTTGGAAAGGTGTCAATTTTGTTTGGTTCAATTTGATCCCAATCAATGAGTTCAGGATGGATAAGAGGTAAGGAATCATTGAGGGGATTTAGGTTTACGTGATTTAATGTCCTGACTTCCTTATAGCAAGGTTCATATATTGCATCATCAAGACCTATGATGTGAGATTGTTCAAGATGATCCATAGAGTTTGGATCTATGTCTTCCTTACTAGAGTATTCGTGAACGCATTATAGATCTAACTCTTGTAAGGTGAACCTAGAGTTTTGTCCTCTAAGAATGTAGGTATGTATGTCTCTCCTACCTACTCATAGCTTGAACTTAGTGTTTCCTTTGATGTAGATATGTATGAGTGGATCACATCAACTTCTTTTTCGTGGAATGATTCTTCATATAAGGAATCTCATTCTCATTTGGTTGAATCATCATCACTATATGATTCTAAATTTTCAATCTTCTCATGGATGTAGGGAAGATACTTTTTGGTATATCATGTTTCAATATAATCTACCCCAATTGTTTCCTTATTAGACTGGAAAGTAGATTCTTTAAGTTCTTATAATCCTTTGGTTTTCCTCCCAAGAGGACCCGATCCTTGGTAACCCATTTTCTACATGATTTGAAAACCTTTCCCATATTGATGTGTGGGAATGCTAATGTTGTGTACCATTTCATTTGTTTCTTCCTCATCCTCATATAGCCAATTTAGGATGTTATTATCTTCTTCTATCTGTGATTATGTAGTGCTTCTTACAAAGTTGTCATTATATCTGTGAGAAGATGCTTCGTTTGTCAAAAAAAAAGTTTTCCATGAGACTTTGGAAAAATTGGTAAATGTACCATTGATAATGGATATTCTCCCACCCCTTTGTGAATGATCTTAAATTTCTTCTCAAAATTTTTCATTAGTGTATCCATATTTTGATAATGGGTTTCCTTTTCCTTCCCCTTTTCTAATTTTGTACCTTTTGATTCTTTGTCTCCTTGGCTAGAAGAACTTGAACTAGAGGATATAAGATTTTCATCATTTAAATTTAAAAGAGAAACCCCCTCTTTTCCCTTGTTTGATGTGGATGAATTATTATTTTCACTTTTTGAATTAGTTAAATCATCTTTTTCTTTTTCATTTTTTTTCTCTTTGGATGATGACCTTGTACTAGGAGTTTCCTCTTTAGCTTTTTCTGGAGATGAATTTGACATGGAAGCCTCATTATTATGCGATACAAAGGAATCTGTATTCAGTTTGATGTTATTACAATATTTGAATGGGTTAAGGTCACCACTGATTTTTATTTCCTGTAAAAGATAAGGAAATTTTAAACATTGATGATAAGTAGAAGAACAACTTGCATATTATGTATCCATGGCCTTTCCAACAATATGTTGTAGGTCAACTTGAGATCTAGTACCTAGAAAATTGTCTCCTTTTGAATAGGTCCTACTTGAATTGGTAGAATGACCATTCCTTTAGAAGATCTCTTTTCATCATTATAAGCTTTAATGGTAATTTTCATCTTAGGATCTACAACCTCTTAAGAATATCCCAAGGCTTTAACCAGATTCAAAGTACATATATTTAAACCAGCCCCTCCATCTATCAAGACTCTCTTGAATCTATGCTTTTGGATTAGGACTTCAATGTGTAATGACAAATTTTGTGGATGATTTAAGGACATGTCATATTGCTCAGAAAAGGATAGGCAATGTGGTGCAATAAGATGATTAACCATGTTTGTAAATTGGTCTATATCCAAATTTTTGGGAACCGTCGTATCAACCAAGGCTCTTTCTAAGATTTCTTTATGTAATGGTGAAAGTTTTAGAAATTCTAAGATTGATATTTGTGCCAGGGTCTTTTGAAGTTGATCCACTAGATTATATTGTTTTTATGGAAAACATGATGGATTATGCCTATTTATCATGTTGGAAGTTCCTGGTAAGGTGACTTTTTATGCTTGCCCCCTAGTCACAACATTGGAGAATTATTTATCTTGTTTGTCCTTCACCATTATGACATTAATGGTGTTTTCATAACCAAATATAGAATTGATAGTATTGTAATAATTGTGGGAAAAATCCACCCTTTTGTTTCTTTTGTTGTTATTTGTGTTGGAAGATTCACCTTTCTCATGGTTTATGTTAGAAATTAATCTTTCCTTGGTATTTTATAATTAAAAGATATACCAAGGTCATGTCTCATATTTTTAGTTCCTTTAATAAGGAAATTAGATATTCCTCCTTATGATGATTCTCAGACATGGCACATACCAAATGTGAATGTGGCACTCATAGAGTATGGGAGTTACATGCAAACTCCTCCACTCATCTCTACTTAAGAGATGGTTCTCACAAACTTCTTAGGGGTTCTCATAGGGGTTCTAAGTTGGTTCTCATAAGCTATATTTCTTCTCTCTTCTCTCATTCTCATTCTTGCAATATTGTAATGAGCTCTCTCTCTCTCTCTCTCTCTCTCTCTCTCTCTCTCTCTCTCTCTCTCTCTCTCTCTCNGCGCTCTCTCTCTCTCTCTCTCTCTCTCTCTCTCTCTCTCTCTCTCTCTCTCTCTCTCTCTCAAGCTTCTTGGTACTTTTGGTGAAAGTTCTTGAAATGTCATTCTTTAACTTGGTTATGGTAAAATTCTTCTTGTAACTCTCTCTTGGATTCTTTCATGTTTCCTTATCTCTATTTGTTTTCTTAATATTTCTAACATGGTATCAGAGCTAACAATCCTTGTTTGAGTGTCTGCAGATTTTTATGATCTAAATTTTGTCGCGGGGTTTTTTTTTTTTTGGGGTTTGGACGGTTTACCGCCAAACCCAGTTTTTTTTTTCTAGTCTTTCCCTCTGTTGGGCAACCGCAGGGGAAGATTTCAGATTTGCATTATTCTGATCTTTATCATTAAATTGGTACTAAAATTAGTTTCTATCATGCTAGTTATAGTTTGAATATTCTATCTTTCTGTTGGGATTAATGGGAAGTATGTACTAAGAGGGGAGGGGTGAATCAGTACCTCTAAAAATTTTGTATCCTTCAATCAATTAACCTTTGTAATCAATTGTATATCCATTCAATATGATCTATACTATCTTGATATGAGTTATATCAATTCATAACATTAACATACATGTGAACATTCATAGAAACATTCATGAAATTAATTTGACACATAACACAAGATATGATATCACAAAGAACTCCTGTAAGGAAGTGAAAACTGCGGTGGGGATGACACCCACAAAATCTTCACTATCTGTAGATTGGAAGGGGATGGTTAAGGCCTACAATTTGATCACTTCTGATGATCTACCCTGTTAAGAGTATCAGTGGAGACCTATTAAAGTCTATTCTGTTATGAGCTTTAGCAACACTATTGAGTGTGCACTTGGTTAAGATATTTGTTGTTGGACTATTAAATCCACCTTCCTTGAAAGGATTTTTACACTTTTCTCCACTTGTTAGAATGATAGAAAATTACAAATTGACCTGGTAAATGCAATCTCTTATTGCTGATACAAATCTAATTTAGTTTACACGAAAAATATTATCACCTAATTGTGATTGAATAATACCTCTGATTCTTGGTATGGTATGTTCTTGGTTCTAATAACCAAATTCACCTTTTGTTGTTCTTGTTCTTGAAACTCTCAATCTGATCCATAGATGTGCTTGTTGGTTTCATTCATCTTCTCCTCTCTATTCACATCATTAATAATGAATGATTGCATCATCTATTTATAGATGGATTGACTTCATCAAGTTTCAAGAAAAACAATGTTAACTCTAAGATCAGGTTTACAACTTGTACCTAGATCTCCTAGTCTATGTATTTTTAATCAGTAAGACTGATTAAAGCACTTACATTAATGTATCTTGTCCCTAAAGAAATGGATTTAAAACAAATAAATATTCTATAAATAGAATACACTTGCTTTATCTGACATGGAAATCAGATCCACTTTTTGCGGGCTGCAACTGACTTTCAATTTTGTCTGTCTGTTATGCTCTGACTGTCCTTCAGTTTTGGTCTGTCAGTTGCTCTTTAATTTTCTTGTCGGTCTGCACTGTATCCTGCATGTCAGGTTCATCTATCGGTTCTCTTTGCACTTATTCATCTTCGGTGATCTCTTAATATCTGATCTTCAATTTTCTCTTGTCCCGTCTTTCGGTGTATGCTTACCGAAAGTGTTGTTTGCATACTAATGGAAAATTAATGTCATCAATCTCCCCCTTTGACATTAGTATCAAAAACTTATATGTGCAAAATACTAAAAAAAATTTAAGTGTATACAACATATATAATCCTTAGTCATTTAATGACTCCCCCTATGTATATGTCGGTATAATTGTACATATGATATCTTTGTTCATCTAAATATATATCATTTTCCCCTTTTGTACAGTATAGTACTCATATTCATTTTCCTCATGTAAATATACCATATACATATCATATTCCCCATTTTTTGATATTAAGGGCAAAGGTCTTTACCTTATAGTTTATAAAAACCGTGGGAGTGTGAAGACTTCATATCTTCCATCATTTTCTCCCATTGTTCTTTGAGGTTCTCCAGAGCCATGTGCTCGAGTGTGATCTTTGAGTGCATGTCATAGATGTTGTCTGCTACAAACATCTCGGGAGTTCCTATCAGTTGTCTTGATGAGCTGATGTGTTGTTGGAGCAGTGTAAGGTTCAGTAGAAGTTGAGCTTGGAGCTCGATTACTTCTTCCCTGAAATGTGTTTCTGCCTCCCATAGTTCTTGCCATAACCATTTTATCTCTATTATCTTCTCATAATGCAGCTTAACTACATTGTCTCTATCGGTGGTTAATATTTGTGCACTGTTTGCTAGATCTGTATCCAGCTTTGCAATTTTGTCACTATTTTCTTTAATGAACTTGTCTATTGTGCTCAATTTTTGAATTAAGGTTATAGCTTCAGATATGATTGGGTCTAATTCAGTGATGAATTCTGATAGCTTTACCTTATTTATTGCCACTTCTTGGCTGATGTTCTCAATAAGCTTTTGTTGGTACTTCATCTCTGCTCTCTCCTTAATTGCCTTCTCTACATCTATATTCTGAGTTGTGATTGTGTTGGTGAGGGTGGCTAATTGATCTAGTGTGGGCTTGTTCTGATCAATATCAACATCGGGTACAATTTGGTGCAAAATGTCCTGTGTTGTCTCCAGTACCATGGAGTCCCTATGTTATTTCTTCATCTTTCCCTTTAATGCCTTTATTTGGCATATTTCTCCATATTCTTGTAATGCTTCAAAGTCAAGTGTAGATGGGTCACACTTTGGTATTTAAATAAGTTCATCCAATGTGACTTCCATCTTATTCTTCTTTGATTTCTTCTTCTTCTTCTATGAATCACTAGAATATAAAACCATTGCCAATTTCTTAGCTTTCTCAATTGTGCTTGATGAAGTGACCTGTTGTGCTTCTTTTTTCTGCTTGGTGTTGGTTTCAGCTTGTCAGGTGTCTGTAGACGTCTCCACATTCACCTTCACATCATCGGTAGCACATTTTTTGGTTTCCTCAGGAATATCATCTTTAGGTTTGTCTCTTTCATCGGTGCCCTTTGATTCATCAGTCTTTGTTTCTGCATTCTTGTCTTATGTATCTGCGTCCTTTTCTTTATCTCCTCTAGTAACCTTATCAGTATCGGTTACATCTTGAGTAGCTGCGATGTCTTTTTGAGCATCAGTGTTGTCTTTGTTTGCCTCTTCCCCTGCATCCTTGGGAGTATCCTTTTCTGGTGACTTGCTTGATTTTTGTAGGATATTGATAGCTTGTATCAATATTGGCATGTTGCCTGGAATGTTTACTTGTGCAGTATCAACTGTTGTGTCCTGTCCATCAATTTTTTCCTTTGAAACAGTGACATCTTCATCTTTATTCACTTCCTCTGTTGGGTCATCGGTAATGTCAATGACATTAGTATCCACGATGTTGTCATTTGTGGTGTCTGGTCATGATTCATCTGCAACATCTGCATCCTTGTTTCTGGTTTTATCATCTTCTTCCTCGTCTAACTCAATAGATGTGTCATCTTGAGTTTCCTTATCAACATCTTGTTGTTGAAGGTCTTTGTTAGGGCTTACCTCCTCAATAGGTCTATTTATAATCTTACACCATTTCTTATGGCTGTCGTGTTCAAGTTCTATAAGCTTTCCTTCAAGAAATTTATATGCTCTCAGCTTCGGTGAGAACTCCTTTTTGTATTTCTCCATCATTTCATCTATTTCTACCTTCTTTGATTCAGGTGGCATGAGAGAAACAAGTACCCTTTCTCTTATTTCTTTCTCATTCTTCAAAGCAAATGTCCAACGGGAGTATAGTCTATCTAAGAGTTCCCTTGGTACATGACTGCCTTCAAACTGAATCGGTACATATTTGAACTTGTACATTTTTTCTATGATGGCATCTTCTATTTTATTCTGATCTTCTGGATCTAGTTTCATCCATCTTCTAATCTTTGAATCTATAATAGATCCATAATTTGCAATAGATTTGCATATGTCATCAATAGATTCAGGAGCTTGTACCTTGACACTTTCTTCCTCTACAGCTTCATCCTTCTCGGTGTCTTCAATGTCCTCTTGGGTTCTAATGAATTTCCTTCCTCTTTTATTTTTCCCTCTCTTTGGTGTGGCAACTTTCCTTTTGTATGTCCTGATCTTTCCTTTCTTTAAAGGTGAAGGAGTAGAATCTTTTGAAGTTTGGATTCTAGTTCTAGAAGCACCTGTTGTCCGTGGCTTCTTAGTTGGTGGAGGAGGTGGTGGATCTAACTTTGTTTCCTCAGAGTCATCCTTTTCATCAATTTGACCGATAGATAATTGTTCTTCGGGTTCTTCCTCCTGTTCAACTTCTTCATCCTGTTCAGCTTCTTCCTCGGTTGCCGACAATATCTTCTTGAGATTCTTCAGCATCTTGTCCTTCTTTTTGACAATTTTCTTAACAACTAGGCCAGATTTTATTCTTGTCTTGGCCTCTTCATATGTTCCAAGTTTGGGTTGTTTCTTATCCAATGGTTCATTGATCAAGGCATCAATTGCCTTAGTTTCAAGATCAATGTTTATTTCATACTCCAATGGTTGTAACCGTGTTGTCCTTAGTATAGCAGGCTTGATATCTGTATTGTCTATATCAACCATGAAGCATATCTCATCCTTATAATTTTCAATGAGTTTCTCGAGGATCCTTACCCACTTTTGCATTTGGTCTTTGAATACATTGAACTATTCATCCATGACTGTCTCAAAGTTATCTCCCAGTGTAGCTATGTGCTCACTGATTTGCATGGTGACTGGTTTGGTGTTGTCCCATTTCACATATCCTACCAATGGGAATTTTTCTTGAAAGTAGAAGAAAATACACATTATTAGTGAGCCAAACTTACATGTGTTTGACTTTGCATTCCTGATAGTCTTTAAGTTATCTTTCAATTGATTCAGGAGTAGTTCAGATAAATCTAATTGTGATCCCTTCTTCACAATTTTGTAGGCTATGTCCACTACACCTGATGCTATGTTGTTCAATCTGCTTTCTTGGAAGAATTTGTAGCCTAGAACGCATGCACTAAACTTGATCTCATCATCGGTTATTGTGGTAACTTTCAATCCTCTGCCATCCCATTTGGCTCCTATCATCTTCTCGGTCTCGGCCTTGGGTGGATGCTTGAGTGCCTTTACTTTCTCGGTTATGGGGTAACTGGTGACCACATGAATGACATCTCGGGTTATCACCTTCGGTTCATCAAGCCATAGCTTGTTGTTATGCATTCATCTTAGCTCTAACTGAATCCATTCAGTTTTTAAAGCCTTCGAGAACATTAGGGCATTGGTGAGCCCTTTTACTTCAATATGCTTATGTTCATCTTTTAGTGTTATATCTTCATTACATAGCTTCTAATAAGCTTCTTCAACTTCTGAAGTTCCTATCTCTGCAATCTTGCAGTGTATGAAAGATCGAATGTCTTCCACAAGTAAAACCCTAGCTAGTATGTGTGAAAATGCTCTAGCATCATCGGGTTGTGAGGCAACCTCAGGATGGATCTTATAGTTAGGTTCCTCACATGCCAAATTCTTGATGAGCTTTAACTCATCCTTCTTTGTGTTCTTGGATTTCACGGTTCTTGATGTCGAGGCCATTTTCAGAAATTTAGTGCTTCCTGTGAAATGTGTGAAAACAAAGTTGTTGGTTCTGTTGAACTTGTTGTTTGTGCTTGCAAAGATTCTTGAACTTCTTTGGAGTGTTGTTTGTTGATTCATGGTTGCTCTGTAACTTAGTTGCTTTCTGCTCAAAAATTGCCTTGGTCGGTCTGCTCTGGTTGTCATGATAAATGAGTTGTTATGTTGCCCTATTTATAGTTGTTTCCCTAAAAAATGTGTCATAAATGCTTACCAACTCCTTAGTGTATGAAGACAGAATTCATCGGTGAAGACTTCACTTTCCTTTGGTGACAATATAATGTTTTAGAGCAATCATTATTCCACTTGCTTTTATTGACAGGTTTCGGTGTCGCAGACAACTTGCTCACTTTGCTTGTTTACCGACGAGGCTCGGTTTATACTAGCAACTTTGCTTTTAACCGACGCTTCTCGGTAAGTGTAGGAAGTCTCAACTTTGAGTGTATACCGATGGGTTTTGGTATATATGCCCGAAAGCATAGTTATCACAGGTTTTAACAAGTAATACCATGATGAATATTTCTTATGCTAATTTGGCATTTATATCAACATATATATTATGGAACTGATGTAAAATAATAACTTGGGGTAATGCAATTCCAAACTTACTTGTTCTGCTTAGGTGGGGGTGGTGATGTCACCAGATCCATTGGATGGGGTGTCACCATTTGCATTGCTCGGTCCAGCTTCATCATTGTTTGAATCTTTTCTCCATATTTTGTATCCAGCTCTCTGGATATCTATCAATGGTGTTTCCATTGGGATATGTGTTTGTCTCTGTCATTCGGTCTTTGTAATCTTTCTTGAGATGACCAACTTTGTAACAATGTAAGCATGTCATTTTGGGGTTAGTCCAGCCTCTAGACTTTCTAGTCCACTGTCTCATACAGTTTGCAGAAATGTGACCATATCTTTCACATATTGTACAATTTGTCCAAGTATTGTAATCCTATACATACTGATTACCAACTCTCTTCGGTTGATAGGGAGTTTTTTGACCTTTAGGCTTCCATGCTTGCCTTTTCTTTTTCCAGCATTCAAGAGTTGTGTACCCATTCATTTTTCATGTAGGACAGTATTTGTCCATGTAGGTTTCCTTCTTTGGTTGTTTCATCTTAGACTTATATTCATACGCTTTATGTCCTTTCTTGTTACATTTATAACAAAATCCTATGAATGAAGATGTAGATTTAGGAATACCTTTCATTTTGCCTTTGCATACATTTGATGTATGACCTTTCTTTCCACAGTGATTGCATGTAAGCTTTCTTGTTCTTGAATTTTTATAGACATTCTTTGGATCAGTTTGATTTGATGATTCTCCATTCTCAGTAAAACCTAGACCGGTATTTTTGTTGACTCTTCGTTGTCCTTCACAAAAATCATCCATTCTTTTATTGCTTTCTTCAGCTTTCTTGATAATTTCATTATGCTATTGCTGAATTCTTATTCCATGTTTCAACTTTTCATTCTCATCCCTTAGTTCACTGATAGCTTCTATTCTTTCAATGAGTTCAACATTTACTCTGTTTGCTTCTTGACTCATAAGAATAATCTGATTTTTAATCTCATGGTGATGCTCTGTAAGTCTTTGTATTTCAGACTCTTTTTCTTATAGCTTTTCAGTGATCTTTCTTCTATCATCAATAGCCAGTGTTCTTTCTTGCTCATATTGTCTAGCATTGTTCATGACATCAATCATTCTTGCCATCTGTGTCACTTGGTCAATTTTCAGAGATTTAACTTGTCCAGCTAGATGTAGATTGATTTCAGTTAGGCTTGTGATGCTTTCTTGTGATGTATCTGATGCTTTGCTTGTAGTTGATCCTGACAACTCAAATAAATTTGGTATCTCTTCCTCATGATAATTTGTCTCATTGTAGTGAGATGTCATATTCTTTCTTTCATCTAGCAGCTGTCTCATATTGATTCTAGCTTCTTTATATTGTTCATAGAACATCTGAATTTCATGCTTTTTATTCTCAATATTTTTATCAAGTCTGTACTTTTCCATTGTATGATCTTTTCTCTTAAGCCTTTAAGATTTCCAAGAAGATACCTAGCTCTAATACCAATTTTTGGGATTAATGGGAAGTATGTACTGAGAGGGGAGGGGTGAATCAGTACCTGTAAAACTTTTGTATCGTTAAATTAATTAACCTTTGTAATCAATTGTATATCCATTCAATTTGATCTATACTATCTTGATGTGAGTTATATCAATTCATAACATTAACATACATGTGAACATTCATAGAAACATTCATGAAAGTAATTTAACACATAATACAAGATATGATATCGCAGAAAACTCCTATAAGGAAGTAAAAACTGTGGTGGGGATGACACCCACCAAATCTTCACTATCTGCAGATTGGAAGGGGCCGGTTAAGGCTTGCAATTTTATCACTTCTAATGATCTACCATGTTAAGAGTATATGTGGAGACCTGTTAAAGTCTACTCTGTTAGGAGCTTTAGCAACACTGTTGAGTGTGCACTCGGTTAAGAGATTTGTTGTTGCACTGTCAAATCCACCTTCCTTGAAAGGATTTTTACACTTTGCTCCACTTGTTAGAATGATAGAAAATTACAAATTGACATGGTAAATGTAATCTCCTATTGGTGATACAGATCCAATTTAGTTTACATGAAAAAGATATCACCTAATTGTGATTGAATAATACCTCTAATTCTCGGTATGCTTTGTTCTTGGTTCTGATAACCAAATTCACCTTTTGTTGTTCTTGTTCTTGAAACTCTCAATCTGATCCATAAATGTGCTTGTTGGATTCATTCATCTTATCCTCTCTATTCACATCATTAATAATGAATGATTGCATCATCTATTTATAGATGGATTGACTTCATCAAGTTTCGAGAAAAATAATGTTAACTCTAAGATTGGGTTTACAACTTGTACCTAGATCTCCTAGTCTATGTGTTTTTAATCAGTTAGACTGATTAAAGAGCTTACATTAATGTATCTTGTCCCTAAAGAAATGGATTTAAAACAAACAAATATCCTATAAATAGAATACACTTGCTTTATCTGACATGGAAGTCAGATCCACTTTTTGGCTGCAACTGACTTTCAATTCTATCTGTCAATTATGCTCTGACTATCCTTTACTTTTGTTCTGTTGGTTTCTCTTTAACTATCTTGTCGATCTGCACTTTATCCTGCATGTCAGGTTCATCTGTCAGTTCTCTTTTCACTTAGTCATCTTCAGTTTTCTCTTGTCATGTCTTTCGGTGTATGCTTACCGAAAGTGTTGTTTGCATACTAATGGAAAATTAATGTCATCACTTTAATCATTAAATCGATATCATAATGTTTTTTCTCTAATTGGTCATGCATTTTAGCAAGATTCTCAAACTAATCTGTGGATGGTGGACTGAGGAAAGACTATCGCTATCCTCTTTGACTCTCAGAAATCAAATGGTGTTAGTACGACACAATTTCTACCCTAAAAACAAGGGGTCACTTCTAGAGAATCCATTCAGCCCACCTCAAGGCTCAAACTCCCTCCTCCATACGTAGGAGCACTATCATCATTCCTTGTGCAGCAACACTCTCTCTCCATTCTGCTATTTACATATATTTTGGCTGCTTTGGTTCTTACGCAACACTTCTGCAAGCTATAATATTACCAAGGTTACGTTTTCCATCTTTTACTTGCTGATCTTATCCTTATTTCCCCCCCCCCCCTCTCCTATTTCTCCTCTTGGAATTCTCCCCTCTCTTGCACAACCAATCTCTTTTTCTGTTTGGTGGTTCTCTTACCTTGTTGCTCACTTCTTGTGATTTATCTCTCCTTTTTGTAGCTACTTTCTTGTTTCTTTTGTAGCCTATCTGTGCGCCCTCATCACTTATCTCTCCTTGCACAACCTTTTTCCCACCCAACAAACAACTCTGTCTCCACTAGCTGCTCACGCAGTCTAGCTTCTCTCGTTGTTTTCACCACCCCTCCCTCCTTCATAGCAGTCAAAGCTGCTCTCGCAGTCCTTGCTGCTCCTCCTTGCTTCTTTCATAGCCTTTTGTTGCCTCTTTCTCCTCTTTTCACTGTTGCAGCCAACCAATTCTTTCCTTGCGCAGGGTAACTGTTGTTTTGACTGGCTCTGACAGTCTTTCCTTTCTCTACGCAGTTTCTTTGGCCATTGGTTGCGTAATTTCAGTTCTATTATAGTTATTTTTATTCTAATTGCAGTTTTTATTATTACATTTGGCTAATCTTGCAAGTTAATCATTATTTCTAGTTATTGCAGGGTTCTTGGATCTCTGCTCGTCCACAATTTAATTATTAGACTCCTGATTATTACATTTTTTTAAATATACATGCAGGTTAGTCATTTTTTTATATAGTTGCAGACAAACCTTTATCTAACGTTTATTATGATTTCTTGCAAAGTTACCATTAGATTCTCAATTTATTTTTATCATATTTGTTTAATCTCTCATTCACAAAGTTTTTTTTTCAAATTAAGATTAATCTTTAAAATTTATTTAATTGAAAAAGTTAAACTCTTATACATTTGGTTTCACTTATCTTTTTTTTTTAAATCATCTTAAACCCACTTTCATTTTTTCCTTATAAATAGTAATCAATTGCTAATTCATTATTTTATTGCAACTAAAATTTGTTTCATCAGTTTAATAGAAAATTTTAAAATTTTTAATATTAAATTTTTTTTTGCATATTGGCGTTTACTAATCGTGTTAAACTGGTTTTTTAGATTCATTGTTTTATACTACAACTTGTACTTAAGTTTATTTTAATTCATTATGTCGAAGTTAATTTCAAAAATTAAATTAACAAGTTCCAATTATCACGCTTGGAAGACTCATATAACCTTTTTTTGGCTTTAAACATATTCTTGATGTGGCGACTAGTGCAGCTTATGTTCCCGCTACTACTGCTTCTAAGGAAGACGTTGATGCTTGGCTCACTAAAAATGACGAGGCTTTAGGCCTTATAGGCATTTCATTACATCCAGATTTATATGTTTTAATTGCCCATTGTACTGAAGCATATGCAACATGGACGATTTTGAAAAACACTTTCGACAGTGCAAATGAATCTCGAAAGATTCAACTCCAAGATCAATTTGAGGATCTCAGGTATACATATTTCAAAACCATGGATGAGTTTTTACTTAATTTTGATTCGTTTCGAAGTCAATTAACTGGTTTAGGAGTTACTTTATTTGAAATTTTGTTGATTCATATCATTTAAAAAAAATGCCTTCCTAGAAAATTTCAGCAATTTATCACTAATATTTATTCTCAATTGGATCATCCTTTGTTAGCATCTCAATTAGCTTATGCTATCTTTCAACAACTTTTACGTCAAGAAGAGGCTAAGTTAATTCAATTTGGCTCAATCAAAACTAATGAACATGCTTTCATGTCTAGATCGCATAATAATAGATCAAATAATCATAATCATAATAATGGTTATCATAATAATTCTAATAGAGCACATTGCAATTATTGTGGGAAAGATGGTCATGTGATCAATAATTGTTTTAAGAAACTCAAGCATGAGAAGTCATCAATTTCTAATAATAAAAAATCTCATAATCATAACACTCGTCAAGTTTTTGCTATTTGTTATGGGATGTCTAATTCTCACTATGATGATACTACTATTTGGGATTAACCATATGATGATGACTACTCTTAAAATAACCCTCTTGATTAATATCTTCCTACTCAAAGTGATTATATGTTCTCTCCTTATGATGCAATGCAATTTGATGATCCTTGCTCTCATGTTGATGCTATTCTTGAACAAGAAGAGGAAATTATCTCCAACTTTCTTAATGTTACTTTACAAGATATGTTTATTACTCAAGATGAAATTAACGATGATAGTACTAATCCTATGTTTTTTTTGGAGGATAATGATAATAATGGTAATGATTATACTAGCTCTAATCCTCTTGATTCTTCATATTATGATGAATACATTACAAATTTGTTTTATGAAACTAAAGATTGCATTTCTGATTCTATGACTGACGATTCACAATATGATTTTCCTTTCCAAATTATTACTAATTCAGCACTAGGAGATCCAAATGATGGGAGCTCTACTATTGGTTCTTTCCTTATTGCAGGCTCAGGTATTGATCATGCTCCACCTCTATTTTCTATTGGAAATGAATATATTGAATGCATAAATGTGTCTCAAGAATATCAATGGTCACTTGAAGATTTGGGTCCCCCTCTGCAAGCAACTACACCTTTGTATTGTCAAAGTGCTATCCACTTAGCAAACATTCCTATGTACCATTCAAGCTCCACAGTTCCAATTGAAGAAATGTATGATGATCAAGATGTCAACAATCTACTAAAGACTCTTTCAAAAGAAACCTCTCAAAGTCATTGTAAACATTTTGTTATGGTCCCTATTGATCTCTTCTCCCAAATTAAAGATTAAAGAGGGATGTTAATTATTAATCTTTCCTTGGTATTTTGTAATTAAAAGATATACCAAGGTCATGTCTCATATTTGTAATTCCTTTAATAAGTAAATTAGATATTCCTCTTTATGAGGATTCTCACACATGTCACACACTAAATGTGAATGTGGCACTCATAGAGTATGGGAGTTACATGCAAACTCCTCCACTCATCTCTACTTAAGAGATGGTTCTCACACACTTCCTAGAGGTTCTCATAGGGGTTCTAAGTTGGTTCTCATAAGATGGATTTCTTCTCTCTTCTCTCATTCTCATTCTTGCAATATTGTAATGAGCTCTCTCTCTCTCTCTCTCTTGGTGCTTTTGGTGAAAGTTCTTGAATCGCCATTCTTTAACTTGGTTATGGTAAAATTCTTCTTGCAACTCTCTCTTGGGTTATTTCCTGTTTCCTTATCTCTATTTTTTTTCTTAATATTTCTAATAGTTTAAGAAAGGTGTTTTGAAGGTCATATGATCTTCATTATTTTTAGGCCACCCATCTACTTCAATAGTTTAATTGTCGATGAGATATTGAATAATGTGTTTCAATATACTAAAATAATTTGATTTATGTCCCTTGTTTCTATGGTACTCACAATGATGTGAGTCATTCCACCATGATGGTTTGACTTAGGGTTCAAAGCCTCTTGAGTCAGGTAGAGTTATGATCTTGTTTGCAATGAGCATTTTTAGGGCTGCCTCGAGAGGTTCTCCCAATGGAGTGAATTTCCTTCTTGGAGAAGGAATCAAGATATAAATGTGACCATGATTTGTTGTTCCATTAATTATTGTTGTTGTTGGTGTTATTGAATGAATTGTTTTTGGGTGGGTTGATTTTTTTTGCTCGATTGTTAGAGCTGCTAGAAAGATAGAAGGGTTTAGGTTTGACATCATTTAATAGGCTCTTATTGTTGTTTTTCAACCAAAATTTTGGTTTTTCATTATTGTTATTGGTTGAAGGATTGTTGTTGAAGGTGTTATTATTGTTTCAAAATCCCTTGTTATCTTTGTATTGCTTTAATTCGCCCTTCTTAACTAATGTTTCTTCTATTTTGAAGCTATTTCGAATCACTTTCTCAAAGAATAGTGAACATTAAAGTTTCAACCAATAATTTATTTCACTATTCAAATTATTAATAAACATGTCTATCTTCTCTTTTTATGGTATGCTTCTTCGATATTTGGCAAAGATCCTCCTCCATCGTTGTAGGAAATTCAAAAATGTTTCCCATTCCTTTGTTTTGTGTTGCATAAGTCCAACATGGTTACCTCATGTTCAATATTATAGGAGTATTGGTTGGAAAATTTTGAAATTGATTCTTCAAAAGTTTGAATCACAGGTGGCAATTTGGAAAACCATTCCATTGCTTGTCCCCCTAAACTCCTTGGAAATAGCCTCATTACGTATGTCGGCTCATGGAGGAACTTCATGCTTAATGTAAAAAATTCCCTAATGTGGTCATGAGGGTTCGTTATCCCTAAATATTTATTGTATTTTGGGAATATCACATTTGGTGGGAAAGGTACCATGGTCAAGGTTTTGTCAAGTGAAAACTGACAAATAACTTCTATAGTGTATTTTTTTGGAGAATTTTCCTTTTTCATATTGTAAAATTGCATTTGAAGTGATTGAACATGTTTATTTAGGACTCCTATGGGGTTCTCTTCGTCGTCATCTTGTTTTAGTCCTAATATATCATAATCATGGGGAAGCTTGACCCCTAATTGAGCTAAGGTTAATAAGTACATTTCCTTGTCATTCTCTAACACTTTTTCCATGAGTTTTTGGGATAAAGGATCTTGTTGGGTTCTTTCAATATTTTCCTCTATAAACTCGTCATCCTAATTGTAATTATTAGACTTAGCCCAATAATTCTCCATGTTTGTTTGATTTTTTTATGTTTTCTCTTTTTCCAAGTTAGTCTCAACGTGATATGTTTGATTCGTGGATGATTAAGGTTGATTCTCATGTTGAGATGATATTTATTTTTGAAATGTTATTCCTTTTAATGAGATAATCTTGTTCTTAACTATTTTGAAAGCATAAGATCTTGTTCTTTTTTATAGCATGAAACTTGATTGAGGACTCCCTCGGCCTTTAAATTGGATTGCTTTGAAATAAATGTACTTTGATGTGAGATTCAGATTAAGGTTTGGCCAACAAGTGAGAATTAGATACTTAAATTATGATTAATCCAAGTGGAGTTTTTCAATAATATTTGACCCTAATAGTAAAATATCTATTCCAATGATACCGACTCAAAGATATCTTTGATTCCTTAGTTTCTAGGTGAAGGATCTGGAACCCTTGATAATGAAATTTGGAGATCTAATAGAAGAGATGATTTTGACACTATTATCATGAGGTTTTGATGAAATTAAAACACTTTTGAAGACCCAAATTGAATTTATAGATGATTGATTAGATAATTCTACTGTTTTGATTGAAAATAGTATAATCCTGAAAAGGGTGCTCAAAACAAGTTTCAAAATTTGTACAAGTGTGGAGATACTCTTTGTTTCAAATGCAAGGTTCCATATGTGAGGTTTTAGAGACCATATGCAAGGTTTCAGAGATTATATGTGAGGTTTTACTTACCAAATGTGAGGTTTTATTGACCACATGCGAGGTTTTGCATCTCATATGAGAGGTTTCACAGGGCAAATGCACCAAACTACTTGAATTTTGAAATAATGGTGTAGGATCATGATGAACTATAACTGATTGAATGCTTGAATATGATAAGTTGATGATCACCGAGATTCAAAAGTGGATGCAAGACATTAAATTAGTTAATGTATTGTATTGTCTTTGATGTCAACTTGATATGGTTTGATTATTCATACACATAATATCATAACCTTGAAGATCTGAAGAGACAAAATTTATGTTGTCGGTAAAATATAAAAATTATGTATACACCAAGTGACAGTGAACACTGAGCAGTTCACAGTGTATACCAAGCACCATAGTAACTAGATTTAATAACCGAGCATAATTGAAGATGATGACCGAGCATAATTGGAGTTAAAGAACGACAAAATTGCTTAGCTGACAGTGCTATATTTAGGGATTGACTGATTGATTGCTTTATTTTCAATGATCAATTAAACTAAAGCATGGAAGGATATTTAAAGCATGTTTTATTCAAAATTATCAAGGAGAGATTTACAGAATAGAACTAAAGGAGAGCTTTACGGGATAAAGTAACGCATGGCAATTTTTACAGATCAAGAAGAAAACTACGACAAAAATAAGGAGATTGAGCGGCTAATCATGTCTATATAAAGAGACAAGGAATTAATTATCAAGAGTGGAATCCTAAGTATAATTTGTGTGAAGATAGGATTCTTCATGCAGATCTGATCATACAGGTTAAAGAACAGAGTCAAGGAATTCTGCGAACACCGAGCAATAGAGGACAGAGCATTCACCAAGTAGAAGAAAGAAAGAGAGAAAGGGAACTGAAGTGTATATTGATCAGAGAGGTATTATAGAACTAATAATAGATATGAATATTTGAAAATCAAAGTTGTATATTTGAACAGATCATTTACTGTATCATTTTAACAATTGATTCAAAAAATATCTTAACCGAGTGGTATTTAACACTCCTTATTGTATTGAGATACTCAAGAGTATCAAAAGGTTTTTCTTGTTGACAGCATACTAAGTGCTAGTTCAAAAGACAAAATTTTGTTTTTAAATCCTCTAACAAGGTTGCACTTAATAGTGTGTATTATAACCTTTAACAGGGTTGGCTCTTCACTGAGCTCACTTCAGAAGAGTGAAATTATTTTGGGTTACCGGTCCCAGGTGGTTTTTCCCATATTGGGTTTCCACGTTAAAATATATGTGTTAAATGTGTATATGTTTCATTGCATTGACATTTTTCTTTACACATTATTGAACTAGATTGGTCAGTTAACACTAAGCTTATTTGCTGCTACTCGGTAAAGACTAGAAAAGATAAAAATTATATCTCACCGAGTAGTTTATATTTGTTAAAGTTATTTATGGCACACATCTTGTTGAAATTAGAGTGTAAGATGACTGAGGGTATTATATTTAAGAGATAAGTTTTTGGTTGGATTTTTGGAATTATTATTAAGGCCACTAATTCACCCCCCCCCCCCCCCCCCCCCCCCCCCCCGCTCCCCCTCTCAGTTATTCTAACAATTGGCATCAGAGATTTGGTGCTTGGAAGAAAATTTTAAAGGGACTTAAGCTAAATATCACAAGATGAGTAAAAGAGATGCACCTAAGTTGAACAAGGACAACTTTGCATCATGGAAAAGCAGGATAAGATTTCATCTATCTGGTATTGGAAATGATGTTACACAACACTTGGATACTGAATTTGTTGCACCTACTAGAACTCTAACTGTGGATCAATTAAGAGAGAAACATGAACACAATTCTATGATGATAGAACTTTATTCTTCACTAACCGATGCTAAATTTGAGGATGTGAAATCATGCACCTTTATAAAGAAAATGTGGGACAAACTCAAGATAGTACATGGAGGAGATACCAATATGCTAAGAGCTAAAGCTGAAAGCCTAATAGGAAAGTTTGATGACCTGAGAATGAAAGAAGGAGAGAACATCACTTAGTACAGTGACAAAGTCAAAGAAGTTGTTAATGCTATCCGTGGAGTAGGAGTACTTGAGGAAGAAATAGTTGTAAGTAAAATTATAAGAACCTTACTGCCTATTTATGCTATTAGAGTATCTGCAATTCAAGAAGTGAGAGCAGTAGCTAATAACAATGTTACTCTTGATAGTTTGATTGGTAGACTTATTTCATTTGAGATGAACAACTATGAAAATAGTGTCTTACCTACTATTGAGTCTGCATTCAATTCTTCTATGAAAATAAGCAAATCTAGTAACAAACACACTATGAGAAATGATAGTGACAGTGATAGTGATGAACAAGATCTTGATGAAATTGAAGCACTAATGGCTAGGAGATTACATAGAGGGAAAGGAAAATATAAAGGTAAATTACCATTGGTATGTTTTAATTGTGAAGAAATTGGAAATTTTGTTGCTAGATGCCCTAACAAGAGAAAGGATGAAAGAAACAATGAAAAATCTTATGAAAAGAAGTATGACATAAGTGATGACCAAGACTACAAAAGCAATTGACACTCTGATAGAAGAAATAACCGAGATTACGAGGACAAAGGAAAGAAGGCTTGTTACCTAGTTGAGAACAAAGCTGAAAATTTTGACATTGATTCTGATGAAGATATTGAGGTAGTAGTTGTTTCTATGAAGGATGATTTAGATGAAGAAGAAAGGTATATTGAAACAACACTCATATCTAAAGTTAGTAAAAATGATGTCTGGATTATTGATAGTGGTTGTACTCATCACATGACTGGAGATAAAGAAAATTTTGAAACTTTTGAATATTATAATGGTGGATCAGTTAGGATGGGTAATGACTCACCTTGCCCATTTGAAGGAAAAGGTACCATCATGTTGAATAATCTGATCAAATGTGAAAATGCATATCGGGTGAAAGGACTTAACTATAATCTTTTGAGTGTTTCATAGTTGAACAACACAATACACTGAGTTGCATTTAAGAACAAAAAGGAAATGATCTATAATGAAAAAGGAAAGTTGATTGGTACTGGTGAAAAAACAAAAGGTAATATATTCTATCTTGATGATATTGAAACTATTGATATTGTGGCGACTGATCATGTAGTAGGTGTTGGAAAGTGACAATGCAAGCAACTGTTATTTTGTCATTGATGTCAAACCTTAACTGGTGAGACTATTGTTATCTGTTTGAGTACCATATCTATTGTTGATGAAGAATATTTAACAAGAAAACCAAGTGAATGGTTGAGTTAAGGAAACTAAAAGGGTATTTGATTAGTTAGCACTCTGGCAAATTAATTCATTGTTTATCTTTCAAAGATAGTTTTTATGGTTGTTTTGTGCCGAGCAAGTTTGGCTTGTGCCGAGCAAAGTTGCTTGTGATGAGCAAAAGTTGTTCAATGCCGAGAAAAGTTGCTTGTGACAAGCAAAATTTTTTCAATGTTGAGCACCATTAAAATTGCCGAGTAGAAACAGTGATGTTGGCCGACTTACAGTAATTGGATTAATGATGAGATTTGAGATCCCTGGCTGACTTAGTTAATTTTATTGGGATATGTAATGTTAATTAAAGATTGATCCACACTATTTAATGTATGGGTAACCATAATTAATGCATGGTTTCAAGATTTAATTAGAGACTACTTTGGAGAAGTAAATGTAATGCAAAGATGGAATGATCCATTGGATCTAACCTAACCTAAGATCTACGATCTTGTTTAAGCGGAAAAATATTTATCTGACCTAGACAGAGAGGTATATGATAACCTCAAGGGGTTATTCACTATGTGTAGAAGAGTGTATGTGTATGCAAGAGGTTTGCATAGTTGATTTACTATTTGGCATGATCTAGCAGAGAAGGAAAAATGAAGAATCAGAAATTTGCATGTGTGATTGCTTGACGGATTTCCAAGTAGATCAGAAGGTTGAAATGACAATGCAGGCTATCCAGTAAGTTAACATCAGAGCTGTAATTGGATCTAAATTTGCAAAGTAAGTTGTATGTACCAGATCACAAACTGTTGATTACTTTCTTACCATTGTATCAGTTAAATCCTTTAACAAGGTCGACTTAACAATCATTTGTATAAATCCTCTAACAAGGTGACATTCAGGTGGAATGTTCTAAGTCCTCTAACAAGGCCACTCCTGACAGGATGATTAAATCCTTTAACCAGGTCACACCTTGCAGTGTGTTATTGTAACCTTTAACATGGTTGGCTCCTCATAGGGCATCACTTTAGAAGAGTGAAAACTTGGTAGCATGTTGCTGGTGGTTTTTCCCATATTGGGTTTCCACGTTAAATACTTGTGTCAACTTGTGTGAATGCTTATGGTTTTCTTTACTGTTATGTTTCTAAAAGCTAATTTCAATTGACAGTAAACTGCATGATTAAGTTGTTGACTACTGCCGAGTAGATCTGAGATTTAGAAAGTTTTATTTGCTACATCTAGACCTAAGGATAACTGATTCACCCCTCCCCTCTCAGTTATTCTAAATTCATTCTAACAGTAGGTGTTGATATTTTGCCAAAAAAATTGGTGTTTTTTCAGGAAAGAGATTTGCTTTTTACGGAAAAAGAAGACCGACATTGTAAAACCCTAAAATGGTCAATTTTAGAGGTTGCCCTAAAATGCATGTTATAAGTGTTTGAGATGTATAATGCATTGTAATATTGGTGTACTATTTTGCTGGATAATAAGAAAGGTTGGATGACTATGTAGGTGGATGTAGCCTAGGTTTTGGGTGAACCACGTTAAATCTATGTGTTATCTATGTTTAGTTTCTTTCTTCTATTATTTCTGCATATAACTATTTATTCTTATATTGTTCTAGTTTTGTCAAACCCTAACAATTGGTATCAGAGCAAGGTTTGTTGCTATAGATTGATAGGACTTTCAGATTTGAGTGGGAGCAATGGAGGATTCCAAATTCAAGATTGAAAAACTCAATGGCTAGAATTTTCAGTTGTGGAAAATGCAGATGGAAGATTATCTATATCAAAAGGACCTGTGGAAGCCATTAGAAGGAAAAAACCAAGAAATAAGGAACTATGTCAATAGAGGATTGGGAGGTCTTGGATAGGAAGGCATTGGGATCTATTTGATTGTGCCTTGCACTTTCTATAACATTCAACATATCAAATGCAATAACGACCATAGAGTTGATGGAGACATTGGCTAAGTTATACGAGAAACCCTCAACTTTGAATAAGGTATTTCTTATGAAGCATTTGTTTAATATGAAAATGGGTGAGGGAGGATTTGTATCAAATCATTTAAATGAATTTATGTCATTCGTAAAAATTATATTCGATGAAGAGATTAGGGCTCTCTTAATTTTATGTTCTTTGCCAGAAAGCTGGAATAGTTTGGTTATGGTTGTAAGCAACTCTGTCTCTAGTTCAAATACTTTAAAATTTGATGAAGTTGTTGGTGTTATCCTAAGTGGGGAAATGCGACGGAAAAGCACAAGTGAAACTTCAACCTCATTAGGTTCTGCTTTAAACATGGAGAACAGAAGAAGAACAAGTGAAAGAGGAAAAGGCCCTTCGCATGGCAAGTCATGAGGGAAGTCAAATAAAGGACGTTCTCAATCTAAAGGAAAGAAAGATTGCTGGTACTATGGAAAACCTGGTCACCTGAAGAAAGACTGTTGGTCTCGGAAAAACAAACAAGGAGACAGAAATGAAGATAACAGTAAGGAAGCTAATGTTGCAAGTAATACTTTACAAGATGCTTTAATATTATGTTTGGATAATGTTAATGATTCCTGGGTAATTGATTCTGGGGCTTCATTCCATGCTACACCCCATAGAAAATATTTTCAAGGTGATTTTGGAAAAGTGTATTTGGGTGATGATAAGCCCTTTCCTATTGTTGGGAAAGGGAAAATAAAGATCAAGTTGCCAAACGGAAATGATTGGGTACTGCAGGAGGTAAGGCATGTCCCTAATTTAAGAAGAAATTTAATTTCTGCAGGACAATTGGGTAGTGGAGGCTGCATATTCATGTTTATAGATAATGTCTAGAAGGTCACTAAAGGTTTGAAGATAGGCACATTATATATGTTTACTGGTAACACGTATTCTACCTTAGTTGCTACTAATAATGTTAATGCAGGGAAAACTACTATAGATGTTGCAGGAACATATTCAAAAATGTGGCACCATAGGCTTGGGCACATGAGTGAGAAAGGGATGAAAGTCCTTCACTCTAAAAATATGTTGCTAGAACTGAAAAATATCGATTTAGAGTTCTGTGAAAACTGTGTTTATGGTAAATAGAAAAGAGTCAGATTTCTCAGAGTTGGGAAAGAAAAGAAGAGTGAGAAGTTAGAGCTAGTGCATTCAGATGTATGG
>MU226432.1:308989-321125 GCA_018584345.1 Thuja plicata
ATTCCATTATCAATTCAGAATCCATTTTTCCAGCAAGTACTGGTACTCCTTCCAATGCCTTTCCACCTAGTGCCTTGATAGCCTTCAAGAATGGTTCTTCTGGCATAGGAGGGTCTGGTTCTGGTATGACATCCTCCTCTACAACAACTTTTCCTTTACTGGAACTCTTTGCTTCTCCAGTTACTTTATCAGCAATATCCTCTAGTTGTTTTCTCATTAACTCTAGAGTTTCCTCAAGGAGTCTATTTCTCTCCTTCTGTTCATTAACCTCTTTAGCCAGTTCTACATTTGTCACCATGGCTAATTCTCCTACTTATTCCTCAGTACTTTGAAACATCTACAAATTTCAAACCCAAATCTTCAACTGGGCTCTGATACCAATCTGATGGGGAGGTCACCTTGCTCCTAGACTCCTACTCTTTCTTAGGAATCTCACCTTGGACCCTCTTCACCTCAGGATCCTTTAGACTCACACTTGAGTCTCTTAGGGTTACTCAAAAACCCTAACCAGAAGGATTTTTGTACTCCCTCTCTCCTAGGTTTCCTACCCACCGAAATTCTTCACTCTTCATCTTATCTTGCTCTCCATGACTGAATAAAGTCATTCATGCACCTTCTCCTTCTATCTCTCTCTCCTACAAGTTCTCTAGCCGGACCATTTAGCTCGCCTAGGACTTGTCTACAATCTGGCTAGCCTCTTCTCAATCCCAAACACAAAAATAGAAATAAAATACATGAGGGATGATTCTTGACGGTCACACTCCATAGAATGGATTATCAGAGTCAAAAAGCATCCATAATACTTAACTGAATTCAAAATCCTACTCTACAGAAATCTGCACACAACACAAATCTACACAAAACACACCAAAACTCTTCTTTATTGAAAATCAGAAAGTTACAATTCACACACATAGCAAACTTCTTCTGCTAGCCTTTGCAATTCCAGTTCTTCAACAACAACCTTCTACAAATTTTCTTCCTCTGTTATATATTCGGCCTCTTCTTGATTTGTAACCGTTTTTAGGTTACCTAGCCGCCTGAGGATTCTAACTACCTCGGCTCTTCATCTTCCTCCTGCAACTGTCATCATTCTCATTCTCTGCATGGTTGTCGACGTGGACAACATTTTCCTCTGTGGCATTCTCTCTTTTCTTTTGTCGTATCTAACTTTTCAACTCTTTCTTAGCTCGATCAGATGTTTACCTTACTCCGAATGTTTAATCGCATAGTTGCGAGTCATAACAACCCTGCATGCCTTAACCCTGCGACCTTGCGATAGTTTGTTGTCGCGCTCTCGCAACACTTCGAGATGAGCTGACGATGACCCTGCGAGTACGTGATATATTATTGTCACGCGCTCGCAACACTTCTACACGAGCTGCCTTTTGTTCTGTGTCTGTGCGATGCATCGTTATCGCACACTCGCCATGCTTTGAATCGAGCTGTCAGTTATCCCGCGACTGTACGATGCACTATTTGTCATGTCCTCATAGCTATTTTTCATTGCCCACCAGTTACCTTGCGACTGTGCGCTAAGCCTTTGTCACGTAATCGCAACTGTTTCATACTAACTGCTGCTCATCCTGCGACTGGGCGATAGACTATCATCACGTTGTCGCGACCCTTATAGCTTAACTGTCGGTTCACCTTGTGACTATGTGATAAGCATTGTCGCATCATCGCAAACTATTTTCCTTAGCCGCCGATTACCTTGTGACTGTGCGATGAGCCCTTGTCACGTCCTCGCAACACTGACTGTCGGTTACCTTGCTACTCTGCGATGCCTTGTTTGTCGCTCACTCGCACACTTATTGTCTTAACCATCAATAAACTGCCGACTGTGCGATACACTATCATCACCTTGTCGCAGTCGTCTTCACTAATCGCCCATCAACTCGCGAGCTTGCGATACCTTATCATCGCATTGTCGCACTGGTCTCGAACTTAACTGCTAATCACCTGCGACTGCGCGATAGGCATAAAGTAACCGGTTTTTATGGTTTAACCGCCTTCGTGCTAAGAGTTAAGAGCTGTTAATGGTTTAGGGAAAATAGCCATCTTCTAACTATGATCTTCTCCATGATCACTCTGTTAAACTGCTAGGGCTTGGAGAGAGAAACCCTAGGGTGCTTTGCACCATGGATTCTTCGATATTTGAGAGGTAGGTACTACTACAAAGGCATTATGTTTCACAGGATCTAGTTCTACTTTGAGTGGATTTGTTGACTCTGATCTGGCAGGAGATATTGATACAAGGAGAAGTACTACAGGGTATGTTTTCACTGTAGGGGGTACTGCAGTTAGTTGGATTTCTAGATTGCACAAGGTTAATGCACTTTCAACCACTGAAGTTGAGTATGTAGTTGCTATGAAAGCTAGCAAGGAGATGATTTGGTTATAATGTTTTCTAGAGGAATTGGGTCAGAAGAAGGAAGATCGCCCATTGTATAGTGATAGCCAGAGTTTCATTCATCTTGCAAAGAATTCTGCTTTTCATTCAAGGACAAAGCACATACAGCTTAGGTACCATTTTATAAGGTGTGTTTTGGAGGATGGCCAATTACGGCTTGAAAAGATTTACACAAGTGACAATACTGCAAACATTTTCATGAAGGTAGTCCCCAAGGAGAAGCTGGTTTCTTGCTCAGCTTCTATTGGGCTTCTTGACTGATGATCGTGGGGTTAATACACAGCAAGGTATTTTATCCAGTGGGAGTTGCACATACTACATTGTCGTCTGGTTCCAGTCTCCAAGTGGGAGATTGTTGATATTGTGGTGATTGATCATGTAGTAGGTGTTGATATTGTGGCAACATGTCGACATTGTAAAACCCTAAAATGGTTGATTTTAGAGGTTGGCCTAAAATGCATGTTATAAGCGTTTGAGATGTATAATGCATTGTAATGTTGGTGTACTATTTTGCTAGATAATAAGAAAGGTTGGATGGCTGTGTAGGTAGATGCAGCCCAGGTTTTGGGTGAACCACATTAAATCTGTGTGTTATCTATGTTTAGTTTCTTTCTTCTGTTGTTTCTACATATAACTGTTTATTCTTATATTGTTCTGGTTCTGTCAAACCCTAATAGAAACCACTTGTTTATTGGCTAGAAATGAATACGTTTGGTTATGACATAAAAGTTTATGTCATGTGAATTTTGACAACATGGTTAAGATAAGTAAGAAAATAAAAGTGAGAGGCTTACCGAGTATTTCAAAGACTGACCATGTTATGTACAAGAATTGTCAAATGGGAAAATGACAAAGTCTAGTTTCAAGAGAAAAACCTACACATCTAATTATATTATGGAGTTAGTCCATATTGACTTATGTGGACCAATAATAACAAAGAGTTATTATGGTGATAGATACTTTATTCTATTTGTTGATGAATATTCTGGGATGATGACTGATGTTCTTAAAAGAGAAATATGAAGCATTTAAGATATTTAAATGGTATAAAGCTAAAGTTGAAAAACAAAGTGGAAAAGAAATTAAATGTTTAAGATCAGATAGGGGAGGAGAATTTATTTATGATGAATTCACTAACTTTTGTAATGAGCATGGGATTACAAGACAAGTTTCTGCACCAAGAACACCACAACAAAATGGGATTGTTAAAAGGAGGAATAGATCAATTGTTGATTGTGTCAAAACGTGAATGATTGAAAAAAGGCATCACACAAAAATTTTGGAGAGAAGTTGTAAGTACTTTTGTCTATACACTTACCGAGTTTAATTGAAGAAAGACACAAATAAGACACCTTATGAGCTATGGTATGGATACACACCAAATGTGAGTTGCTTTAGAATTTTTGGAAGTCAATGTTATATACTGAAAGATGATATAAATGGGAAACTTGATTCTAAAATAGATGAAGGAATATTTCTAGGATATTCTACTAAAATCAAAGCTTATAAATGTCTAAGCAAATCTTCTAACAAAATCATTGAAAGTGAAAATGTTAAAGTGGATGAATTTGCTGAGAAAAATGATGAGGAAAGTAGAAAGGAACCTAACGATTGCAACATATTTGTCTACATAGAAGAACCTGACATCTTTTTTGAGTGACATAACAATGCAATAGAGCAACAAGCTGCACACACCGAGAATCAGGAAAATGCTCACAATGCTAAATCGAGCGATGAAGATCAAAATGAAGAACATAGATCTAAACCTGTACTTGCTAAATATGTCAGAAGACACCACCCACAAGACCATATCATTGGGGACAAAAGAGGAGGAATGAGAACAAGAAGTAAGTCACTTAACACTAGATGTTTGATTTGTGATTTTGAGCCTAAATCTATTAATACTGCACTTGAGAATCAAGAATGGGTTAGTGCAATGAATGAAGATATTGAACAAATTGAGAAGAATAAAACATGGACATTAGTACCTAGAATGAGTGACAAAAATGTCATTGGCACCAAATGGATTTTTAGAAAAAAACTTAATGAGAATGAAGAAGTCACAAGGAACAAAGAAAGACCGGTATGCAAAGGGTGTGCACAAGAAGAAGGTATTGATTATGGAGAAACCTTTGCACCCATTGCTAGAATAGAAGGAATAAGAATTCTACTTGCTTATGTTACTTTTAAAGGATTCAAAGTATACCAAATGGATGTTAAATCTGCATATATGAATGGAATACTAGAAGAGGAGCTATACATTGAACAACCTGGAGGGTTTGTTGATCCTAACAAGAGGAACATGGTTTGTAAACTATACAAAGCCTTGTATGGATTCAAAACAAACACCGAGAGCATGGTATGAAAGACTTCACTCTTATCTCACTAGTATTGGATTTGTTAGAACAAGTGACAACAATAATCTATATTTGAAAGGAGATATTGATGATAAGAATTTTATTGTTGATGATATCATATTTGGAGGTAATGATATGTTATCCAAGTAATTTCTTGATGAAATGAGCAAAGAATTTGAAATGTCAATGTTTGAAGAGATCAAATTTTTTCTTGGTCTACAAATTCTAGAAAAGGATGAAGACATCTACATCACACAATCTCAATACATCAAAGAAGTTCTGAAGATATTCAAAATGGAGGACTCCAAACCAGTTGGAACACCTGTGGCAATTGGATGCAAATTGACAAAAGAAGACAAGCCAACTAAGGTAAATCAGACCTTATACAGATCTATGATTTGAAAACTAATTTATATTGTACACTAGACTTGATATAGCACATGCAGTTGGTATAGTTGCAAGATTCTTTGCTAACCCTAAGGAATCACACATGACTATTGTTAAAATAATTTTGATATATCTAAAGAATATTGAAGACTATGGTTTGTGGTACAATAAAGAAGGCAAATTTGAGTTACAAGTTTATTCTGACATTGATTGGGTTGGAAACATAGATGATAGAAAGAGCACTACAGGAGGAACATTCTTTATTGGTGACAGACTTGTCACATGGATAAGTAAAAAGAGAGGATGCATAGCTCAATCAACTGCAAAAGTAGAATATGTAGCTGCTGCTGCGAATTGCTCTAACATTGCATTGATCAAGAAATTGTTGAAAGGTATGAATGAGGAAATTATTGACCCAATAATTATCTATTGTGATAATACTAGTGCTATCAACATTTCAAAGAACCCTATGATGCATGCTAAGACAACACACATATCTATTAAGTATCATTACTTGAGGGAACAAGTACAAGAGAAACATGTGATGCTGGAATAAGTACAATCCAAAGAACAACTAGTAGACATATTCACAAAACCATTTCCAAGAGATACATTTGAATACCTAAGGAATAGACTAGGGGTTCGTCCCTTGTCTACTGGTCACTAAGCTTACTCGAAGGCTGCATCATCGTACACATTATTAGAAGATTAATCATGTTGATGCAAGTTGAGATATGGACTGCAATGACATATCAGTATGCCGAAGGTACTTATTTGAACCTCACACCAGAGATATTGTTGGCTACTACAGATCTGTATATATATTTTTGGCATTGTTGTCAAAGGGAGAGGAAGATTCAGTAAAATATCCATCAGGGAAAATGAAATATCCATTAGAGAAAGAAGATTCTACAACACAAAGGGAGAGAAATATTCAATGAAATAACCATCCATCAAAGGGACAGAATTCGAGAGGGTTAACACTTCATATTTATCCAGAAAAGGGAGAAGAGATTCAACCAGAAAGGGATAGAATTTGAGAGGGTTAACACTTCATATTTATCTACTAGAAAGGGAGAGACAAAATTAGAAGAGAAAATTGCTACACCTATCCATTGAAGGGAACGAAGAAAGGGAGAGCACATAGCATAATCAAATCTGAGCTAGAAGAGCTTACTGAGATTCAAATATTTGAATTGGTTATAGAACAATAATTTTGGTATGTTATGACATATTTTATATTGCATATTTCATAGTATGTTGCCATCAATGCCAAAGGGAGAGATTGATGAACTATAACTGATTGAATGCTTGAAGATGATAAGTTGATGATCATCAAGATGAAAAAGTGAATGAAATACATTAAATCATTTGATGTATTGTATTGTCGTTGATTTCAACTTGATATGGTTTGATTATTCATACACATAATATCATAACCTTGAAGATCTGAAGAGACAAAGTTTATGTTGTCCGTAAAATATAAAAAGTATGTATATACCGAGTGACAGTGAACACCAAGCAGTTCAAAGTGTATACTGAGCACTACAGTAATTGGAATCAATAACTGAGCATAACTAAAGATGATGACCGAGCATAACTAGATTTAAAGAACGAAAAAATTGCTTAGCTGGCAGAGCTATATTTAGGGATTGACTGATTGATTGATTTATTTTCAACAATCAATTAAACTAAAGCATGCAAGGAGATTTAAAGCATGTTTTATTCACAGTTATCAAGGAGAGATTTATGAAATAAAACTAAAGGAGAGATTTACTGGATAAAGCAACACATGGCGAGTTTTACGAATCAAGAAGAAAACTATGACAAAAACAAGGAGATTGAGTGGCTAATCATGTCTATATAAAGAGACAAGGAATTCATTATCAAGAGTGGAATGATAAGTATAATTTGTGTGAAGATATAATTCTTCATGTAGATCTGATCATACAGGTTAAATAATAGAGCCAAGGAATTCTGCGAACACCAAGCAACAAAGGATAGAGCATTCATCAAGCAAAATAAAGAAAGAGAGAAAAGGAATTGAAGTGTATATTGATCAGAGAGGTATTACAAAACTAACAATAGATCTAAGTATTTGAAAATCAAAGTTGTATATTTGAATAGATCATTTACTGTATCAGTTTAACCATTGATTCAGAAAATCTCTTAACCGAGTGGGATTTAGCAGTCCTTATTGTATTGAGATACTCAAGAGTATCAAAAGGTTTTTCTTGTTGACAACATAGTGAGTGCTAGGTCAAAAGACAAACTATTGGTTTTAAATCCTCTAACAAGGTCACACTTAACAGTGTGTATTGTAACCTTTAACAAGGTTGGATCTTCACCGAGCTCACTTCAAAAGAGTGAAATTATTTTGGGTTATCGGTCCCAGGTGGTTTTTCCCATATTGGGTTTCCACGTTAAAATATATGTGTCAAATGTGTATATGTTTCATTGCATTGCTATTTTCTTTACACGTTATTGAAACTAGATTGGTCGGTTAACACTAAGCTTATTTGTTGCTACTTGATAAAGACTAGAAAAGATAAATAATATATCTCACTGAGCAGTTTATAATTGTTAAAGTTATTTATGGCATACATCTTGTTGAAATTGGATTGTAAGATAATTGAGGGTATTATATTTACGAGATAATTTTTTGGTTGGATTTTTGGAATTATTATTAAGGCCACTGATTCACCCTCCCCCCCCCTCCCTCTCAGTTATTCTAATAGGATTGATTATTTTTTATCGCTTTGAGTTCAAGTCGATGAATTATTATGTTTTTTAGAAAGATAAAATCATAGTAAACATGCTAAAACACTTATCTTGATCAAACTTATCTACAACATGTGTATGTTCTCGAATTTTTTTCATAGGTCTAACACAATAATTAAACTTTAAGAATGCTACCTAAAGTCAAATTTGGATTTACATGGATAAATTAGGCAGGCTTAGTAATTTAACAAGGATTTAGTCAAGATTCTATTCAAAGAGCTTTTCTTTTACCTCTCTTTTGAGAGCTTCCCACCAATGCCAGAGAGGGTTTGCGCAGTCTGTGAAGACTACTAGAGGAAGACTATTATAGTTCTCTTTGTCAACCCCATTAAGGATGGTGGTATTTAATTTTATAATGGGTTACATAGTTGTGTCTAAGGAAATTTTGTATCCCTCTTTGGGTCGTCCCTCTCACTATCCTTGATAAGGAAACTATTGGGAGGCAGGCCCACTATGGTTCAAATTGAATGCACTACTTGAATTAAAATAAGATAGAGGTAGGTTTAGGAGTTTGATCACCCTAAGAAGGATGAGAGAATATCTATATTACCTTATTATCCAAACACAATAAGCATGGTGTTCATTTTTGGACTTTTTCCTAATAGAACTTAGGTATGTTTAGCATATTGATCACCATGAAAAGGTGAGGGCGTATGCCAAATACCTTTGTTCACAATAAAAATGAGGTCTTCCTATTTATATTATGTGTTTTGAACTTATAAATGCCACAATTAAGCAAATAACATGAAAGCAAAGTCTTGAGAATTACACCTTGTTTGTAGCTTAATGTGCATTTTTTGGAATTTTTGATGATTTATTATACGTTACCTCAGTGATCATTCCATCTCCTTAGCATCCAAGTATCTCATGAATCTTAGTCCAACACTAAACAAACAAAGTGAAATAAAAATGAAAACAAATACATCTTTATCTACAACTTTGAAATGAGAAGTATTTAAGATAATGATGAAAATTTGGCTTGCTACAACTCACAGATTTTGTTACAATTAATCTTTCCTTGGTTGTTATATTTACTAGGATAAACCAAGGTATCCTTTATTATTCTTAGTTATTCCTCCTTATGAGGAATCCTACACTTGGCTCACACACTTATGACATGTGGCATCTATAGAAATGGGAGTTACAATGTAACTCCCTCCTCACCTCTCTATTAAAGAGATGGCTTTCTTTCTCTTATACACATTAGACACAATTCTTCACTTCTTGAATATTATTGTAAGAGCATACTCACTCTCTCTCTCTCTCTCTCTCTCTCTCTAGGCATTTTTGCCCATTCATAATATTATCACGGGGGTTTTTTTTCGCTTTTCCCCCTTCAAAATCTTGTCTCCTTGCCTAATTGTATTTTGGTGTATGCACTTAGTTTTGCGTTATTCATGGTATAACTTCTTAAACCTAACTCTTAGATTAAACAATTTCCTTGCTCTTTATTTTATTATTTTCTCTAATATGGTATCAGAGCAGGTTGGTTTAATCATCTTTTGAGTTTTTCAGGTTAAGGGGCTACCATATCCTGGTGCACTCCAACATCGGAGACTCTTGAGAGAGTATTTTGTTTACTTATTTTGTTGAAAAAAAAAAAAAATCAATTTTTTTTCTTTTTTATAAGTTATCTTTATATCTCCTTTCTCTATTTATGATTAATTTTTCTTAAAAATAATATCAATTTGGTTACCTTTCTTTATTATCAAATTTATTTCAAAATCTCACATGCTTTGAAAAAAATTAATATTTATATTTTAATTCTCTCATTCGATAATATTAAATTGTTTTTCATATTTTATATATTTAAAAGTTTAGTTCAAATTTCAGTTTATGCATAGTATATTCCATTTTTAAAATTTTGCAATGATTTGTTTCTAATTTTTTGTATCCTTGCTTGCATTCTTTATATAGCTTATTCTATGTCCTTTCTTCAGTTTTTAGGTTTAATCTTATGCATGCATTCATTTTTTTTTATAAGTTCCTTCATTCTTCTTCTATTCAATTCCTTCAAGTTGATGATCTTCATTTTTTATTACAGTGTATTCTCTTATGCAGCTTCCATTGATATATTCATTTGCAAAATCATTCTTGGCAGTTAATGTATTCACATTTTTTTAAATTTTTTTTGCATATAGAGTAGATCCTGCTTTTTGGATATTGTAGCCTCGATAATCTTTCAAATTGGTAGAGAAAGATTATTAGGCTATAATACCCAAACGGTAAAATCTTAATTTTTTTCCTTTTGTAAATCGTTTAGTTCTCAGTTTTTTCTGTTCAAGTGTCTATTCAAATTTATATCTCATAGCAGGTATTTGTTTTTAGTTTATTATTGTATAGCTTATCTTATCTTGTTCATGCATTTGTTTTTTATAAAAAAGGGGTTTGTTTTAGCCTGGAAGAGGGCTGATTACCTTCTTTGCATGCATGCTGCAGTAATATCTACCCACAGATCTGTTCAGCCTCCATCTGCTCAGATCTCTGGATATTCCATTGAGTAGTTTTAAATTTATGTTTGCTAAGCATTTTATGACAGATAGCTAAGTTTTTTTTGAATTCTCTTTTATCCTATTAAGAACTCTATTCATACAAACTTGAATCTAGAAGTTTTTCAGTTGTTAGTTCCTTTCTCTTATTTAGTTGTGTGTTCTCCTTAACTCTCGCAGCCTCTATCCTTTGCTCCTCACCTCTGCCGGCTGCCTTCCTCTGTCCGTTTATCTCTCTGCCGCTGTTCTCCCTTGTCATTCAGCTTAAAATGCCTTTTTTTTCTCCCTCTGCCGCCTTGTCTCCTCACTATTCTCATCCCTCAGCCTCCTTCTTTCTTCTCTGCCTTATCTCCCTCTATTCCCTGCCCTCCCTTCTGCCCCATCCCGCCTCCACCCACTTGCATTTCTTCCCTTCTGCGTTGTTCTCCTTCACCTTTCCTCCCTCATCCCTGTCGACTGCCTCACCCCGGTTTGTTCCTTATCCCTTCTCTTCTTTTTTATAGCCGCCACCTGCTGTCTTGTCGCCACCTCTGCTTCTTTCCTCTGTCGCCTTCTTTGATCCCTTTTTCTCCCAAGTCCCACCTTCTTCTTCAAATCAGGCCGCTGCCCCCATTCAGGCCCGTCCCTTGGTTGTCTCATTTTTTTTAACAGCCATCTACATCAGGTTTAGCCTTTTATTTTAGTCTTTTAGCGCAATTGTGGTAGGCTGAATGTTAGTCAATTGTTTTAACTTAGTCTTTTAATTCATAGTTTTTAGTTATTTTTAGATTAAGTCGCTTGTAATCCTTAGTTTTAGTTAGATTTTAGCTTAATAGTTAAATAGATTTAGTTTTGTATTTTTGTTTTTTTTGTAGTTTTATATTTAGTATTAAATTCCTTTAAATAGATTTAATCTTAAATCTTATTCTTTTCGTAGATTTAGTTCTAATCTCTTAGTTTAAATCTTTTCCTTCATTAGTTTTTTAATAAATTCGTTGTTCTTAAAAACAAAAAAACTTTAGTATTAGTCTCATTTATCTTTAAATTAGTTTTTTTTAGTTTTTTTTAATTGCAGTTGTTTTTAATATAATCTTTATTCGATTCAGTTAATCTGTTTTAAATTTAACTAAATTTAGTTTAAATCTTGTATTTTTTTTAGATTTAATTTAATTTTTTTAGTTTATTTATTATAGATTCTATTGTTTAAATCTTAGTTCAAACCTCTATTTCAAAGATCATATTTCAGCTTTAATAGATTTAGATTTAATTCTTTAACTTTTTCAACGAGCTCCTAAAGTAATAAGATTAATGTTATCTGCTTTTCAATAACATATTAATGCTATCCTTTTATTCGTCCCCTGTTTTCTCACTCGTCTATTTTGCTTTTTTTTAGTTTTTTCTGTGCATGCAAGCATTCTCATTGTTATCTGTTAATTCATAACAGTTTAACCGAGATCCTCTTTCTCTTAGCTTTTCTTAGGTTCTATTTTTCCTCGGTTTGTTCGTTTTTCCTTGCATGTCTCTATGGCAAAAGCTGATATAGCTTTCTGCTATTGCATGCAAGATCAGTTAGTTTTTTTTCTGTCTGTTTCTATTCTGTTCCTTTTTCCCTTTCAAGCTTCCCTGTCCTTTTTTCCATCTTCCTGCATCCATCATGTCTACCCTAATGCCTGAGATAAAATTAACCAGCACCAACTATCATGCCTGGAAAACCCACATGACCTGGATAT